>LGAG01000200.1:28892-42574 GCA_001278395.1 Lerema accius
CTCACTTTTTTATGGTCTGAGAATAGCAAACGAGCTAACAGTTTCACCGTCCCATAGGCAGCCATGGACATCGTGACAAACCTCGAACGTATACAAAGTAATCACATAATATCTTGCTATGAGGTATCTCTGATACCTATTTTTTCATTAGATTCATTTTACGCTCGACGAACTCATACAATGACCCCACTTGAGTCCGAACTTCGAATTTTTGCTATCAAGTACCCAGACGCGCTAATGGAAGTAATTTTCTCAAGTTGCTATACTGTTATTATTATTTTTTCGTTAAACCTTTCTAGCCAGTGACCTCCCTAGAGTGACACCCAAATAATTCGTTGTGTTCCTGCTAGATTTAAAAGGACTTTCTTTCAGTCTTGGTCATAGTTAAACGCTAACCGCTAACACATTCATACCCCCGCAGTAGGATTCCCTGTGTCGCAGCTGGCATGGACAACACAAACATGACCCGAGAACAAACATTTATCTATATCATAAATATCTGCCCCGGTTAGGAATCGAACCCGGGACCCCTCGCTTCGCAGACAGGGTCACTACCAACTAGGCTACGGGTTCGTTAAAGTAACAATAACCATTGTGTCACCACACGATTAGTCAAGTAATTTTTCAATTTTTTATCAACAGCACGAGTATCTTTTCATAGGAAACTGTCGGCTTCCTACTACATATATATTGTCGTATACTTCACTCCACAACGATGCTCCATAGTGATTTGTTACAGAGGGGTATTGGGGGTAGGGGGAGTAAATATAGACGGTTTAATGTGCCCTTTAGAGCACGAAAGTGCTTAAGAATGTTCACCACCAGCGGTCACCCATCCACTTTCCGACTGCGCCCGTTGTTGCTTAACTTCGTTCATAACTTAAAATACAAGCTATGTTTTTGGTTTAAATTCTCTTAACCTAATGCTGTTGTATAAATTGTTAAAAAAACCGTGTCTTGTTCTTGATAAAAATTGGTTGACATAAAAGAAATACAGTCTTATTTTCCTATAATTAGCAGAGGGAGGAATGTATACAGCTTTGTTATTCCACCGCCATTTGTGTTATCGGGGGATCGTTTCCAATATTGTCGCCTTGGGCTGATTGTCTTCACCGAAGGCCTTCCTTATGGCACATGTAAGCTTTGAAAATTGAATCTAAATAGGGCTGATCTCAGTGGAAGATTTTTAGTTGTGGTATGTATTAAAGCAGTGTTTTGATAGGAAAGTTTTTACGTATGCTGGTAGGTAGTTCTTTTCTTTGACTTTAATTTTTTTTTTATAAATAAATTAGTTAATAAAATCTATATTTAATGCAGAAAAATTTTCAATAAAAATAAGAACTCTTTTTCTTGAACAAAAGGTCTACTAACACCAAATTTGAATTTGGAAGAAATTATTTTTAAAATCATAATAAAGGTAACCCCTGCTGAATTATCGTTCAAAGATTATTTGGTTTGACTCTCAGCGAAATTTGCAGAAGCTCAACAACCGCCATCTAACTGAAATTGTAATTGTAAAACCATATTCAGTTAATATTACGTTCACTACAAATTGTGTATTAAAATCAAGTAAGAGTTCAAAGACATAAAAACATGCTAGGTTTTATATCCCACTAATACGAGTATTATAAATGTGAAAGTACATGTAAAAGTTTGAATGTTTGTAAGTCCTTCACGCTCACCGTTAAACGGATTAAGCTGAAACTTGGCACACAGATAGTTTTCATCCAGGTCATAGGATAGATTCCTTGGGATGAGACAAATATTTCTTTTAACTACTTTTCTGCAGGCAAAGCCGCAGGCGTCGTCTAGCGTAAAAAGATAAAAGATAAAGAAACTAAAGATATAGAAACCCAAAGCCCTACTCGGCAACAATTACAGTATCCGCCAATTGTTTAATAGCAATAGATAGAAACCGATTTCGAGAAAATAATGGAGTGGATTGTTACTGTCTACCCGTATCACGTTGTGACGTAGATGTTTTTCCAGCGATATTTGGCTTGATTGGATTTCATCCCGTCTTTCGTGGTCACTTTGGCAGATGTACTTCCTATATTGATACTTTAATACCCCAGTTAGTGGTGGCTGAGAAATGTTTTTCAAGAGTTTGTGTATTTATGTATATACGTATGTATTCGTGAATGATTTAATGTGCGTGGGTGACTTGAATGAATGAATTACTCATGCGTCAATTTCTTTAGTACACTTCATAACAGTCTGACGGATTATAATTTCGAACTGTCTTCATTGTGGAAGTGACGTAAGCTACATCATGTTAGCTGTGGTTTTTTTGTTTAAGATCAATAATTTGGTAATCTTTTTTCAAGCCAAGAGTAGATAACGAAAAAAACATAGAAAGAAAAAATCTTCCATAGACGATAATGTAGTTTTTAAAAGACAAAGATATTATAGTAAACTCGTAGATATTACACTAAAACACACTAACACACAAACAAAAACGACGGATATAAAAACCAATCTACCAAACGTGCGTGAACCCGTCAACTTGAGAATTTGGGAGCAAAACGAAATAAAACAAAAGACGTCTCTCTTTAAACGTTGCTTTAAAAGGTTCACATGTTTCTCTATAAAAGGATCCCAGTGGACAAAATGAAGAACTAAGCGCCCGATAAAGAGGCGTATAACGGCCAGTGCGTAATAAAATGTAACCGCATAGAGGGCAGCACTTCTGTTAACTCGTATATTTGATTGTCCTTTTCTCGCAGGAATGTTGTACAGACTTGTTTATATTATGTCGTAGCCTTTTTGAGGCATTTGTGTTAATCTATTATGCGTCTTTATTTTATTTTGTTATGGGTTTTTGGAGGCAACGATGTCGAGAATATTATTCCATTATATTATAATTGTGACTGAAATGACAGTTTCGAATTCTGATTTCAAATGTTTAAGAGAGTCGTAAGAATAAATGAGTTACGTCTTATAGTTGCAATCCTTATAAAATCAAGCAATGTTATTGAGAGTAAGTTTTGATCAGAGACAAGCAAATGACTATTAACAAAATAAAGAGTTTCAAGAAAGCGTTCTGTATAACAGTAAGATAACCACAATTACAATTGTATCACGTAAAAACAAATAGCCGAGCATTCTCAAGCATTGAGTAACAGAAACTAAACGGTGAAACAAAACCATGTTTCTTTAAAAGAAACAAGGAAAAGAACAAAATGTTGTTTTACATTAGCAACAATTCTAAACACCATCCAGGCGTGGCGTAATAGCTGTGAGATACACACGGCTGTTGCGGATGGAAAGCAAAAAGTTCGAAGTGTAATATAATGGGAAGCAGAATGATTGAAAGTGCAATAATATAGATGCAATTTTATAACCATGAAAAGGGTTTAAAGAGAATATTTGGAGGACTGTGTCAAAGGTCCCGTAGGTTTCCAAGACATAAAAATACGTTTCTAAAAAAGTTATTCGCAATAAGATTGATAAATTAAACAATCATACATGACAGTTATACATAACTTAATGTTGATGCGATATTTTTTAAGTCACTACTATTGCATGGATATTATGTGAAAACATTAGAAATAACAATCTGAATCCCTTATGATTCATTGTATTTTATCTTCGATTGTATTTTTGTAACATCAAACATCATCGCCTCTTGTTTAATTTCTTTAGGCGATCATTATCACGCGGATCAATTTTCAAAATTATTTTAGAACTGCTTTTAAGTGAGCACCCTCTTAAGCTGCTTTACATAGGTACTTACATTCATGCTTCTAGTCTGCTATTTTTTTTAAAACAAAAGCTATATTTAAAAAAAAAGCTGTCTGTCGTTTACAGCAGTGTTTCCACCATCTAAGTCGCAGCCACGCCTGCAGCTGCATCCGAGGTTATTTCTCAAACACGTCCTGGTAATAGTGGATCATTTATACCACTGATCACAGCTGTCATTCGCTGCTGAAATACATCTTGCTTCTGTCATAGAATATGCTATCGACTATGATACAGCTGCGAATTGATAGATTTTAGATAAGTTTTATAAACGGGAACTTACTGAAGTTTCTATCGAATTACTTCGTGGTAGATCGATGTTAAATTGTAATAAAAGTTTTTAAGCTGATAGCCAAATCATTTTGTCGTTTCCTTATATTATAGATGCACATTTTTTTCTGTCAAAGTATTTGAACACACACACATACACACACGCACTCACACAAAATTACGCGCATTCAACATCCACAATTAATAGTAGATTAGTTAACAATTTGATCGATCAATCATTCAACGAACAATGTATGTAACAACATAGACTTTTAAATCCCACTTTATGTTGAGACGTATAGCTAACTGTTTTACTAACACACTTTTATACGGAAATAAGTTTGATAGGTATTAAAATAACTACTTAGACAAGATTTTCAAACAGGCAGAATGAAACTTAACTGCTTTCATTTCTTGCAAAACTTTGAATTTTCACAACACGTTTATTGTATTATCTTGCTGCAACTTTCTCTATGAACTTCATTTTAATTAGCACAGTCAGACGACTCGTGGGAAATTTGAAGCAATTAATACGAAAACTTCCCAAACTAGCGATAGTTTTGAGCTTGGACACTTATTGTTATGTAAAGGAGTTAATTAACTAACTAAATGAGGATAGATAGAAGCGGTTATAGTCCAGTGGTTTGCGTTGCTATAAGAAAAGTCTATAAGTAGATGAGAGACCGCTCTCAACTTTTCCTAATAGATCACACGCACATTCGTTTGGCCGTGACTGAGGTCTTTACACCACATAAAATATTCTTACAATTAAGTTGACCAATAACCTGACTATTAATTACACTGGTGTAGTTTTGTAAATCATGCTCTAGGCCTCGTTAGAAGTGAGAAAAAATCCGTGTTATGCAGTAGCTTATTACATAATAAGATTACTATTACGTCATACGGATAAAAGTAAGTTGCAGTCTTTAGAATTGCAGCTTTGAAGTCTAAAAACAAAAGCATCTATAGTCGTAGCGTAGATTGATAGCTACCGAGTGTTCCGTAAACTATCCAGGATTCACGTTAGGGTGTCAGTGCCGCAGCAACGGGGCGTTTACACCCAGATAGCGTTTCCAACGCCACGACTCAGATTTATTGATGTTAGCTCGCGTAGCGCGTTGAGTAACCTTGGGGCCATTTAACAATTTTGATGTATGATAACATGACTCGTAACAGCCAAAATGGGTCTTCAGAAACGAATAGGCTGTTGAATTTCGTGTTGCGTTATTAGGTATTGAATAGGACCGATGTCAAGTGATATATGCGTTATATTTCAATTTGTGCGGTGTTATTGTATTCTCCGTTGTAAGTAACATGAAAAATACGCTAACACACTCATACCCCAGCAGTAGGATTCCCTGTGTCGCGGGTGGCATGGACAACACTAATAACACATCACTAACACCCGAGAACAAACATTTTATCTGTCACATAAATATATGCCCCGGCCGGGAAACGAATCCGGGACCCCTCGCTTCGCATGCAGGGTCACTACCAACTAGGCTACAGGGTCGTCAAAAGGCTGTAATTTTTTTTTGTATTTTCTCAGAGCGGTCTTTGCACTATTTGGGATTTCAATATTATTTATTCATTACGACATACTCTGTATATTTTTAAGGTTATAATTAAGGTGCCCCAAACACCAAAAACGCAGTCAGGATTTTGAATTGAATAATAGGATAGGATTGATGAATACATTTTATAAATGTTATTTACTTTGTTATAGAAAGATATAAAATACTGTCACATCGAAGCCGAAATTGTAGGTAAAATATTTCAAAATCTATCATTTATTAATAACTAACTCGTAACATAATTTACAATGGCGCCCAGAGCAGTTCCTAGTTTGAAATTGTCTTAATATGAAGATGACCCACTTCCAAAGTATTTCCATCTTGACGCTAATAAATAATTGTTATTTTGAAATAAATTCTGAGTCAGGATTTGTTATGATTTCGAGTAGCAGAATAAGGTGCTTTGGTTGCTATTAAAATTTAATAAAAGAGATCAGGCAATTTCAATAAATTGTTGATAAAAAAAAGCGCCCATACCTAGGATTATTTCCAATAGCTAGGACCTATAAAGAACTTAAAAAATACAAAACACAATCCTGTAACTGCTTTATTTTTTTTTTGCATAGTTACTTTATTTATTGTTATGAGTTACCTCCGAAAAATTAAATATCTACTCAAAGAAGGTAGTTAGTGTTATATTTGTAGGATTCGTTTAAGGTATTATAACCTAGCTAATGGGAATATCCTTAGTCTGGACTCACATTTTTTCTTAAACCAAAATGCCTGATGTCCTCATCTTTCTACCTTTTACACAATTTCTTTTGCATTCGTTGCTTACGAGTACTACATACATACGCTTTAAAAACAATACCATTATAATGGCGTTATCGAGTACTTACAAAAAGTCAAGTAATACAAAATATAGTCAAAAAAGGGCCTGAAAAACAAATGCACGTACCTATATGTCAGACGCATTTGATCGGATTTTTCCTTCTATTTTATACTATCTCATTCATAGTGTAGTATAGTAGTGATAGAAAGAATCAAACCTCCTTATTAATTAGTCCACTTCCATCTGTCCCATAGGAATTATCCGTTTGAACAAGATTTGAAGCACAATCTCAGACCCGCATAAGAAAAGAATCGTAGCGTTCGGTCAATTTCCTTCTCTTGGTTAATTACATGGTTATTCTCGTTTTCTGGTTATTTTCGTTTCCGCAACCGATGGCTAGTCAGGTAACTGAGTTTGGCTTCTTCGGAAATTGGTATGTTCGTGTCGCAATTAGTAATTCCAGTGAATTTCGTCTTCGATTGTTACCACGGAAGTATCTGTGTGTAACAGATACATTCTTTGCTCCGTGATTGTTACAAAGATTCTTGGTTATGTAGCTTTTCAATAGAATTTAGCAATCGTGAATTCTTAGTGCTAATAACTCAATAACTCATTTACTTAAGATCACTTAGAGGTTTAGCAAGGAATGTTTGTCAATGGAGCCTTCCAGCTAACGTATATAGGTCATTAAAGTATTTGTATTTGTAACAAATATAAAAAAACAGCTTTCAGAATACGAAGTATCTTGTAAACTTCAATTACCTCAATTCCGACCTCGTACGTGCGTACATTACTCTTAAAAAGGGCTCCAAATCTTTTAAACCCGTGACGTATTAAAAAGTATATAAATATAAAGAGTGATTATAAAGTTAGAGTGCAAGAAACTGTATTCATTAGCTCGCAAAAGACTAGTTTCTGAGAAATTCCCGATTCGCAGCTGACCTAAAAACACAGACTTGGCTCTTTTTACAATTATCCGCGAAGATAAGGTAAGATGCTGTATTGTTCTGCCGCAAATTAGTATTGCTAGTGGGACTTAGGACCTTACAGAATTTAGTTGTAGTAAAAAGACGACATGATTTTCCAAATTTGAATTTAAGTACAAAAGTTAGATGATATTTGAAAGCAAATTATTCAAGTTTATACTTGACTGTACCAAGAGGATAGTTAAGTTTTTCGAGCGTATTTTGTACGTATGTATGTACGTATGTTCGTATGCTTATGTCTTTTGTACGCTGTAAATCCCAAATTGTTTAATTTTTTCATTTTAATGACTGCTTGTTGTAATAATGTATTTGTAAAATATAACATTTTATATTGCGCTTGTGTTTCGTACCTTTTAGAACGTGATTGTTCAGTTGTGCATAGTAATTTCACCACTCGTAGTCTTTTAAAATTCAAGTAAGTAGCTAATTTAACGGCAGCATACAACCTAATCTCGGATCGATAAAAAAATAATCAGGGCTTCCCTACCTAAATTCATGTATAACAAATTTTAATTTTCGTTACAGCCGTGCATACAGAGCGAACGATGAAGGCATTCCAAATTCGAAAATGGCCCATTTTTTCTCCAAAGAAACAAAACACGGTACAAATCACGACGCGCGCTCGCCTTTTGAATAATTCATAATTCACCCGCGCAATAATAGCAGGTGAATATTATTTTCCTTTTGTCGAGGTGCGTCATTGAATAGACTGGGCGCCTGCTACCGACTGATAATAACTCATCAATTGTTTACTACCTACCAGGCGGTTGGATGAATAAATCCGTGTTGGATAAGTTTTTTTTTCTGCGCAAATTGGTCGTTTTTCGCAGCCCTTCACGTATTTTTTTTATCTTCCCGAAGCTGTGTTAATTTTATACCTTATTATTATCTACCTAGTGCTTTATGGTTGTCAATGTTGTTTACATAATTTAACCGACTTCAAAAGAGGTTGATTTGTCGTATTAATTTATGTATGTAATATGATATTTCATGTTGTGAGTTTAACAACACATGAAATAAAATATATCACACATCAAAAGTAATTACTTTACATGCTCTTAAATATTAGCCAAAGATATTAAGTTGATGTTAATAAAACAAATATAATATTTGATTACCCCATTTATTTATTTAATACATTAAACACTAACATCACTTTCAATTAAATGTAAAATTAGGCGATTTTTTATTACAATTATGTTTCTGTTTGTCGTATTTTTAACTAAAGTTATAGATAGTTGATTGTTACAAAAAATCAAATTTTTATTGTTTTTTTATTACATTTTCAATGATCAACTGGGTATACCTACATTTTTGTTACTTCAACGTTGATTAAACTTAAGAAATGTTGTTACTTAACTTTGAAAATTCAAGTTAACATAACATGCGTTATCAAAACTAGTTCCAACTAAGTGACAGATACTATTTTACAAAAAAAGTAATGTTATTGCAAAACAATTAATAATCAGTTAATAATTCATGTTAAACAGGGTTGGTCATAATTATTACATTGTTACAAACGTTGCTACAATTTTGTGTTATTATAAAAATGGCAACGAAATAATCATTAAACAAACTAGTTTATACATTTAATTGTCAACTCTTACAGTAGGAAAATTTAAAAAAACAAACCAAACTCACAGGTAATTTTGCTGTGAAATGTATAAAGATATTTATAAATCAACATAATTATGATTGCACTTGTCGCATTCGTTACAATTGATTTGACATTAAAAGATTTGACATTAAAATTGAACTGTGAAAAGAATTCAAAACATAAAAGATATCTCGTGACGGAAATAACTGCGAGTTAACTTTGTTAGTTATCAAATTACTTGGAAGGTCTTTGACATTGTAATTTACACCTTATGTCGGTTACTCTTAGTTGAAATTACAAGGACTTTGGAATAATTAACCTATGTACACAGTGAAGTATAACATATAATTATATTTTTCTATTAAACAATTAACATACTTCATATACATATTTTAATTCAATGCACCATCACATTCCCTCCTTATTTTAATATGTACAAATGCGTGGAGTAATTATTCTAGAATGTATAAAGATTTTTATTTCTATAGGTTCATACGTATGTACAATTAATAAGGTAACATGACAAAACAACGGTTCTGATAAACAATCCGGGGTTTAATATGTATACAACATAAATTCAATAAAGCGAAGCTAAAATGGTTGCATGAATTAACATAATTATTTTTATTAAAATAATAACTCAAAAACTAAATATTTAAGGCTATTTTGACTTATGAATAAAATTAATAATTGACATTTAATTTATTCCGTTCTCATAAATATTTTGTTTTTATTTATTGGAAGTTCTTTAATAAATTGCAAACATGGCAGTTAAAGTTCCGGCTGGCCGGTAGCAAAATTTCGCAGCGAAATATTAAACAACCGTTTTAAACTGTCCCTATATTAAAAAGGTAACATAACTCATACGCATTTGACCTGGGTATATGAATCACGTTCATATTTTGGTCCTTAGCCCAAAACATGTTTTACAATTATTAATTAACAGTTTTAAATATTAATTTATTAATTATATAAACCTATAAACACAGCCTCACATTAACTATTTTTAAAAAACATTTATTTTATATACAAACTCAACTCTATCCCCTCAAAGCTATTAATGCATTAAATGTTATTATGTTTAATTAGGTATATTTTGTTAATTCTGTTATCGTATAAAATTAATTTAGGTTACGTATTGTTATTAAAATAAAAAATAACTATTATATCAATTGTTATATTTGGTGTTTTATACCCAAATTTTTAATTCAAATTAATGGTTAATTATACAACACTACAAATGTTCATAGTAGTTATGAATTATTTACACATTAATTTAATCTAAACTCATTATTTACAGCATAAAACAGTAATAATATTCTAATCAATCAGTCTATAATAATATGCCAACTAATTAACAGTCATCTAACAAACTTCTTTTAGTTAATTGGTTTAATTAAAATTATTTTGTGACAGCAAATTGAAAGTTTTTCATGATTTTTAGGAAACTCTTAAATTAAGACAATACTAAATTATTAAAAAAAAAGATAAATATTCAAATGAAATTAATATATTTTTAATAAACAAATCTGCGGGTAACAGCTAATGGATCATTAAATTATTCAAATATTGCGTTTACTAAATATTCGAATGGTATTTTAATTGAAACACCACAATCAAAACATGAAAACGTAACAAAACTATTATCGCTGTCACAGCATTTTGTTTCGTAAGTAAAAGAATTGCAGTTCAATTTACATCACCAGGAAATGAAGACCTTTTAAAACCTGAACTTTCGGTTTATGTGAGTAAGATTCAGTTGATTATAAATAAATACGAGTAAACAGGCATGTTATATATTTCTATAGCTATTGAACATTGTTTAGCAACGTATGGCTTCGCGTATAAATCACTTACATTTATTAATATAAAATAATTACAGTCCGAACTCATACACACATTTTTACAAAACATTCAAATAACACAGATACATTCAAATGAAAAACCCTGAATTTTACTATAATTACCACATATCAACTAACACTTTCTTATAACGTTTAGTTTTAACTAACTGACTATAGTGTAGTTATCTTATAGACGTCTCAGCATAATTTTCTAGTAGGAATTTAAGGAAATAGTGAAGGAGAAGAATCACAATTCTAGGTAGACGTGTTTCTGCCGCCGCACCTGAAAAACAATGTCTTGTAAATAAACCTATAAAAAAACTATAAGCTAAGGTATAAGGTATATTATTTATAAGGTAAGTTTATAGGTAATTCATGTGCGGTAATTTTACTATAAATTTTCTAAATTTTCTAAATAATAGGCAGGATTCAAGATGATAAAAATAACAATATCTTTAAATAATGCACAATTACAGCCCTGCATAAGTAATAAATGGCCTAGACAACACAAATAAAGATCAGGAGACACATTGACAAAAAACAGATAAATTCATCATTAAAATTGCCCCCGACTGGCAATCAAACCCGAGACACATTAAACAGCGACCAAGCCTAGTAACCTTTGTACCATAAAGTTCGTCAAATATTAGTAATGATCGTTTTTAATTGAAAATGTTTTTTTGTTTTTTTTTTTGACCGCTAAAGCGATGGAAATATATCACCTATAAGAATAACGAACGCTGTGCCAAATAATGTGTTTGGGAATGGTCAATAAAGCGATTAATCGGTAAAACACTTTCCTAAATGTTTTCGACTAACGGTCATTGAGTTTTTCCGAGAATTGCTTTTCGACGCATACCACATCGAAATAATTCGTATGAATTTGACCGATATTGCAAGTGTACTTTATTATAAATCGAATAACATGCATAAGTGTGTCATTATACTTATTGCTGCATAATTGTCATAATGCTGTAGTATCCTTTCACATTACGTGTTGCGTACAAGCTATAGTAGAGCTTCGACAATTTGTTGCCAGTATGAATGAATAATTACATCTTCATAAAGTAACGATCTAGCATAACCGGGACCGACGGCTTAAGGTGCCGAAGCACGGAAACGCTCAAGATATATTTGCTACTAGCGGTCACCTATCCACTTCCCGACCGCGCCCGCATTTGTTTTACTTTGCACTTACTACACTTACGGTTGTTACAAGCCGGGACAGGAGTGCTTCATATTAGTAGTAGTGGTATTAGTATTAGACTAGGCGTGCTTTAGGCAGCAAGGTTGCGGCAGCCAGACAAACATAAATTATGACGTTATATAGGACATACACAGCTACGAAATTCTTAAAATATTTCGAGTGCCGCTGCCTGGCTGCCTAGTGCGTGCCTAGTTTTAAGTATTAGTATCAGATTATTCTAGAAATACCTGTCAAGCTTCTCCCTAAAGCAGAAGCAGGATTAGCGCTACGTTCTCGCAGCACTAACGTATGACTCGATGATTTCCACACGTCGAATAATGTGGCTTCACAACTGGAAATAGAAATTGGATTAGGAACTTATTTCACTACTCCTTTATAAGACCTATAACAACATGAATTATTATGGAAGTAGCGTATAATATGCATAGCATATAATATAATGGATTGCATTAGATAATTGCAAAGCTTAAGATATCCCAACATGTTGTTAGGTAGAAAATGAAATAGAAAACACAATGTCTTTTTTTAAGTGATAACTTCTAATGGAAGGGTAAACCGCTTCGTAACGTAACGCGTTACGGCGCCAGTCTAGCTTCCCCTTCTCCCACGCATAAAGCAGTGGCAGGCAGGTTCCTCTTTTCAGTTATAACTTCTGTTAGGCGTCCTGAGACGCTTACCATTTTTATTATGCACTTGATAATTATTCTCCCTGGTTTGGAATTGCACCTAGGAATTTTTAAGTAAAAGTCCAGTATTTAAATCATTGTGACATAACAGAGCCAATAGCTAAATGCCCCTTCCTTTAAACACAAAATGACTCTATTTTGTGCGTCAAATGCTCACGCCTAACGTATGACATAACGACGTACGAGACGCCTTTTTTTTTTCGCGCCTAATTTTATTCCCATACATTTTTAGTTAGCGTTAGGCGTGAGCGTTTGAAGGAAAGAGCATTTTGCTTAGGATCTGGTCGTCTATTTCTATAACGATAAGCTTAGACCTTATCCCTCGCTAATAGTCAAGCAAGTGCAATTCTATTTCGACATAATTTATATTCATTCAACGTAGTCCTTCACAGTTTACTTTGAGCAAACTAAACTGTACTCCTGTCAACAATGTACGACTGAGGAAAGGTAGGCTCAATTTATTTACCCGGCGGATTTTATTCTATTGAGTAAATTCCACACCTTTTTACGTAACATTGAGAAAAATAAGTTACGAAGAGCGCGCCTGTGGAAGTTTTCAAATGTGTTTCTTTTTGTTGTAAAAATCTGTGGTATTCGTAAAACGTTGTCGCAAACGACTAACTAAAAAAGAAGCACCTATTCTAATGTTTTATAGGCCTAATAAGTGACATTCTTTATTCCACCATGACTCCTAAAATGACCCTTAAATAGATGATAGTATTATTGAATGTGCTGAAGTCAACTGCTTCAAGCTGCTCAAGTATAGTCAAATATGGACCACATGGTCAACTTTTATTTTACTGTGGTTGAGAACTCGGTACCTACTCGTATCATTGAATTTCAATAAAATAAACGCAGAATTTTTTAAACATTTGTAATCCATAAAGTCGTTGTAATAACCCTTACAATGTTATCGATGATGTCATATTTTTACTTCATGATCGTGGTCGACTAACGTGGTCGCGTGTAAAAAGATCGTTTGTGTGCGATTTGAGGGTTAAGTGG
>LGAG01000200.1:50121-71900 GCA_001278395.1 Lerema accius
CAACTGGCCTATAAAGTATCATATCTGCATAACTAACTTGCTGATATCTACTCAGTTTTGTACTGTTGGTGGAGTTGATGTGGTCATAGATTATCTATAAGTTTGGTACGTTATGCTTAGTACATACATGTGCTTCCGTATCAGTGAGTTCTATTTCGTTTCGTAATTTAAATGTGTATGTGAGTCATATTTCATTTTCTGCACTTCTACTCCATATAAACTTTAACTGAATAAATTTTAAACTCGTGTGAGCGCATTATATTTCAAAAGAGGTTCAAAGTTAAGCCTTTCACCCTTAACAGTTTAAATTGTTAAAATAAAATCATTGTACTCACCACATTGTAGGTTAAACATTGTTAACATTTAAATAAACAAAGAATGTTGTTTTTAAAGGCAAAATAATTTGTATTCACACTGAATGCTTTTACCTTAAAATGACGACATTGTACTCCGAAAACCTTGTAATTCGGTAACAAATTTAAAATGTTAACACGCGGAATAAAAGCTTTTAACAGATGAAATAAGCTTCAGTTTTTTTGTTCCGCTTGTTTGCGAGCGAGATTTTTAATAATTACCTTTTATGTGATGTTTTAATGTTATTTTATGAACAAGAATGAAATGAGGGCGTTTTTCCCAAAGGTAAGCTCGCCAAACATCCTAATTAGACGTATCAAAATATAATAACAAAATCAGAAAATGATTTTTTTATTGATAATTTTTTCAGTTTACATTTCGGGGAGATCCGTACAAATGATACAGTACAAAAAAACTGTCAAATAATATTTGACATATTCATATTATGAATATTACTGAAACGCTATTACGAGTAATGTTAATAATTATATTAAGCCCTTTAATTATGTGTTCGTCAGTGAACTCCTATTCTAATCGGATAAAAAACCAAAAGATATATTTAACTAAGTATGATTTAAGACCACAGTTGAACCGGTAGGTAATGCTGTTGTAGAGATACTTCCAAAGGACCAGCTTAAGAAATGAAAATTTTAAACTTTGTCATAGCAAAAGTTGTTGAAAATTTCCTAAAGTTATATGAAAAATTAAGGTTTGAAGTACCAGTTGTGAAACACTGAGGGATAAACTAAACTATAAGAGATAAAATATATTGTGAAACAACATTAAACAGGTCTTCTAGTTAATATAAAATATTGTTTTTATCAAAACTACTTATAACACAACCACACCATATTCTGGCAATAAAGAATTTGAATAAGTAAAGTTTCATCCGTTATTCAGCTTGAGTAAAACTCTGAACCGTCAAAGTTTTATTATCGTAGTACAAGAAATCTTATTAAAACCTATGATAACGGTGTTCCGCGTCGTATTTTCCACTGACCCAAACACCGGACAAACAGAAAGATAAAAGGTTTTTAAATCCCCGAATTTATGGCTTGTTTGCAAACTCGGGAATAGTATTCGGGAGATATTGTTTTAATTTGGGACCAACTGAATTTGCTTTATGCGAACTCACGTGTTAGATCACTTAGGAGTACGCTGTGTTTTATGCTTTATTTGTTACCTGGACTAAATCACATTTTATCTGTAACAGAGTAATGCAATCACTGATATCTATTTCAATATTTGCGTTGTCATTTATTTTTGTTACAGAATGTAATGTTGTGCCATTGTAAAATGTTTATAAAATTGTTTCTTATTGTTACTCTTCATCCTTATCCCAGTCTTCGTACGGTAGGATACTAAAGTTAATGAGAAACAAAAGAAATTGAACTCCAACCAAACGATTCAAACTTATAACAAAAACAATCGATTAACTTATTCTTTATTATACGAGTAAAGACAAACACAAGCTGACAAAATTGCTGCGGTATCATGCAGTCGACAATGCAGTCAATTCATAATTTAAACCTGACAAACAAAATCCATAGGAATCACCTGCATTTATATAAAACAAAACTCAATTTCGGTCGACATTCAGTAACAGAACATCGAATTGTATTGACGGCTTTGAATCGAGGTGGACAATTTGGACATCGTTTACCAGAATCGATTCTGTGGAGTGCTATATACAATAAGTTTGGCAAAAACTAATTTATTGTATCATCCAATCCGTTGATACGACTGCGCTGACACATCTAGTTCAAATCAAACCAATGCCAGTGATATTGGTACCGAGGTATGTGGAAACCAATTTTTCGTAACGTTACAAAGGGTCGATTGCGATATTTTGCAAAAAAGTAACAGCATGATTGAATAGGTTTGACGGCATTTCGGTCCCAGTTAGTACCTGTCTATGGATTTTAGACAAGTAAATAACACTTGCGAAGTTTACACGACAAAATGACGCAGTGATTATGTGAATTATTCGTTGCGACATTTTGGCTTACTTTTGTTTTCATTTTACATCAACTTTATTGTTGGACATTTTGTCTTGTAGTTGTCGCTCATCACTACGTCTGGAAATAACGTGTTGTTGTACAACGACAAATTCTAATAACGACAATATTTTATGCTAAAATTAATTACATTTAAACTTAAGAAATTTATAAATCACTAGCCTTGACGAAGAAAATCACATCGATATACGTATAATTTATAAAATACTGTCTGAGTTTGGTTACAAACAGGAAATAGGAACTATAACAAAGTTTATGATATAGCCACTTGTAAAAGATTTACTAGTGCAGGATCTTAATATAGCTTTGTAAGTAAGTGATATTATTCTTTTATGTCTCAAACAGGACGTTGATGTAATTCTGTTTCTTTTTATCGCCCCTATCGTCAATTTCTTATCCACTTATATTTGATGGAGTAAAACTACTGTTGTCAACTTAATGCTTAGAGAATTCCTAACTTGGGGTAATTACGCTCGCAGGGGTAAATCAGCTATATTACGGGGTACTTAATTGAAACAAGAAAAGAACAAAAAGCAAAGAACTTAATTGTTAGGTTCGTGAAATAAAAATGAAAGAAAAAGTAACATGTACCTATAGTTTGTTTTGATGGCTTTTTAAAGTCGGTAAAATCTATTTTCCTCATACGTTACAGGCGTAACAATACTGAAAAGGTTAGGAACCACTGATTAGAGTTTGTAGTTTACTATTCTCAATATTTTACGGTCAAAGATTCTTTGAAGTTCTTCTATTAGGTAATTATCTTCAGATGTTTGTATACTTGATCTAATCATATTCTGTAGTTTTCCAAGAACTTTTTTGACACATGTAAGTACTTACATGAGAAGGCAAAAGTTTACAAAGCAAAATTAATTTTATGGTGAAAATATACAGTCTTATTTTTATTTATTTATTTACTCTTTATTTTTAAACTGAACTCTAGAAAACAATAGGCTTATATTTAAAATAAAAATGGATAATTAAAAAACGTCATAAAATTCAAGAATTATACGTGAAAAAAACTAGTCTATTTGTTAAGCGATTATACGTCATATTTTTTAATAAGTACTACTCTTATGATGTAGGTAGATATTTTCTCATTTCATAACCAATCTGTATTTTAACTCATCTTTCGTACCGCAAAAGTTGAAGAAGACTATCAATCAACTCCTGAGGCGAGAATTCTTAAACAAATAGCTGTTATATTTATAATAGGATCTCTTTCAAAACTCATTTCTTAAAGCATTTCCCATAATATTATAATTGCTGTTTTAAACTGTTTAACGCTTATAATGTTAATGAAATGAGTTCATAATTGTTTTAGCAAAAAAAAAAATTAAATATCGATAGTATTCTTATTTCTTTAAATTTTATTTTGTTGTAGATTCATTCTACCCTTGAAGATAGTTATAGTTACTTTACAAACGTGTATATAAGTGTATATATATATATATATAAGTATAGGTACTTTGTATAAGTGTATAGTGATTCTCATGCCACAACCAGCTTAAAATTTATACCAATACATTTCTTACCAGACTGAACTTGTAAATTATGTAGATTTTGTACATTTAGATTTAAAAGAAGCATTGTAGTAACGTAAAGTGTCTGTAGGAGGTAGCTTTATGAATTCATCTCATTACTTTGGATCCAAACTTATCTTAAAACTGATCTTCTATATGATAAGTCAAGCGAAGATCGTTAATCAATTTCAAAGTGAAGACGTAAGAAATTGCTTTGTTACTTTCAAGAAATTCAGAATAGAATTTGTTGAATAAGATCTCAGTGACGTCACACTTACCCAGTTAACAATTACACTAAGTAATGAGGATCTTAAGATCAGACGTTTTTGTAATTATAATTTTATATTAGTACTGAAGTAGGTTTTAACGCAAGGGTTTGTAACTTGGTAATTTTCCATTCAAATTTAGAAAGTCAATAATTTTATTAATGTTCCGTTTTGTTTCTACTTTTACGTTAATAATGCACACACATTATGTTGAGACTTATCAAACACTTTAGGCTCTAAAAAGCGCCAAAGATATTCAAATTTAAATTCAAATAATTTATTTCGTCTCTAGAACTAATAGCATACTTAACTAATGTCTAAATGTACAATATACTCGTATCATCGGCTTTATGAAACTTTATGGACATACATACATACGAGGACATACACTTGAAAATAATTACCTTCCTTTTGGAGCAATCGGGTAACAAATACCAAACCTTAGGTAGGTACTTGCACCCTTGACTAAGAAATAAAGAAAGTTCCGTTTAATCAATGTTGTTATTAATTAATTAACCTTCTTAGATTTTTTTTGCAATATTTTCTTCCTCGACAAACTTTTAGGTTATTTTGCTCTCCAGAGAAATATTGTTGTTCCACTTTACTGCCGATAGTTTGCTTCTTTATTAATCTCCCTGTAATATAAAGACTTTATATTTAAAGAGAAAAAAGTGAATCATAATTTAATATTTCTAACACATGAAAACTTGGCTTGCTTACTATACAAGGGTATATTGAATGCACATTATACTAGGGTACGCTATATGAGAGACGACCATTTGTCCGTAGGGGCAGCAACGCGTCCTTTGACCAGCATTGAGTGGGACAAATATTAAAAATTACTAACTGATCTATTAATATTTACTAACAGTTCTAACCTATCACTAACAGGACCTAACAGTTTTCCAAACATGTCCATGTTTATCGCAAATGTCCACGGGCGGGATAATATAATAGTCCCAATGGAAGTATTTGCTATTTTCATTCCATAAAAATATTGAAGTTGTGTTTTATAAAATGTAAAGAATTCTTTATGTTCAAATTAGGATACACCTATAACCCACAAAATACCACAACAGTACGGTAACTGAACATACATGCTTAACAAAACGGAATTTCAAAGGTATGACACAAGTGTCAGAGTCCTGAAATTCTTTCGTCGTTAATCAGCTTTGTACGTAAAACATTGTTTTTCTTAAGTTATTTGGGTATATTAACGTAGAAATTTTATACTAACTAGAGGATGAGCTTTGCTGTTGAATACTTGGTTTTAAGACTAATTAGCGCTCCTAGGTTCTATCCATCCGTCGATTCAAAGCCATCGACGAAGTTAAGCAACTGCGGGCGCGGTCGTAAAGTGGATGGGTGACAGCTAGTGGCTAATTTCTTGAGCGCTTCCGTGCTTCGGAGAGCACGTTAAGCCGTCGGAGTTGATCGTTATCGTTAGATGCCAGTTGTTAAGTCAGATACCTTTGAATGGTATACGAATTTCCGACAAGTGGGTTGGCCATTAACCTCTCCACCTATTTGCTAGCAGCGTAGTGAAGAATGCTCAAGACCTCTTCAGTTTTTGAGGAAAGACATGTGATCAGTTTAGTGGACTATTAATGGGTTGAGGCAAT
This sequence comes from Lerema accius, assembly GCA_001278395.1. Taxonomy (NCBI): domain Eukaryota; kingdom Metazoa; phylum Arthropoda; class Insecta; order Lepidoptera; family Hesperiidae; genus Lerema; species Lerema accius. The sequence continues at coordinate 55,902 of LGAG01000200.1, forward strand.
GAATAAAAACAACATCTCGTACGATCAGAAAACATATTTGAAAAGTGTTCACACTGCGGGTCACTTGAACGGCCACTGTCTATATGAGATTATAGCATAATAGATAACACAAAAGATGTGGGTCGCGCGAAAGTACCACAAGTGGAATTGCGCAACTTATGAGAAACTGCCACAGGGGACGATCCGCTATTGATTGGAGGAACAATTTGAGAACCTTGAGACGAAAAGAGTGCCGAGTTCCAAATAAATCACTTCATCTTCTTTCACGGCGTATGTTTGGAAAAACTTTGTTGAATTGGAAAATTGAGGACCTTATAAGATCACTTCGTTGTCCATTTGTCTATCAAGACACTGTTTTTGAGTATGCGTGGAGGTATCAAGTTTAGTAATAACTAACACTTGGGTCTGCAAACCCATTAAAAGTTTAGGCGTGTCTATAACTCCAACGTCAATAAAGTGTTTAAGTCAATGCAATACTGTAAAGTTTGAAATTCTCAATAAAAAGAATATTGTTAGAATCATGTTTGGTAACAGGCATATTATTATGAGCAAAGCAAGAATAAGGGAAGTATCCGAAATTCCCAAAAATTTCGCGAGTGTGCAACTCAATCCAAAGCAGAACCCTCAAATTAAATGCTTATAAATAAACTCCTGTGGCTTTTAATCAGAAAATTAGACTAGATTATACTAGTGGCTTATGATACTAGTTCATAAAGCAATCTGTAATTTTCCACTGAGATATTCTACAGTAAATATATTTTTCAAACAGATAAATAAGTTACCTTTATTTCCTGTGAGTCTGTTGTTTCGTCCCCCTTACTTCCGCTCCACGTCTGATCGAATAGCTGATTCAACGAACAATATTGAGACGGAATCGCTCGACGGGACATTTCTCTTTGTGAATTGAAAGAGAAACCGTGACTTTGTTAGAAATGTAGAAAATAAAACCTGATTTAATGAATCCGAAATATTAAACAATACAAATCTTTTCCAGACCCGAAATTCATAAAAAGAACTATTGTTGGACTTCAGATAGGTTTCTTCAAAGGGAAAAAAATTGGTAATGAACAATGTGACATTAAAAAATTTGTGGATCGTGCCGAGTAAATCTCTTTATTTAAAAATAGCAGATGAACACTCAAATGAGTCATAAGATGATAAGTTATTATCGTAGTCCAAAGACATAAGTAATTTAAAAAACACTGTTCTGTTGCAAAGAAAAAACATAATATGACAGAGACAAGATGTAACTAAAATGAAAGACAGTAAATAAAATGAAAGATAATATAACACAGCAACGTGTAAGTACTCCACCAATACTTTATAATACAAACATATCTCATAATCTACAATATAAATCAAAGCTACTATATTTCTTTACCTCAACAACTCGCAAAAATTTTACCCGGCAAAATATACAGTATTTATCAAAGCCAAGACAACAAAGTAAGAAAATAAAAGTAGTCATTATTTATCTATTTGCAAAAAGCACTTTGATCCCTTGGATTACTTCCATACATCCCCTTCGCAAGTAAGGAGGTCTAATTTATCTGTCTTCCACTCCGCTAGTTTCAACGCACTGAATGATCCGGCCCATTAAATTCTGCTCTTACATTTAAACTCTATAGATAATTTTATTTGGACGAATAAGGTTATAAGAGTTAATGGCTTGCTTATTTGCTTCACAGATTGTTTACATTGCTCTTAAGAGCGGGGCAAAATTTGGCGGAAATTCTTTATTTGAATTTCTCCGGAAGTGTTTAGAGGGTAAGATGAGATTTTTCTTGAAATATTATATTATGACTATCAATTTTTGAATTTGTTGGACATTATTATCTTTTAAAACCTATAAGTTATGTATATGGTCCTGTTATATTTTAATTGGTTTCTTTTCTTTAGATTAGTACTTTACGGTCACTTGGAGATTCAATTTTACATGTGGAATTTTCACAGAATAGGTGAATAAAACTCTAACATTTGAGGGAGGAAATGAATCCATTCACCTTCTTGCTCGTATTTCATCTTGCTTCCAAAATATTTTCCCTACAAATGAAAATATTCGAACATATTGCTATTGCAAAATAAAATAACCTCTGTTATAAGAAACTCATTCTATCAAACTGGTAAACCTCAAGGGATAACCAAACTCTGACATGAAGATATAACTAGTAACATAAGTAAAGTTTACAAGTCTAGATACCAAAAAAATTAATCAACATCATGAAGATAATGAAGACATGAACATACTAAAAGTAGGGTAACAACAGAACAGTATTTCGCATATTGAGTATATAGCAACAAACATTAAAGTAAAATTACGGTAGTTCTCTAAAATATGCGGATAGCAAAAGTTTCTCTCCATTGTACGAAGCAAACCGCTAACTCCGAACAATAGTTAATCACTTAAGTTTCCGATAATGTCTTACCTATATATCGTTAGAATATATTGCTGGATGTGTGGCCTTGACGTAACGTGCCATATTTCACAGTGTCAACGTGGATGTGAGAGCTTGTTTGAAAAATATTGCTAAAGATCCAAGTGATATTGTTTGAAATACTGGTAATATTGAAGGAATTTCAAAAACAACTTTCTAAGAAAAGCCCATTCCTTTTAGTTAAGGCTGTAAGCCTTTATCGTGGGACTCTAATAGACTGATTGGATTGTTATATTTAGTTACAGACGTAGTTCTATAGCAGTGGTAACAAAAACTTTTTCCTCTTTTAATTGTTATACTTTTTAATTATAGGTGATTTGCTTTAAGCTGTTTTTCTGGTACAGTTGTGCCAGTTTTTGAGTTTTAATATCTACTCGTATTATCTTCTATATTATGGTTGTAGCTATAAAATACACGTCATTAATAACGTGGATACATTAACGGATTTCTGTTACAATTACTACAAATCCATCTGGATTATCACTTGATTCCATTTGACTGTAACTGGATACATCTCACAGTAGAGACATAATTAACAACGGGCGGAGAAAAATACTTATCATTGTACTTAATAAAGTTATAAAAATGATTTAGCATGTCATGTCGTTCCGTAAAGTTCTTGCACGGCTCCCGAGGTTTTTATTATTCAAAAGCTTTGCGTCTGACGTCTTGATGAATGTTGTAAAGAAGTTCAAATTTTATTCGTCGAAACGAATGGAAGTTACAAAATTTACGACTTTCTCTCGGACTGAGTATTTCACAACTCCGCTTGTTGTTTTGCTGAGTAGACGTGATTTTTACTGTTGTGATAGATGAAGATATTGAACTGTATACTAACATCTACATAATGCAGTTTCAGCTTGGTTGTTTCAATATTGGTCTCCCCAACGGAGTTTCTGAGTTTGAACCCGATACGCAACTTTGATTTTCAAAAAAGTTATGTGCGTATTAGAAACTAAATCGCTTGCTTCGGTAAAGGAAAACTGCAATCCTGAGAGTCACCTTTAAAGTTTTCGGAAGTTGTTAAGTATGCCAATCAGCATTTGGGCAGCGTGGTGGACTATGACATGTACCTCTCTTTTAACTTGACAGGAGACCCGAGTTTAGATGTAAGAAAGGAAGGATTATAATTTTTTTTTGATCATGATGATGATGGCATCAGTTCATAATCTTACACGCCTTCCAGAGGACGTCATAGTCAATTTAATGTGACATCACTAGTAGATTAATAAGAATCTTCCAACGATAGGTAACTCATTTTCATAGTGTGTAAAGTACTTCACGAGTTCTGAGGAAACAGATGAACGCACAAACATGCATACCAGTCAAAATATAAAACCCATTGTCCGATAAAAATAAAGAGTGCTTACGAATTCATGTGAAGTCTTTTACCCGTTATGGCAATGACTATTTAACCCTACACACACCTAATTTAACCCACTCGCTCGCCATGTTCGCGTCACTGGCAACCATTAAGGTTTGAGAGTGCACGTTGAACGTGAATACGCAAATTGTCAGTAATTATGCCTAATTTAACCTCTAGTTTGTACGTAATCTTCGTTCATTTATATTACTTTAATGCGCTCTTGTGTCCTAGGATGCTTTTTTAATTTTTTCGTCTTTATGAATCATTTCATCATTAATTAAAGATAAAATAAGTTTTCCTTATGAAATGATGATGAAAATGTTAGAAACCACTGGTCTAAGTACTAGATACATGACGTACTATGGTACTCAAGTCTTCAACCGGATAACTACAGCTTATTCAACGTATGACTCAAGCAAGCTTGACTCGGTTACTCAATAGGCATGATGACAAATTTTTGTTGGCGTTATTTAATGAAGGACCTCACAATAATGGTAACTCTGGTGAAGGAATTACTCTGCTTACATCAAACCTTCCCATGATATCGCAGTTTGGAATTCACATTATTGGACTTTCCCAAAAACGCTTCATACAGTTGGCGTTAAAATGATGACGTCACCGCTATGTACTTTGTATGGAGTGCTTATGAACTTTGTTCGATAGGTATATTAAATATTCTGTTTATCGATATGGTTTTTAAACCAAAGTTGCTGTAAATCATGTGTATAATTTAATGGTATTTTTAGTTTTAACAATTTTTTTTGAAATGGTCTTGACCTACTGAACTTTAAAATCCCTTAAAACATCTTAAACTTATCTAAGTAAAAGTTTGCAAATTGTGATTTTATGTATATTTTTACGCTAATATTCGGTAAATACAATAATCCCGAGTACCACTCATCATCCCTATTAGGAAAAACAAGCCACAAGCTTAATTATAAACATTATTTGCGTCCAAACAACTGAATACACCCCGTAACAAACGGTCCGCGTAATTCTGTGCGCGTAAACCAAGTGCCTAATGACGTTGTCATCAACGTAAACACCACGTTCAAACAAAAGCCGAGTCCCATTCAATTCATACGTTGTAAATTGGGTTCTTAAGGTCGCTATTACTTTACAATAGGAGTAAATTATGGCTGAATAAGTAAATTTATAATGATTAGGCATTTCGGTTAAAGACTGTATGTTGGAGTTCAGTGACCTTGTTTTATTGTGCTGTGATGCTTCTCGCAAAAAAGTGATGTGTATTATGTATGTGTATATCTTAATATATATAAAATCTTAGGGAACATTTGTTTGTAAATAAATTCCTCCTAAACGACTTGATAATCCGATCATAAAAAAATTGATGTATTTAAAAGGGACCGAGTTGGACCCGGCAGGTGGTGCTGAATTAGAGATACTTCAACTTTGACGACCCTGTAGCCTAGTCAGTGACCCTGCCTTGAAGCGAGGGGTCCCGGGTTCGATTCCCGGCCGGCAGATATTTATGTGACAGATAAATGTTTGTTCTTGGGTCTTGTAAGTTAGTGATGTGTTATTTGTTTGTCCATGCCACCCGCAACACAGGGAATCCTACTGCGGGGGTATGAGTGCGTTAGCGTTTATTAAGAGAACAGTCTCTTTAACCAGATTAAATTTAATCTTACGTCATTAACAGTAAACATTATAAATTGTCTTAAAAGTATACTTTTACCTGCCTAAATAAACAAGCTACGACTGAGGTAATGAACATATTGCCCCTAACCGCTTTGAACATTAGAGGTCTCTCTCACCTCTTTGTCCCCTTAATGAAAGCAGTTAAGAACGTCGTTTACTTTGCAATTAATAAAATCGAATAGCCTCTAAGGTTTAAAATCGTTTAATCGAAAATGTTTAATTGAAGTACCTCATCGTAATGATTAATTAGATACTAGTTCACGAAAAGTTTATGTTATTTAGCTTTTATGTAAGCGTGCAATTACTTTAAAATCTGTCATTAATTATGTTTAGTAGTTAAGAATTGAGTATGGAACCGATGAAAATCATAAACAGTCACAGTCAAGTAAATTCATTCCCTTTCTCAAACAATGCTTTAGTACATAAAGATTTCCTTTAAAATTTTCCAATAGTTAAATCGCAAATCTTTTCAAAAACATTAAGGGTTTACAAAGTAAATTCAGCTCAATTACTGAGTCAAATTTTGTTATCACAGCCCAGTGGAAATAAATATTTGAAGCGTTGTATATACAGAAAAGGAAGGAAATAAATGGTGCTTTTTAAATTGGAATCACTTGCTTCGGTTCTTCTCAAATCGTGTCAATTTATAACGATTACGTTTTGTTTTTAAATTACAGTTTTTATTTGGAGATTCGTTCCGGAAACAATTATTGTTTTTTTTTTAACTTCAGCTATATTTCGTAAATGAAATCAGTAAGCCTTTGGTCGGCGCTTCTTAATAGTTTTTCTAACTCAGATAGCTAACTGTGTATGGTACATAATGTTATAGTCAAACCTCGAAGTCCCGGCGCTCCTTGGTTTGACGAGTCAAATCTCAGGTTTGACCTTAAGGCAAAACAAATAAAGTTTTTCGGCCTTTTACTGAAGAATTTTGGTCAAACCTAGGAGAAATCATTCCGCGAAGAGACGGCATATCGGCCTTTGACTGTAAGACATAGACATGTCATCTGGAAGACTTCATAGAGTCAGTTGATGTTCACGTAATAATATATTATTGCAGTATTAACTTATTAACCTTCTCATATATTTTGTTTCACTTGGCAACAACGGCTACCACCTTAAGAGCTGCATTTAACCTCAATACCGGGACCAAGTGCAGTATTTTTTGCATTTAATTGCTTACTCTTACCTCAAGTCAAAATGCGCATTTTGTTGTATAATTGTGTGGTGAGTGATTTTGAGAACAAGTACTTTTTTACGGTATGAGAATAGCAAGCGAGTTTGCAATGCCACAATCTCTTGTCGCCCAAGGACATCGTAATATAGTTACCTCGAGTAGGACTATAGGGAGGTCTGTTAGTAGTCTAGTAGGTCCTGTTAGTGACAGGCGTTAAAGAGAATATTAGTACATGTTAATGCGTTAGTAACCAGGCAAATTAGTACTTTTAGTGTAAGTTAGCCCTATTAGTAAATAATCATTAGTATTTGTCTCACTTGAAGTTCATCAAAAGATACGTAGCTATCCCACTTTTATAAGTGTTCTCTGGCATTCAAACCCCAAAATAAATAATAAATCATCTACCAACTGACTAGTATTACTAGTCATGTCGTTGTATGTACGTATGTACGTACTAACTGGTAATGGTTCGAAGCAAAAACTTTAAAATACGTTACAGTGTTTCCAATACTAAAGTTCAGAACAAAATTTACGAACAACTTATAACTCCTGTATTGGAGAACACAATAAATTTTATTGGAGTCGAGCTTTCACATACAGCGTGTATACCTACCTAACGTGTAAAGTGGTCCAGACAAATTAGGAAATTTGAAATTGGGAAATGGGTAAACGTTGGCAAGTAAAGTTAGGGAATGTATCAATAAGTTGGTGCCTTCCACCCACATGTTTCAAACTTATAACATCTACCGATTCGTTCTGAAACACAATTTTGTTTGAAACCTAAAGTTGAATTACGTGTAAAATACCATATTATAAAACTTGTTTACTGTAAAAATTGGGTATAACTATGTCATGGACACGGCTGTGTGTTGTACGTGAACACGTTTATATTGCAGGTTTTTTTTTGTTTATGTATTTACGTCGTAAAATAACCTCAAAATGGTGGCGCTTCGCCTTCAACCATGCGCTATATTTCACTGTTCTCGCTTATTGTAATTAATTCTTTAATCATTGAGCTATTCAGTGTTATTATTTAAATTTGTATGTATACGATTTATATTCGAAACTACAACGCAAAAGTGTATCCTCCGACTTTATTATCATTATATGTAGGTATGTGTATGGTAGGCAAATTTAAAGACGAATTCACGTTAATAGGTACTTAAGAAAAAAACTTGTTGCCTTTTTAATTTTTTTATTTCGTAATCAAATCAGAAATCCCTGATAATTTTGCCATGTCTGTAATTTTAATAATTAAGTCCTCTAACGAAACATTACATCCTTTATTTAAAGTTTGGAATGAAACCTAAGACAACTCATTTTCTATATCGGTTCATTAAGCTTTATTATCTTTTAGTAACATGAGCTGGTAAAAGCTTGTACGCCTATCCGAACAGTTCAATAACTCGTAATGAATTGTCAAATTAAATGAACCGACAATCTGAACATCCAATCCGACAGTCTGTCATTCCTGTTCCCGCTCTTTTATTAGTTGATTGAATTCAATTCCACATTGAATGAGAGTGGTGTAGTTTATGAGAAACGCCTTTGCGACTTTACCAGCGCTTCCGGTTTGAAGCAATTTATTAGTCGCTATGTCCCCTTTGAGAATAGCTATCAACTTCTAGTTATCACAACGTTTCCAACAACACGTATTTATTACTTTATGTAATTAAGTCAAGAAATCGTTTAATAAGACGTCAGATATCATTCATTTTCAGACCAAAAAAAAAATAGACTCAAGAACAAAAAAACTGAGGTTAATTTTTGTCTTTTTTTACGATCTGACATAATGTCACTGAGCACGGACAGCCGAGAAATATACCGAGAAACGTTATCATTTGTTATTAACGTTATGTTTTTCCCTACTACGCTCCTTTGTTCTGAAGACTGCGATATATATTTTTTTGTCTGTGCATTCAGTATGGCTTTAAGAACTTTAGAATACTTTTATTACGACTTTAGCAAGTCTGCTGGCTAGTAAGTCAGTGACTAAACAAATGAAATAAGAAAAGAAAAAACTAACTGTCAATTGTTATTAACTTCTAAGTTAAGACATCACTTAGTATCACTTTATGAACTTAAGTCATGAAATCATTCAATAAGTATTGCTTTATGAAGTTCAGTCAAGAAATCATTGAACCTGTCTTTGTCATCGAAAACAATTTGCATATATACCTACATTATAGAGCTGTAAATTAGGACTCTTTCTGAGGTATAGGTACATATTCTTTTCATATTGTTTAGTTTGAAATAGAAAACCAATACCGTGAACACAAATTTATAATTAAACACGGTAGTAATTATGCAAAACGGGTCGTATGACGCATGAATGGTGTAACGTTGTACTTAATGCCGCGTTGTGCCGTGTCAAAGCACCGTAATAGGTTTCACAAAATGTCGGTAAAGGAACTTATTATGTTGATTTCTCGTTAGTTTAACCGAGATTACAATGTGACCGGGTTTGGCGGCAGGGTTAGGTAAACGGTTTACGTTTGGAGAATTGTTTACAATTTGTGTAGGTAATATTATGTATAGTCCAAGCGTAAGACTTACGTACAGATGTCTTGATGGACCGAGATATCCGTGCTTAAAATAACCTAAGGAAACCCTCAGAAGACAAGTAAAAGCATGTTGGTATTTCGTGATAATAATTTTATTATCAAGATAATAAAATAACAATGAAAAAAAATTATCCAACTTCAAAAAAGTTTACTCAAAAGTTTGAATGACGGATCTGCAATTTACATTTTTGTGAATGTACACAGATATTTTTTTTTGTTTTACTAATAAAAATAACATAATATTAGTAAAAACATAATTAGATATTATTATTAGATATTATTAAGGGTTAATAAACATGTTTATATCGTCACAATCCTTTTAACAATATATTCACATCAATTTCATTTTTATCTTATTTTTTACTTACTGTATCACTCATATGAATGCACACCAGATGTTAAACTAAACGCTAAGTTATCTTTTCATTTAAAATACCAAGATTTTTTTTTATAAACATATAAGACTCGTAAACATATATACTCGTAAGACACAGTAAGATTTGAAGATTTTCAAATACGTTTTGCCTCAATTCTAAACGAAACACATTACCTACAATGTCAGGGTATAATGTTCGTCGTTTCCGTAATTGTCTTGCAATGCCCTGGTAGACAGACAGACAGCGGGAATACCTATTCTATACGGATTTTTTTTTATTATAAATATTGACAAGTCTCAAAATTCTCTCAACTATAAGACAATCTTCGACTATATTATTAAAAAAGACGTAATTGCTGCAAGAAATGTATGTTGTCATTAGACCCTAAATGTAAAAAAAAACTATATGATTTTTTAGGATTTTTTCAACTTTTTTAAGGTTTTGGGTTCTATGGAAAACTTTGATTTTTATTCCATACACCTATTTCGTGTTCTTACATCTATATAAAGAGTTCTTGGGGCCCTTTTTTTGCCATAATGCAAACACGTACAACTTTAAGATTTGGGTCAGAGACACGTCACACCCATACGAAAGGCACTGTATACAGACGGTTAGCGTTGACATTGACAACCGTCAGACAGAGATAAACACTAAACGCTAACACACTCATACCCCCGCAGTAGCACTTATAACACATCACTAACACCCATGACCCGAGAACAAACATTTATCTGTCACATTTAACTGCCCAGGCCGGGAATCTAACCCGGGACCTCTCGCTTTGCAAGCAGGGTCTCTACCAACTAGACTACGGTGTCGTCAATAGATATTTAAGATACACAAGTCTATAGTTGTTTGGTACAACGAGGCATGGTGGAATTCAGACCAGAGAGTGGCTTGCCTAACCTTAATACACTTCTAGGTTATCAGACAAATGTATTCTTAAGGCTAAGTAAGCTTTTAAAATGAGCATTTTTTTACAATGCTATTCTAGTAAGATAGTCGTAATAACAAGTGCAAGGCAGCGATAGCAACAGCCAAAATCACTTTAAAAAAGGTATGTACATTTTTACCATCTTAACCCTCGCTTCTCGACAACCGAAAAGAATCAGACCTGTTCCCACCTAAAGTAGGTTAAAAGCGGGTTGCATTAAGGTGTCTTTGCAGTCCCGATATACTTTAATGGTTCCGAATGTGAACCTCTGCATACGGTAAGACGTTTTAGAGCTCTTACGGTATTGGTAGGAATGTTCTCGAACTGATCCATCGACGTAAAGCTAGACGAGGGTTTTGAGAGGGAATATAAGTATTACTTGAGTATCGAAGGAGGTAAGTAAAATTATATAAGAGCTCTATGGTGGTAGCTTGCGTCAGTGCTAAGTGATTGTTGAAGATAAGTACATGCGGGTGGAAAAAAAGATGATCATTGGTGGTAAAAATTTCTTATGTGCTATTGTGTTTTGAAGGGTACGTTAAGTAGCCAATAGCTTTCGCTTTGTTTATAGTAGCTAACTTTATAAAAACTACAACATATTGTATTTTTTGACATCAGATCAGTAAGTAAACTCAGAGGAAAAATCTTAGTTCAAAACAAATTCCGTAATAGGATGTGAAGAAAACTAACAAATGATGTTCAAAATTAATTAAACTTTTTACAAGCAACGGTAGTAAACATTTATGAAAGGACAGTAACAATGAATAAAGTCAAGCTTTGAACTGGCAATAAAGTTGGCAAATTGGTCCACATTGATACGACAGCCCAAACCAGTGTCAAGACTCGCTTGGGAATTGTAGGAAGTGGTAAAAACGAAACGGAAACATGGCAGTTAGATTACTTGTTAAGGGACATTTCGACTCGACTAGTTTATTTGTCAAAAAGAAATATGTGGTCTTTTTACGATATAGACATTTTCAGGGCTTCGCAGAATAATTGGAACTGTTTTAGTTTCGCAAGTTTGTTAGACTTTCCGATTTGAAACTAGCTGATGGAATTTATGACTAAGTTTTTTTAATATTTCCTAACAATGTCTAAAAAAATTATGGGTATTCCTTGAAATTAAAATGGGCGGTTTTTTGTAGCATCTCCTACATCATATGTGGCACTCAATGTATGATTTATAATCTACTATATCGGTGGACTACGTAACGTTTTAATAGACGACCCTAAAACTTGTACATTTAGCAAACGATCCTTCCCTAAAATTGTCGTTATTATGATCAAGCTAAAACATTTTATTACGCTATGAGTTGCTTTTACCACAACTCTTCAACTAAAGGGAATGAAACATGTAATTTTCACAGCAATAAAATTATAATATAAGAATAGGTACTCAATCTAGTACATTTTAGTGAAATTTGTCAAAGCGCGTTCAGCGTCACTTATCGTTATTTATTACAATGTTCATAACATTTCTACTTTTGCCCCTTTCTCCGAATCCTCTGAATGGATGTCACTGCGAGTTACTTTCTTTACAATTTTCCCAAATGCGAAAGCTCCAAATTCTGAGTTCGTTTGCGCTTTAGAAATAATATTTTCAAACACTGCAGTAACTTCGTTACTTTGGGGTACTTCCTGTCTTGCATTATTTATAACGAGTACGGGAAATATAAAAAGAACGCGTTTAATACTTAACGATGTTTCATCTGTTTTCTTTGCCCGTCTCAAAATTTATAAACTAAAACATAAAACAGATATGTTTAGAATGTTACTAAAGTTACGTATGATTTTTTATCTAATTTCAATATTGGTTAAACGAGAGTCAAATACTGCCGATCGTAAGCACTCATTGTCTGAACGGTGACTGTAAGAAAAGCGAATTCAGTGGCAGTCCTTATTCCGGATTAAAGGCGGCCATAAAACATGATAATCCGTTGTCGAGACTGCGCAAACAAGCGCCCATTCCAAATATTATTAATAAATGAGACAACATTGTATCAAATAAAATTATAGGCTTTGTAAATATAAGCACAACAAAGCTTGAACTAGAATAAAGAAGAACTAGATGTTGCTTACAAAGTGAATAAATAAATGTTAAAAAAGAATGATGATATTAATCCAATTTATAGTATGATTATGAAAGAGCTAAATTATATCCAAATATGTTCATCCCAAACATCGAAGGAAAATATAAATCGGAATAAACTCTATCCCATGCTTTTTGCCTAAAAAAGAATAACGCCTTTATTAAATATCAACTAAATCCAATAGCATAGGCGTAAAAGGATAAAAGATAAGTTAATAAATAAATACACAATAGAGAATATTATAGATATTCAAGTATACATAGATTACGATATAGAATAGACACAAACAAGCAAGCCACCGAAGCACCGAATCTAATTTTGTTAGTCGTAGTCATGTCTGCATAATTTCGAAGTGATACTTGAAACATAAATCAAATATCGAAATCCTTTGATACGAGAGCGTACTATGATGAACGCTTGTAAGCTTTCCACTTCAAATCGCTCTTACTCCTATAAACCTTAATAACTAACAAAGCGAATTTCATTTGCTATGTAGTAACAATTCCACTACCATATTAAATGATCAAGGTTGTCAAGATGTTCAGATATTTGGAATTGTATGGATTAACATGGAATCATATTTTGGGCCTCTAATTCAAAAAAACAAGAGGATGATTGACTCAGGTATTTGGATAAACATAAAATAAATTATTCATAATTGCTTGTAGCGACTAATTAGAAATTTTGGTCGATTATTTTTTGCTAATAGTTACATTTAAGTATCATTATTTTCTACAATAATTTTTCTCCTAATGTAGCTTACATTGTTTTTAAAACACAAAACAATAAATTATATTCGTAATTGCGAACATGCAACGTTGTTAACTTTATGGCAAAAGATAATTAGGTCCGCAGCGCTTGCCAACACGTAATAATTCCATTCCTCACTACTGATGTTCGTCCGATGTATAAATACTACTACTAGAGAGATCTAAACATGGCCATGTTAATTAAAAACAAATTTTACACCCTAAATTATATGTGTATTCTATAACCTAAATTTCTCGAACGCTTTCGTACTTCAACTAGTCACTAGCTGTTAGTGCAATAATAGATATCTATTACTGTTATCGTTAGATGACAGTTATACGCTGGCCATAATAAGATAGCTTCAATATTTTCAAGCTTTCGTTCTTGGCAGCTTTAAGCTGACAGTGTGCACGATTGTAGTAGGAGCCCACTACTTCAAGTTGCTCGTGTATGGTGGTCGGACTGAGCAATTGCTTGAATCTGCCAGCGCCAACCGCTTCAAGTATATGAGCAGACGTGGTCATATTTGAGACCTTCAGACGGCCTAGAAACTTCTGACACTTGGGTGGGCCGCGAACCTCTACATCATTCCACACTCGCATAGCTGTGATGGAGAATATTCTATAGTAAAGACGGACGTTGTTACAATTTTTACTTATACTATACAAATAAACTAAAACAATTTGATTCTATGTTACGCCTCAATACGTTGAACCATATGCAAAGAAATATTCTTGTTGTACTTGTAAACGAGTTTGTTACAAAATGTATTTAGATAATCTGCTACATAAAGCAAATTGTGTTGATGATATTCTGTTGCATAATTATAATAATTAAGAGCATGCAGTGTTTTAGCATTGTCCAAATTGTTCAGAATACTAACGATGTCACTGTCACAATAATCAAGGTTGTCTCTAGAGTGCACTGCTAAATTAAATACGAGCGAAGTTATAACCGTTTGCATTCGCAGCTCTCAGAAATTAGGACATTAAGCTAACTTGGAATATTTGGGGAATATTCATGGATGATTTAGTTCTAGTTTAATTTCGCGATAATATTAGCGTTGTTGAATTGAAATCATGCGGTAAAATATGTTTGAAGTGCAGAGAAAACTCTGAAAGGTTATATTTTTTGGTTTCGTTCAGTTATTCGCTTAAGGTGCTTTCTGTAGAATGTATAACTACAATTTGATCATTGTGTTCTTCGCTAAGACTTATATATTGGACTTTACTTGGAAATTTCTAACGAGTTTTATCCCAATAATGCCCGAGATTCTTCACTAATCTAGCGAACTTTAATCCCAGAATCAATCTTGAAATATTTGATTCCTATCAAGTTGGTACTGAAGAACATTGTTAATAGCGTGTTCCATACTTTCTTTGATGTTGTATTTAGTTGTGACCCTTTCTTGGGCAAGTACCCTTGAATATGTACTCATGTAACGTATGAGTTCCTTTGTCGCCCAAAAATCCTATTTAATCGGTACTCTCGAACCTCAGAAAGGTTGTTTAGGCTTCTCGCATTTCTTTTAAACCGTTTACGAAATGTTTCTGCAGTGTTTTGACGGTTTCAATGCTTAATAGTAATTTATTAAAATCGATGATTATTAAGATGTACCAAAAACTACTGTATATTTCTTCTATGAACCTAGAACTTTTTACACAAAATATTAAAACATTTAGAAGAATAAACTAGTAGTCATTGATATAAAAATAAAAAACATGATTGCTAAAAATTTGCAGGATGGGAGCAAAAATGTTAAAAACGATCACTTCTACAATGAAGAGGCCACTGACATCTCATAATGTTATAATCCTTCTTAAAACATTACGATCCTTGTAACGCAGTCGTTAATAACTCATAAACGACTTAAGTACATTTGCGTCGACTCAATCTAAGCTAAAATAAATCCTGCGGGATGGAAACGAAATATTGTTCCCACCGCAGCCTCAATTCGGTTATAAAGTGTGAATGTCGCCAACTCCACTCAATTTGGTAATTGTCTGTTTCCTCTCAAACAGGCCTTGAGGGCTGTTTTTACATATATTCATTGTCGTTACTCCCGTCACTTTGTCATTTTTCGAGTACACCATTCGTCATAAGTTGGTCGTTCCCGCGTTGTTTACATTGTTCCATTGTTGAAGCTGACGAAAGAATATTTCATATCTGTCACATTCCATAATGTTTATTGGAGCTGCTATGTTTTGATGATGGGGACTTAGGAATATGAGATTGATTTCAGATTGTTTTTGAGAATATTTTTCAAAAGGAGTATAACGTTTTTCAAGCTTGTCTTTTTTTTGGCAAGCTCTACCACGTATTTCAACACGTAAGCTGTCGTTGGATTCGTCACTGACATAGGTGATTACACTTGTATATTTTTTGTCACGCTAGCCCCAATCCTTTAAAAAACAGTCGGGTTTTTTTGGTTTTCTATTAATCATTACTTGTAACATTTAGTATGTTAAAGACTAGATATTTATACGCATTAGATTGGGTAATTCGGTCGGTAAGTGGATGGGTGAACGCTAGTGGCAAAAATATCGTGAGCGTTTCCGTGCTTCGGAGGGCACGTTAAGCCGTCGGTCCCGGTTGTTATCATTAGGTGACAATCGTTAGCCATGTCGGAGGCCTTTGGGTGGCA
>LGAG01000200.1:72281-97419 GCA_001278395.1 Lerema accius
CATAATGCCACCATTCTTCATGCCATTTTGGCTATAGAGGATGCCAAACTCAGATACATACATACGTAAAACATTACCTTCCTGCGCATTTGGGTAAAAATTAAACAGAATAAGTTACCTAAATATGATTTATTTTTCACTGTCAACTATTAAGTTATTATTAACGTCTATTATTTTAACCTATTCTTTTTTGCCACTGTAACTTAAAGCAAAGACGCTGCTTACGTTATCGTTCGGGTCTCCTCTCAATTTTTAAAGCCACATTCTCTCTAATGAGATTCAGGGTTAAGCTCGGTCAACCGAACACTTGCTTCCGTACAATACGTACGAGATACGGGCCATGCTGATTTACAATTCAACTCCCTCGCTCTGTCTGTTGGAATATTGTCCCATTTAATTGATAGGGTGTTAATTCCGCTATTCAATAAATATAGTGTTGCGTTCAGTCGTTTGTTTATAAGCGAGTTCATATTCTATATTAACGAATGTTGAATGTTAATTGTTGAAAATTGGGTTGATTGTATTTTAATTCGTTTGTTTAATATTAGAAAGTTGATTTTAAAAACCTCCTACAAACAGTATAACAACTAATGTTAGGAATGAGATAGTTTGGATGTTTACATGTTACGTTTAAGAAAAAATATACCTAAGTAATGAGGAAATACATTCGACTTTGGAGACAGACCAGCAGAGGAACGACGTAGCGACGACACGACAACGAATGTGTCCATGCAGTCCGCGTAGTTCTATTTATAGTGGCGAAGGCACGTTTTTATAGATGGCAGCACCGTCATATATATTTCGCGTGAAAATCAAACGAAGTCCAATACCTACCGTTGTTCTCCAACAATGTTGTTAACAAAATTCTATAAGAATTCTGAAAACGTGACAGACGTAGTCCTGCCACAGATTTTCCTCTTAAAATTTTTTTTTATCTTTTGGTTCACCGTATCAGGTACTCCCGAAAATCAATTTTTATGGCCCTTTAGTAAATTTTCACCATTAACAGTTTGGCGGGTCCGTTGAAGTATCTCGACATCAGCACCACCTGCCGTGTCCAACTGTGACTCGAAACCATACTCGGTTCCTCTAAAATACCTCACAATTTTTTTATTGAAGATGGTCGAGCCGTTTAGGAAGAGTTCAGTGACAAACATACCCTATGATTTTATAATATTGATAGGTATTCTAGGTGACAGTAACTTGACAAAAACTGTAACTGTCCAACGTGATATACGCAACAGTAAACCTACAATATATTGCATTGTGACATAAATAGTGCCGCCAGCTTTAACGAAATTAAAACAATGGCTTGTTGAGACGATTGATAGCTTTGAACAATTCGGGAACGCAAATTATGCAGCCTTTTTTTGTGGCCATTTTTTCACCCTTATTTTTTTAATGTCAGATGTACTACCCGAAGCTAAATATATGAACAGAAGTTCTTTTCAACCGCTGGACAAAGACTTTCGTACATTTTTGATTTCGTTTGTATCAAATTTATTTATTTTTCGTTAAAGTAATTCGTTACAGATAAACGTTGAACTTGGGGATTAAGTTAATTAAGTGAACAGGCGAACTAATAGATGTTATAAAATTGATCGAGCAATTAAATTTGACCTTAATTATTATTACAATAACGTCCAATTCTATTTTCAACTAATACCTATCACTATCGAGAGATTGCAATAAGGAAGTGAACGACACAGAGAAAAAGGTGCTATTTGTAAAACAGAATCTTTCACCTTAAATCCTTATACTATATTTATTACGTCGTAGTAAAAATACAAACATTTCTTAATAATAAATTTGATTTACATTAACTCCAATTACTAGGAAACTTGAACGAAATAGCTCATTTAAGTTGTAGATGATGGTCAGAAACCCATTGGGAACTACTTCAGATGAATAATCATCTCACGTTGAATGCTAATCGAGCGAAGCAAGGCATTTGTATCCACTGGCTTTTGCCGCGGCGAGTTTAAAACTTCTTGTTGCCTTGTTTAGCTTTCCGAGGCCAAAGTTACAAAGTTGGTCGCCAGGGATTATATTTGCATAATTCGGTTACGGTACATTACAGATTGTTCGACTAATACTGTAACTTACTTGTGAGCCAAATTTGTTTTTAAAATTATTTGCGTTTTCGCAAAAAATTTGGTGAAGCTTCTTCCGTGTTTTCGTGATATGTTTACTCCAGTGTGCTCAACGAATTTACCTTAGTCAATTGTCTGCCATTTAATATCAATATAGTAATAGTGTAACACTGTAACGTATCTACAATAGTCCTGCTCGTAGTGAACAATACCTAATCCAAACATTCACACAACACAATCAAGTTTTGACCAAAGTTCGCATCATATAGCTTACGTTAAAGTCCATTTATCAAAGTATTTTTTCATATATTCCAAAAACACCATTGCAATTCTATTAACGCTACTTCCAATGCGTTTTAATCAGAAGCTCTCAGCAAATCCATTACGTAATATCTTCATTTGAAACGTTTCGCTATATTGGCCAATGGCGGTAAATGAAATGCACTTTTGTGGCCGCTTTTGACAAGCATTTGTATTGGAATGGAATGGTAATACGGTCTGGAAAATTCGCCGTGGACATATTTGTATTTTTTGCGCTCCCTTTGTACAGATAAGCGGATTAAGCAAAAACTGATGCGAGAGTGATAATCAGTTTTATTGTGAAACTGGTGAAAACG
Organism: Lerema accius; assembly: GCA_001278395.1. Lineage (NCBI taxonomy): Eukaryota > Metazoa > Arthropoda > Insecta > Lepidoptera > Hesperiidae > Lerema > Lerema accius. The sequence goes on from LGAG01000200.1 coordinate 74,992, forward strand.
AGTACTGGATTAATGAAGACTATAGATTCTGTATAATATGTGTATGTAACCTACGATTCTATCGCAATCATCTTTTAACACATTTATAAAATAAATTGTCCCATTTGGCCCATATTGGCCATAATTTGAATGACCGTAATAACTTAAGTGGGGCCGATGGACAAATCTAAGAAATTTGCTTTTTTATTTTGTTGTTTGAAACTTAAAGAAAAACTTACAATAATGTCTAAAAATCAGAAAAATTTAGAAGTGAAATTTTTAAGGTTTCTTTGGAAAATAAATAAATATATTACACAAGAACCACGCTAGATCAAAAAATAAACTCAAAATATTAATAAAATATATTTTATGATTACGTGAGTCTTCAAAGGTTCAAACAAGGTTATAAAATATATTTTTAAAATAATATTTAACTGAAACCATAACAATGTGTCTACTGTATTGAATCACAAAACGGTGTAAACGAAAACAGAATTTCATTTGATTGCAATGTGAATTGATTCATTGAAAATTATTAAACAAAATTTTGACGTGAATTTCTATTGAATACCTGTGCAGTGTATGCTTTGTATTAGGTACCTCTTTGTACTCAATTCATAGTGTATCAAGTAAACATATGAATACAAAATGAATGGTACATAGTTTCGTATGCAATAACGTGGTGAAAACCATGAAACATTCCAATTATTCGCTCTGACGATCAAAGGCTGCTAAACTCTATTTGTAAAGTGTTTGTGAAATTTGTTTTAAATTAGTTGTGTTTTCTATGCCGAAACTTTTGGTTTGGATGCTGGCTAACAACTGACTGACTGCTATACATGACCGCACAATGTAAAATTAAAGCCATTAAATTTTAAATAACTCTCACCATTAAAAGAACAGTAAATGTCGCCTGCAGCTTCGTCTGCGGAAAGGTAGATAAAAATATAGATTCATCCCAAGGGAACCTACAATCGGGATACAATCTATCCTATGTCCTATTCCTGGATGCGATCTATCTGTGTGCCAAGTTTCAAATTAATCCGTTCAACGGTTAAAGCGTGAAGAACATACAAACATCCAAACATCTTTACAAACTTCCACTTTTATAATATTAGCAGGAAGTATGGAGTAGAACGATACCATTTTTATAAGAATTTTGGAGTACAAGCAGATTGTTCTGTATAAACTAACACCTGGTACCGAATGAAACTGGCAATCATTGCAATCAAGATAAAAACTTGATAAAACTATCGTCTTCTTGAAATGATTTACGCGAACCGAAGCTAGCACGTCATGTCTAGTTGAATAATAAATTAAAGTGTTCATTAACAGAAAAATAAAATAATCCTGATTTAAAAGTGGGTGGGGGGTTAATAGTATCTTATAATAGCCTATGTCGTACACTGGAGACGATTCCAAAGATAAGTTTTATTAAGTTGAAATAACCAACCAGTTAGATTGTAGGGCGTGCAAAAGCACTGAGCATACAATACACAATAAATATTAAAACACAAGTAATATCAAAATTAGTTTAAAACCAGCAAATAAATGCCATGCTGTTAAATTGCAGCATTTCAAAGTCACGAAGATGTTTGCGCGCTCTGTTTTTTCAACAGTTTATGGGCACTTGTTTTAATTAGCCTAGTTGGTCGAATTGGCCAAATACTCGCAGCCACAAGTGCAGTCTCCGAAGTTGAGATTTAATTTGGCAGAGCGCCCCTGGGACTGTCCTGATTATTGTTAGTTAGACGTTTAGCTTACTGAACATTTGGGACATTTATTCTATCAAGGGTTGATACTGTTTTGAGTACAGTCACATCTATTAATAAAACCTAAAATAAATTTGAAATGGAATAAGTAAATTGTTTTAAACTGTGATAATAGACGAAAGTATAAGATTTAAAAATGGTGACTTGATGTTTTGAATACATGTCATTACATTTGTCTTATTATCTTGAAGCCAAAATTTTTGAAGGTTTCACTTCTAGCACTTGTAAATTGCACACATTTTTTTTATTAACTTAAGTCATTGACCAATACAATAAAACTTTAGTAACATAATACAAAAGCTCTAAAAGAATTCTAGTGGTTGCAGAATTCTAAATTTTGAGCTGTCTCAGAATTTAAACAAAAACCAAAACAAAGGTGACGCTAGAAATGTTTTGAAAAATCAGGGATATTTCACTGCAAACTGCACACTGTATGCATAGTGGAATTTGAGTTTAGTTAGAGTTCAGATAACTTTTAACAAAAACATTTTTATAACGGCTACCGTAGGTCGCGCTATTAAAAAATAGGAATCACATTTTTCTAGTCCCAAAAAACTATAAATTATCTGGTGATTCAGGGGGTTACAAAGATAGAAAGTAAATTATTTATTTTCAAAGTTAGTAAGTATAACATTGAATTATAACTAAAAGTATTGGCTATGTAAAGAAAATTCCAAGCAGACTTTTAGTGTCTTTTTATTAAAAATGTTTATCGTTTACGCTGAAAATTTATAAATATTTGTCTTCTGCTGCAATTACTTAATCATTAAACAGCAATAGCAGTATTATAAAATAATTTCCTTACTAAAATTACACCACAGATCTACAAAAAATAATTAGGTTTTAAAACTCATGTCATGTCATATTGTTTTTATTTTAAGACCGTCTCTAGAAAGATCCTTAACAATCTGGGAACCCCTTTGCCCAATTTTCACTTTTTTCTTTCACTGGAGTGCCGTCTGGGAACAGGTTCCTTTTAGGCACAACGTATTTTTATTTTTCTGACATATTATAAATATTCATGGGTTTTATTTGTTTATTTAATTTAATTTTAATTAATTAATTTTAAGTAAACACTAATTTTGAAATTATATTCTACTTATCAGAGTTAACTAAAGCAAGACTTCGCCAGTTTTTCAATCTTATGTATGTATGTCCATTTCTTCGAAAGGCTAAACAGCCTAAACAGCTTGACTGAGTTTAACATAATATGCGGTGTCATTTGATTTGTCCCCACTGTATAAGAGGCAATAATGCTATTTTTTTTTACCCCCCTTCCATTTTTAGCAGTTGCTTTTTTTGTTTTCCACAAACTACTGATTACTAGTTTAATAACATTGTTAAACTCGCTCCCTAACAAGATCCAACCTTAAGCAACGAATCATCTGAATAAAGGTATGAACCAATGGCCCATAAACTAAACCCATTTTGATCTATCCATCTAACAGGATCCTTAAATTACGACACGATGTTCAAGCCCAGGGTTGCTACTTGAAATAGGTGTGACCTATCAATTACTGGGGACAATATACGGATAGACAGCGGTGTTAAAATGCAAATCAGCTCGTCCCTATTGTCTGTATGTAACCGTATATCACGTAGTACCGTTTGTGGTTGAAATCGCTTTGGAGATCAACTAAGCGGAAGGCACCATTCTAATGTTTTGACAACGATGAATGTTGTTGCTTTAAGTTCTGAATTCTTACGGAATTAGCTTTTATTAGTTTCAACTAAGTTATAGTTAGAGTTAAAAAAATTATACGTTTTGAAAATTAATCAGCATACCCGAAGTCCCTTAGCAGTTTCAATTTCATTAAATTAGTCAGTAAAATGAATTTTATTTAAATCAGTATTAGTCAGCATCAGTTAATTTTAGTTCCCATCAGTATCAGTCCTATAACGACAACTAATCTCGATAATACTTATTATTACATTGTTTCTGCAAAAGACAACAGCCTTAGTACTTAATGTCGTACTTAAGGACTTTCTTCATTAATCTTTTTTCTTCCATTTCAAAGTACTTTGGAATTTAAACAAGCTTCCAACCTAAACTTGTGGCACTAAATTCGCACTTCCAAAAGCCTGCATAATCCACGAAGACAAATACCCTCACGCGTCTACTCGCTTATGCGCCATTCCTATATCCTCACCATATTTTCCGCATATAAATTAACTCATAACTCAGCGCAGTATTCAGGTCAAAATGCTAAATCACTTGTTAAAGATACTAACGTCACTAGTGTCTTCAATCGGGATGAAAACGAATTTCCTGTTAACAGTGCTGATTACTGACTAACAGATAATATAGCATTTGAAACTTTTATCATCGTGGATATAAGAAAAATGCAAATAGGTACCAAAGATCCTTAGGAGGCTATTAACATCCATGAAAATCCTAACAATTTCGAAGGAGAAGATGAATTTAAATTACCTCAAGTTTGGAATCTAGTTATTGATTTACGAGTATATCAAGTAAAGATAACTTCAAAGTAAGTGCGTGAAGATGTGCCTAGCTTCAATGAAAATTTCAAAAAGATATTCAATATACAGAATTAACCTTGTAACAGTTTTATTATTAGAAGCATAGACAAGAAAATTTGAACTCAGGCCAAGATAAACCATAGGAAAAACGGTCTGTTTTTATCTAGCTTGTGTTAGATATTTTTTTCAACACTTCTTTGCTTCACTATCATTCTTCAAATATATCATTCGTCATAATATTATTATTGTCTTTGCAGACCACTCCATATTGGGAGAAGAAATATTTTTCATATCTGTCACTTTTTAGAATCACCGAAAGCAAAAATGGTGACGGCATAATTTATAATTTAAACATTTCTTTTGTTTGTGCTTCTGGCCACTATGTTCAATTCATTCAATTGAGCTAACTCCTAAACGACTGTTTGCACATTAATAAAATATTACGTAATTTTTTTATATTAGATGAAGGATCCAAAATTTTTATAACTACGATAAAATCAATCCCAAAACATTATTTTCTAGATTGACTGGTATCCTACTTTGCCTATCGTTTGTACAAATGACAAAAAACAAATCACTGTCGTTGATGTGTTTACGCCGTGTTGGCTTATAACATTATCTGCTTCTTTCTATATAATATCTTTGACTATCATGGTTTAACCCATATTACCAAATGAACTTCAAATAAATCAGGACATTTCCTAAACGTCCAACGCACGTCCATATTTTATCCTCGGCTGTAGTTACCACAATTTCCCCAAGTAGGGTATAACCCTTCATTATTTGCAGCATAAAATTCACTCTAAATGATTACATTTTGAATGGGCTTTACAGATATCTTTGAAGCTATTTATATTTCAGTAAAATAACAAGTAATAACTAAAAAAAACTTGACTGCTAAAGAAAATGGTGAGTTTGAGGTACCGCAATAAAAATTAAGCTTATGTAACTTTCAGAATGAAGACGAATCCAATAAGATTTTATTTACTGAAATCTGTCAAACCATTTGGGTTTTAGAGCGTGCAAAGGATATGAACGTATGTACACTTGGAAACTATTACCTTCATTCTGTGCAGTCGGTTAATATAATCAACTAAATATTATGTATGTACGTAAGTACCCAATTTAAAAAATGAATGCACTCTAACATCTCATATTTATAACGAGCCCTGATAACCTATGAATAGTCTTTGTAAATGACCTATAAATTGAATTTCTTTCAAATTGAAAGCTATGAGACTCCCTCTACTCCTTCCGCAGACAAATCACCTCATTAATTCACCGTCACGGGTCGCACAACATCCTGCTCGTTGCAGAACCTAAAAAAAATGGCCAAGCGTGAGTCGGACTCTTATACTAAGGGTCCTGTACACCTGAGCAATTACTTGTCTTGTACACAAAGTATTAAGTATTGTAAGCAAATTTATTCTAGGAAGGTTGTGGTGAAGAACGTTTAAAATAAAAATTTTAGCATGAGATGGATTTTTTGAAAATTACCTTTTTTAATAATTGGTGACCTTAGTAAATTAGTTAAAATCCTAGTAAAACTAGTGATCATAAATAAAAAAAAAACAAAAATGAAAAATTTTGAAGTATTTTAGCAAAAATATGTCTTTCTCATAATAGACTTTAAATCCGTAAAGCCGTATAGGCTTTACCATCCCAAAGAACCAAGGATACATGCGTACGCTATAAAACTCTCCCTGGTGCAGGCAGGCAAAAAAATGAAGTTATACCTGTTATTGGTGCAGAAAATACCTCTCAAACAGACAGACAGATTTACGGACAGACGAACGAATGGATAGCGAAGTCGTATTGACTTGTCCTGTTAGCCCTTATAACAGGGAACCATAAAAAATGACGCGCACAAAGATATTGCTTCCCGCGACCCCGTACCTTTAAATTTGGGAGAAATTGTTTTCCTGATTACATTGCCCGGGCTTAACGGTATACGAAGTGCGGGCTGTTTTTTACGAACTGATTTATATTGATGAGCTGGTTCGTGCTGGAAACAAAAATGTAGGCCCTCAGCTGTTACGTAAATACACGTTTAGCTACAATTCCATTACGGAGGCAATATCTTGCTAAAGATTTAACCTTTTTAAAAAAATACTTGACAGGTAGACATAGGTATCGCAGAATATCTTTTAACTACTCAAAAAATTAGACGACAATCACGTGGATGACATTGTAAATAATATAAATAATACTCCCAATTCTGTAGGATTCTTAGGTTCTTTGGACACATTTTGAAACAGGAAAACTCCATTGAACGGCTTGCGCTACAAGGCAAGGTGGAACGAGCTTGGCAGGGGACAGTCACCAACTCCGTGGAACAGCTTTACAGAAGAGGTAACCAAAACCACGGTCGTTCAATGTACGTCCAAAAAGTAGTAGACTACAACTCACACCGTCACATCTTTAAACAGGAACCGCCTGTCATTATCAGCAACCACGGCCACTGTGTCAAAAGTGCATAACCAACAAGAATTCCTGTCTTTATTGTCGTCATGTTTTCGTAGTTGTTCTCTGTCTGTCGTTATGTGTCGTTATCATTGTGTCGTTCAAATTGAAAATCACCTAATCTATTTACTCGTACTTGCCCATAAAATATTCTTTGTGTGTGTATACCAATTCTGAGTAACATCACTATGGCCTTGTCTGTCTTTAAAATCAGTCCTTTACGACCTGTTCTACGAAAACGTCCCTTTAGAAATTTTCCGGAGTATTCAACAAGATGGTTTATTTCTGACAGAATGCCAAAGGCGTATTTCATTGCTCGAAATGTCTTTGATACTGTGAAAGCCTTGTATCTAGAGATATCAGTTTAAAATCATAAAAATTAACAAGCACTTATAGCAGCTTCTCTGTACAATTTGCTCAACATTTATGCATTAATGGCATTAATATTATATGAAAGGAAGAGGAAGGAAAAATGTAAAATATTGTGTTGTTTCTTATCTTTATTTGAAGATATCATGTATATCTTATTATTTTTGTTACATTTACATTTTCAGTGACGTTGTTTATTCAAAGGAGCTATGATAAAAATGATTGTTTATTTCTAAATTTGTGAAATATTCATGCCACATCGATAAATAAAACACAACTCAACGCTTAGTGAAATTTTCCACACCTTCCATACATATAAACATATCTATAGAGGATCAAAAAACATTACTCCTAGCGCAGTCTGAAAAAGTCTAAACATTAATTATTTTTTAAAGAGAAAATACAAAATAGTCCAAAGGAATTTTGCTATCCCTTAAAGGTCAATAAAGTGACTCTTAACATAGAATCTCTATAACTACCTGACTTCTAACTCGTACACGAAGCCACGACAAACAAGGGATCGAGCAATTTAAAAAAGATACGCAGTATATCTCCCAGAGCACCTATAACCATTTCTATTACATCGTTTTTTATCACCAAGAAAAATAACGGAGTCGACATCAAAAGCTATTGAGTTCTCAGCGCAATCCAATAACAATAAAAACCGCCATAAAACGTGTATTATTTATCGTCGACAGTCCACCGCGCCACTCACTCCACAAAATAATGGCGTCGCAGAACGCTACATCCAACGCTAATCTAACAGACTTGACAGATTTATGTAAAAAAAGAAATATGTTTGTAGTTCATTTTACTACGAGAGTACTATTTAGTTATTTTTTACAATAAAGACTTACTATTAAAAATTGATAGTTCAGTTTGAACTCGTGTTTCCGATTGAGAGTTATCAAGCTCTAACCTAGCGTGATAATCTAACTAAGCATCAGGGTTCCTGTTCAGAAATTTATTGTACTAACAGGAGGAGGGTTAAAAGAGCCGGAGGTAAGTCTTCTAGGCACATCTTACCCCCAGCACTTTTAACCCTGCTCTTTGCTACGGTCGGTTTAAATTCCGGATGAAAAAAATCCGAATGTCTGCGCAAGGCTCATGGAATACAGTGTCAGGTTTTCGAACGTATGTAGCTGATTTTATAATGTATCATTTCATTAATAATTTGTCTACTTAACAATGTAACGGAAACGGACGCGAAGGCGAAAAAATTTAAACATGGAACACAGAAATACTCTTTCAGCTATGGATGGAAATAAAACAGCCGTTCCATTTTTCTTACGTATTAACGATCTTGAAGTTTCACGTTCTTTGTTACTTAACGTGGAAGTTTAAAAGTTTATACATAATTGACACTCGCTTCTTTTACTTAGGGCCTGTTTCACAATCATTGAGTAAAGCTCTAAGTAAGCTACTTTGAACTTATTTGCACGGTAAACCAGTCAATTGCGTTTCACAATTTCACTTTAATTTACGGATGATTGTGAAACGTATAGAGAGTTAACGGAAGGATTTACTCTCTGAGTAGTTTACTTTATAAATAACTACTGACATCTTTACTTATCGATCGTGAAACAGACCCTTAATATTGTACAGAATTTTATTTTAGAAACTTATCTTTATGTAGATACAGACAATAGCGAAAATAGCTGAAAATGTCAGGCAACCTAAGTATTATACGTGAAAAGGATAGACGGAGAGATGGCTTTAAATTTGTTTATTAGAGTAATGCAGGTACTTATGAGTTTAAAATTTGGCATAGTTAAAGTTCGTACTGAGAAAATGCAGAACCTAAATTCAACCTTAAATACACTCTACCACATGTTTTATACTGAGACGCGTCACACAGAAGGCTCCATTCCAAAAAAAAAAACCAACAAAAAGACCTCTAAAATTAATCTTTCAACTTAGCTTGTGATAAGATCAAAACAAGAACCGACAGAAAGATTTTTATAAATATGATATCATTTAAAGTACAGCAAGTCATAAATAACAAAGTCTTAAGGTGTAAAGCTTTTAACAGTATATTGAGATTGACAAATGACGGCACGAAAAAGAAATTTTATCGCCGAAATGTAGCAATAAAACATTTTTAGGGGAAGATTCCTCGCACGCAAATAGTGCCGGAACACACGGTCATTCACTTTGGTAACTTTCCGAGCCGTAAACTAATATATGATATCTCTACCAAGTTTTGACGTTGTACTTATTTATGCAAGCATATACATACGATTATATATGTATATAGATTAGAGACTTGAACGTTGTTTTCAGGAACGAATTTCTGAGTTCAAATCCGGTGGTCACCTCTATTTTGAAAAAGTTGTATGCGTATTAGAAATTAAATATCACTTGCTTTTAGGAATAAATCGTGAGGAAACCTGCAATACAGAGTTCTCCATAATATTCTTAAAAGTGTGTGAAGTCTGCCAATCCGCACTAAGCCAGCGTGGTGGACTATGGCCGGGACTCTCGCAACATTTTGAAAGGAGACCCGAGCCCAACAGTGGGACAGTTATGGGTTGCGATGATGATGATGACTTATACATGTATTAAGCATTCATCCAAACGGCTTGTGTCGATCGTTAGTCATTGACTTATTTAAGCTACTATAAGCGCGGTCAGATAGGGGATGGGTGACTGCTTGTGGCAAGTTAAACGCTTCCTTGCTAAGGATTGCACAAAGCGCTTCATTAGTTATCCGTAGAAGTCAATCGTTGTCAACAACATCTGCCTAGTCTTTTATTAAAGTACCTATAAAATCCTTGTATTCCTTTCCTTTTAATAACCCAGCAATTTGTTATCGGAGAGAATCTTTCCTCTACAGAAAAAGGAAAACAAAATATTGCAAAGGTACGGCTATAGCGTAAGTGGGTTATGTGGGATTTTTACGAAATAAAACCTCTTACCGTTTACGCTGGGGGATTTCAGATGATTCCACTACTCTCTAGGGTCCTAGAAATATTAGGTGCTGCCATTTTTATTCTATACTATAGATTAATATTATGTTACTTCTTTACTAAACAACACACAAGTTTTCGGCGTAACTTTGCATGTGTTTTATATTTATAGTCTTTACGATTTATTTGCCGTCTCGTTTCTTTTAACAAAAGAAGGTCAATTAAATTGTTATCGTATCTTCAATATTAAATAAAAATATCAATATTAATAACAATAATAAACGCTAACCTGACGCTAACACCTCCCCGCAGTAGAATTTCTTGTGTCGCGGGTAGCATTGATAACACAAATAACACATCACTAACACCCATGACCCGAGAACAAACATTTATATGTCACATAAATATCTGCCCCGGCTGGGAATCGAACCCGGGACCTCTCGCTTCGCAGGCAGGGTCACTATCAACTAGGCTACGGGGTCGTCAATTTTATAATCCACCGTTACAGCTTTGCTTAGTACATCTAATGGCAGAATTATAAAGAGTTATTGATGTTGCACTATGACCATAACCTTATGATTCCAGATACTTTTATTATTAAGTAAAAGTACTCGTAATGAAGGTCGAGACTATCTTAGAAAATTTTATTCATATTTTTATATACAATCCAAACGGATACGACAGAGTTCAACAATTTCATCTCATAATATCGAAGGTCAATCGTATTAGAGGAAATTAGATTTTGTACGGATCAAGGTTCTTTCCACTTCTTGATTAAAATTGTATCGTTAGAAAACTCGTAATAACTGTTGGAAAGTTTCTGAATGCCAATCGCTTACTACAAGAAATATTTATAAACAGTTGCAATATTATAGAACTTTGTGATAATTCCGTGCTTCCGAAATACTAATCATTAGAAGGAGTTTAGTGATAAACAGACATACAGTAGAATAAATAAGTAGGTGATAGTCTACCAAGACATTACTATAAGATTAAATGCTGATAAATTAATAACAAATTTTATTTAAATGTAATAATCTACTTTATGTTGTTAAATTTTTGTAGTTTCATAAGTGACCTCTATTAGTTGCTAAGACGAAATAAATAAATATGAATTTGAAAGAAAAAAACGCGTAAAAATATTGTATGTAGTTAGAGTGAAACTACTGAGCTATGTTAACATGAACGGCCCTATCTTTCCGACCGCTGCTTTTAGCGAAATCTTTTATGATTAGGATGAACCGTAATAATTTATTAAGAGAGATGTGCGGCGTACGGCTGACGGATAAGATACTTAGCGGTTCCGTTGATAGACGAGAGAGTGGAGCGGTGATAGGAATAAAATATAAGGGACTCTATTCGATTAGTGTATAGTAATAGCTAGTTCGTTCCCGGAAACTTGTAAATATTTCTGCTAATTTTCGAGGTTTATGGAAATAGTCGAAAACACGCGTGTACAACCATGGTATCAGTGTATAGTATTAGTACAATATGGAGAAATAAACAGTAATTAAACTCCATAGTGCGCGCTTGTATAACTAAAGTGCAAATATGTGTTTGCACTGAAGGTAGATAATATCAAAAATAAATGAAGTTTAAACATGAGTTTATAATTTGACCGCGATACATTTACTTAACTACAATCATTTAAAATAGATGCGGCTTGCATCCCCTAAAATTTTCTTCTTATAAAAAATGTTATCAAGATATAATTTCACATGTAAATCGTACAAACGTTTCCTTTGACCTCTTATATTTCTCTCCTTATGTCCATTCCCTACCATTTGTGGCCAATTATCAGCAAATTAGGCAATTCGAGCCAATTCCAATCGCAAATAAACAGAATTAGGTTCATTTAATCACATTACCAGTAATTTAGGTACGTCAGCATTGGAATTTATCACCCACTTACGATTAATAGCTTTATCAGGCCAATAAACGTGGAGGCGGACTAAGGAGTGCTTTTGGAAAACCCTTAAATAAAATATGTTTACGATGTCATATATGAGGCCTACGATTTCTGGCTTATTAAGTAGAAAGCCGGGGGCATAAACATATGAGTAAAATTATGCGAGCGTTAATAAAACCCAGAATCACTGTGTAAGCAGTCTGCCGATTCATCGGGTTGTTTTCATGTAAATCATGTTATGAATACAATTATTTTATTGTACGATTATGCATTGTACTGTTATTGTACTTTGTAATATGTATAATGTATGTTTGTATACAAAGTTGCAACTTGATTCTATCGGTAACTCTAGTTCATTCGGCACGGCTTATTGTAATACAATACAAGTATCTATTTAAAGTAATATTAAAACTGTAACCGTTCCTTAAGTTTTCATATTACAGAAGACACTTATTACTAAGCTTGTTATTTGACGATAATAATTATAATTTTTACTCAAGAATAAGCGTTGAAAGACTTATAAAGTCGAAAGGGAAAGTTAACTGCAGTAGGTACCCATTTTTCTGTTATTCTATGCAAACTAAGCTGCGGTTAAGTGCTCGTATGTAAAGTAACACTTGACTTGGTTCTAGACACAGGCAAAGAAATGTAGTACGTTGACAAGCCTTTATAACTCACTAATGGTCATATTTTCTTTATAGTTTTATTTAAATAAGTAATTTCAACTTTTAAAATTCTTTGTTTACCGAGTTAAAATAACAAACATTTCAAAAAATAAACCAACTTAAGTTAAACGCTAAACGCTAACACACTTATAGCCCCGCAGTAGGATTCCCTGTGTCGCGGGTGGCATGGACAACACAAATAACATCGCTATGACCCGAGAACAAACATTTATCTGTCACATAAATTTCTGCCCCGGCCGGGAATCGAAACCGGGACCCCTCGCTTCGCAGGCAGGGTCACTACCAACTAGGCTACGTCTTACAATTTTGTTAAACTCAAAGCTTATTGCAGGAGCAGTTAAATAAATTATTAAAGTAATTACTTACCAATTAAATTGAAAGTAATACAGGACATGTAGAAGAGCGCGATTTGAACCAGAAAAGCCATTGTGAAAATTTTCAAATATTACTTCTTCATTCACAGTCACCACCCATTTCACTTTCACCAATTTTGTTTCACTTCACACACTTAAAGCTCAATAAATATTTCAATTTAACGTAATGCATGTCAATTACTCATAATGTCACTGCAGTGTATACTCATTACGGTATCTAACTGTATGTCAGTAGAAACTTTTATCGATATTTCTGTCCAAAATCGTGTCAGTTGTTGGTCTCTCTCTTATAGAACATTTTGCGAGTATTCTTAAATCCGATGCCATTTTATTGCGTCGTACTCAAATACGTTCACACACTGCGTCAGATTTCCTGAAACAAAACAGAGATATTATGAAACAAAATATTTGAATACCGTTTGTAGACTTTGGATAGTTTCCAAAATCTTGAGTACTCTGATATGCTCGCTTTTGATGTAGTGTCACTATCACGCTCTATCTTCAATTTAAGAAATGCAAATAACATATTCCGTTTATTTAGTGAAAATTCTTTTATGTGTCGAGTCAGCGCATTTTATCTTCGGGTCATTTTATTAAGTAATTTTGAAGTGAGTTTGGAATCGTTTTAAGGTACTGTGCTAATGGATTCGTCTAGACAAGATCTTTGTTTACTTTTTTCTAAGAACTTAATAACATTTGGTTTGGCTCTAATACATTTATCTTGATTACTCGTATTTTAAACGTATGCACTACTGTTTTTATACTATTCATTTGCAGTATTTTGACGTGATAAAGTCTTATAAATCGATGAAAAAAAAGAACACCGGTTACATGCATAAAAAAGAGTAACGTTCCGCGTGCAAGTGTGAGCACGACACATTTATCCTCTCAAAATTTCTATAACTTGATTATCCGTTTTTTGGAAGTTGACAGATTTATTATATTTTATTTTTATTATCGCACTCCCAAACCTTATCCTTATATTTTAATCTAGACATAGAAAGTTATGGTCAAATGTTGACCAAAGAGTTGGTTCCATTGTTTCTTTAATCTGTAGCAAAGGCGAAACAAAAAAGAAACTAGAAATAAAATTAAAGTTATAAAATTTGAAATTAAAGATCATTAGTTAACCCACACAATATAATTTATTGAAATTGAATTTCAGCTCAAGAATGCAATCCAAATCTAAAATAAAGATATTAAAATTCAGTGAACAGCTTGTCCTAACACCGTGGACGATAAAACTTTTAATAAAAATCTTAACGTCTGTAACCGACTCAATTTCGCGCAAGTAGCCCAAGTTTATAACGAGTTCCATAAGTCACTATGTAAACTCCAACTGTTACAAATGACTGGACACCTGCTTAAATACAAAAACAACGTCTCGCACTGAAATAAGAACCTTATGATTAAACAGAGGCATTTCAAATCATTCGATAAATACGTAATTGAAAAAAGGACAACATCATAGATACAAAAGTAACAAAACTAAGCTATACAATTATACTTAAAAAAAAGTTTAAATTTGGCATTATACCTGTAATATTGTAATATGATTAAACCCAATTTGATTTAGTTAAAACTGCTCTTATACAGACAGATGTACTCGTAGTATCCAAATGTTTTAGCTCAGTTTTTAATAATAAAATTAATATTGATATTTAACGAAATTTACTTCATAATAATATATGTGTCTGCATTATGTAACATACATACGCACGCTTAAATAAAATTTACTTGGATCCAAGAAAAAAAATCACATAAATCTTAAAAGGTGAGCAGTAAGTAAAATCTCCTGCAAGATAATAAATATTTTCACTATATTCAGATGTTCAAATATTTATTTAAGCATAAAAATATGTGAACGAGTCGAAATCATACATTTACTTTGGTTCAGTAATTGGTATTTATTATTCGTCACATAAAATTTAATGGATTGTGGGTTAAATAATGAAACAGAGGCAGCTTTATTAACCGACCCATGTCGTATTTCGTTACAACGCCGTTTATTAACTTTCAACACGGCTGTGATAATTGTTATTTACCATCAATACTTAATTATTATGAAGAATTTATATTGGCAGATACGTAACCTGCACATGGATGTATAAAGCTATAAACTCATAGCCTCATAGGATTCCTTGTTTCTTGAACAATATGAATGGACAAAGGACATGGCCAGACCAAGAAAAGAAGGTACACTACAAATCAAATGACTTGACGGATTTCAACACGTGAATTCGTCTTCATACATACTCCATACATAGTAGAGAATGTATAGCCTTTGTAGTATATAATATAGTATGTCACTCCCAAAACGAAGACAAATCTAATAATAATAGATGTTAAATCCGTCAAGCATTTTAGACTGTAAAGCTTACCAAAGGAACGGACACAAATAAATACACACATACGCTCGAAAACTTCCTTCCTTCTGGCACAATCAGGTAAAAATAAGGTCTATTCTAACCATAAACGGTGACCATTCTCCACGATCTGATACGTTCTCTTTCATCGTTTGATCGTGTCGTTTGCCGTCAATTTAATCTACCATCGCCGCTTTAGACGAAAAGCATTTTTCTTTCACCGAACGTGATAACCATTTTGAGTACAATAAAGAAGAGCATAGACATTCGTGCCAGACATATTGATAGGCTAATAATAGGTACAATCATCGGAACGGCAGTGAAACGCTTTACGCGTAATTATCCAGCTTTGTTCTCAATGCGATACTCGTAGAAATAAACGTACCTAATTCCGAATTACTGGATAAAAAGGTCAGGAGTTAGGCAGAATCTCAATAAGATGGATCGTAATTAACGATAGCTGTAATTAATAATGATAGCTATGTGATTAAAGATACGAATGAAAATGTGTTAGAAATACGTTTTGTTTAGAAGATAATTCAAAACTTACACTATCAGTTTACCTTAATGATATTATTGTTGTGCCTCATCTTCCCTTGATGAAGCTAATTATAGATTAAATTTGTAATAAGTAGAGTAAATGATTCTGTAGCGTAATCTATAATACTGATCCCATTTAACCTATCAAAATATAATAAGTTACGGTCAAAATACAACCGTAAAAATGTCACTTCTAATTTTCTTAATTCATGATACAACCCCTATAACTTATAACCTTGAAGAATAACATAACTGGGCCCTCCGTCGATCCTAATGATATTGGTCAAGAAGTAGACCATTTGGGTCTAGAGAGCACTTCCGTTAACGTAGCTAGTCCAGATAGTTACGGTTGCAACTTAATTTACAATCCATGCTAGTTGGATTTAGACGGCATTTATCTATCTGCATGCAAGGTAAAAACATTCTTGTAAAATTTCTTTTTCATCGTTTTTTTGTGACGATGCAAATCGGATACACCAAAGCTAAGTAGATAGCAAGTAATTCGTACTGTTTGCTCCACTATAATAGTGAATTTGTACTTGTATGCTCGTACTGAAATCATGTTGATACTAGCGCAAAGCGTGGTTTTACAGCAACTGCATAGAGTTAATCTGCGCTTAAACTGGGACTCATGAGTCGAAATGGGCCATTGCTTGGGGCGTTAAGCGCGCTTTCTGTCTAACACATTCGAACACATCAACGCTATTTGATGCCATAACCTAGATTTTAATTATCATCCCGTGTGCTATTGCGTGGAACGTTACACGGCTAGTAATTTTGACTTATTAGATGGGAGGAGTTTGTTGGTACTTATGAGTATTGTTTGAAAGGTCTGACTACAAAAATAATTTTGACAGATCTTTGACGCTGTGCTTCTAGAGAAGGCCATTGTAGTAGTAGCTGTAGTGAGTGGTTGATGAATCAAGGTCAAAGCTAAAATTTGAGGCCAAAGCAAAAAACCAGAGGCAAGAACAAAACAGTAATTGCTAACAACAAAAGTTATAGAGAAGAAGATGGTATCTAGATGAAATCTCTAGTCTGAAATATAACAAAAGTAATTCCGAAAATTCCTCCCTGACTTAGAAAACAAAACCGCCCTCTGTAACATTAATCCAGAACCTTATCTCTAAATTGAAATATCAGTCCCTTTAGGTAGTTATTACGAGAATGTAAATGTGTATCAAAACGCCATCAAGACGAAGACCGTAAAACGCTTTCGTAGAAACGTGACGCGAAATTATATCACGCTCAACGTCAATTCGTTTGTAAGTGGAGAAATACAAGTTGCGTTTGTGCTACGCATTGATTGCCATGTGGAAATGAGGATATTGTGTGGACTTGGCCTTAGATAAACGCTTATAACTAAACGCCTTTCAATAGAACTTGGCAAACATATCACTATTAATTTTTTTTTTATCTCTCATAATACGTGAAGTGTTAAACTTTGGACACCTTTTTAAAAATAATGCAGGATAGTACAAACATGAAATTTTGCTTAATTAATGTTTATTAATGATAAAAAAGAGGTAATGACCAACTATGAGTGAGACTATGAGGACCGTTAGTTGGTTAGTAGGCCGTTTTAAGTGTTGATCAGAATATCAGGCGTCGTTAATTCGTTAACTTAGTGTAAGCTAGTACTGTCAGTAACACTCAACTCGGATATCGGTTTAGTAGTTTAGATTTTGAAATACTCCTCTATACGAAAGGCAGGAAAACATTTTAAAAATTTTATTACACAGTAGGTAGGTACACACTGAAAAATTTATAGTGAAAAATCAGTTATCTCAAAAGCTTAGGGGTAAAAAATTTTAAAATCCCTCTAAAAGTGACCAATAAAGTCGGCCAGGGGCTTAACTAGCATCAATATCCTCTCGAATTCTCTCACAGACCCGGTTCAAACGAGAAACTTTTGATGAGAAGCTTTTTCAGAACGATCGACTTATCTTTGTTACGGGGTTGACATAATTTGGAGCATCATTTACTGGTTGAAAGGGTGAACTTTGTTGAAAATATAAAAAACATTTTTACATATTTTTAATTATAGAATGGTTGTAATAAGCCCGTGTTAATACTTGTTTTTTAATATTGATAACTAAGGTTTGATATTGGGAAGCATTTTTAATTTTTTAGTTAGTAAATTTTTGGGAAATATAGTTTTTGTCATTTCAATGGTTTAAAGTGGTGATATTTATTATAACTCTACACTATTTGTTTGATAACAAAACTTTAATTGTACTTTAAAAAAATCGTAAAAAAACTAGCAAAGAAAATAGTCGTTATGTCAAAACTTTAACATGTGATAAAATTTTAGTGAGTTCTGAATAAAATAGTTTCATAAATAAAGTTTACCATTTTACCACAAAATCGCCCTGATCTCATTTTTATTGGATATTCAAAAGTATGAATAGTATCAGGCTAGGCGCAAGAAAGCTTTTGTGAAACGAATTTCACCTCATTTCCCCTTCGACTGAATGAAAATGTGGGTAGTTTTAAAAATATTTTGCGAGGTATCGTACTTTTGCAAAGGTTTCTTTGTGGCTTAACTGTATTATGATTTAAGCTTGTCACTAAAGCTATTATTTTGGGTATTTTTAAACGCAAAACTGATTAATGAACATGCAGATTTAAGGCATTGTTAGTGCACATTTTTTATGACATTATCTTTTATTAACATAAATAGTTACTGTACAAATGTGATGGCCCAATTAGAATAAAAAAGTTATAATTTCTTTTAAAAGGATAAAGTATTCTATTGTATTGTAGGACCAGAATTGGACCCGGTAGATGATGACCTATCTTAAAACAACCAGCAGAGCTATTAGAAATATTAAAACACCGTCTTAGCATAAGTTGTTCAATTTGATAAATACCTACCTACCTCATACCTTTATGTCACTTAATATATCGTTATTTTCCACAAAAAGAATTAGTTAAGATCAATTAAACAATTTTTGTGACGTTCTATCATGATTAATACGTCAACACGCCGAAGTTTCTAGAAAAACCTTCATGATAACGTAGTTATATTCGGAAGTTCATTGCTCGTTCGTGACCTAATATCTCTGGAAGAAATTCAAATGAATACTATAGTAGGTTCTTTGGTAATATTTATACACGGAACCTTTTACTCTACTGCGTAAGGAGGGTAGTGTTTTTCGAGCGTATGTATGTATGTATGTCCTTTTCGTTTAGCATGCCCTGAACCAAAACGGCTTGACGGATTTGTCCAAACGAAATGTCAATGGATTCATATAGAGCTGTATATTTTTTTATATGTTTGGTCTCCGATTTCTCACAGTCGAGTTTTTTTTTAATAAACACTGTTACTTTGTAAACTAAGGAGATGCATTTGCATTTCATTCATTTCATTTCACATGTAAAATTGCTTTTCCAAAAAGGCGGTAAACAAAAAATTTTGAGTCTCATTTTCAAAATCTCAAATCTGTACTTTTGAATTTTGAGCCATGACCTTGGTTTCGTGTTGATATAGAGAACAGAAAACAGCAAAAGCATACCGGCTTTTATAAAACACTCTTTGCAGACAGAAAGGAAGCTCATAAACTGTTTGCAATTGCGCAAATTGCAATAAAAACGCCTAAAAGAGATTGTAAAGACTCGAATTCTGTGAATGCGACGAATCTCATTTAGCAAATGGTTTGTTGGTTACAAGGAGAAAACTGTTTATTAAAGCATTTGGAAGAGTTAATTCAGGGATGCAATGTGAATATTTCACACTAGCATTTTCATGGAAATAGCTGACAAATGAGCGATTTAGCTTCGGGATGGTAAAGTTTCAAGGTTTGGCATAGATAAATCTTCCATGAAGATGTGCAGAAAACTAAATATATATTATGAGACATGTTAAATCACATTCTATTAAAAATGTAGTAAACAAAACTTAAACAACCACACTGCGTTTCATATCGACAGAACAGACAGATGACGTTGACATCTGTAAACTTAAAGATCTCGAACGAATCAATTCCAGTGTTAGACATAAAGATTTACGGTCAATTTTCAATTATAAACCACTCCTATGCTCTAAAATTCAATAAAGAATCTACAAACAATATCAGTGTTTCTCATTCATAATCAACGATCATATTTGTTCGCTCTTCTAAAAGGTATTCTTAATCTTGTATACTTCATTTCTCAAACAGTAAAATCTGGCGCACAGAGGACGCCAGCGGCTTTCTGCGTAATGAAGTCGAGAAGATATTGGTTTTGCGTAAAAAAGGCCTGCCACGAAATGAATCACAGTAAAATCTGTCAACGAGAACATGTTCATGACGTACTTTCGCGAAGATGAGTAATAAGATAATAAAATAGGCTCAGAAAATGTAACAGCTGAAAGAGATACAGCATAGCGGAGAATATTACAAGAATGAGTTTTTTTTACGGACGTAGCTGACAAGGAAGAAGATGAATCAAGAGTAGATAAGAAAAAAACATGAAGTAGTCAATGTAGCCCATGAATGCCACACTGACAATTTTGACGACCCCGTAGCCTATAATATTAGAGCCAATAATGGGTGATCGTTAATGTCAAAATTTCTTAAGCATTTCTATGCTTTGTAGCGCACGATAAGATGTTAACGTTTTGCACCACTTATGGGTTGAGAGAGTTTGAAGGTATATGATCGGGTACGCATCAGTTATGCTTTTGATATTACTAATGACCGTAGCAAACGCTGCCCACTTACGTTAAGGTGGTCAATGGATCATTTTCGTTAAAAAAAAAAAAACTATATTTTACGTTTTCATCAAAAACGAGACATATTTCTCCGTGTTAGAAATGTTTAAAGCCCGGTTTAAATTGAATAATAAACCATTTCAAGGTAAAATGCCTTTACCGGGCCAGATTTGTAAAGTCAATCGGTCGAAAATAAAATGAAACCCGTGGAACAGATCGGCGTTTTCAATTAGGTTTTTGCTCGGCTGCAAGCGATAGTAGGTTGATAGAATTTCTTCGAAATAGTTACTAAACTCTCAAAGTTGTTTAGTGTTTACTTTTAGCCGTCAATTAAAATGGATTTTGTTAGGATTCCGTACCTAAAGGTAAAAACATAAAATATTCATAACGTAGACGCTTAAAATTTTCACAGAATATATAGTTGTAAATTACCTTTTAAAAAAATAAACTAAATATTAAAGGGGGCTCCCACACAACAAACGTAATTTTTAAGCTATTTTTTACTCGATCTTAATAAACAGGTAAAAACTTTAATATAGGAAATATTTTTTTATTGATGACCCGGAACCCTTCATGTGCGAGTCCGACTCGCACTTAGCATGTTTTTTTTAATATTGACGCAAGTAAAGGTGTTATTTATAATTGTATTTTTAAGTGCCTATCTGTGGTATCGAAACTCTTTATCTAATGGACCGCGATTTAATGCGTTGCGTGCGCGAATTTTGATGCGTTGTTTTTCAGTAAAATGCCGTGACCGAGATGGTTTTCAACCTTACTATACATGTTTTTTTATTTATTTAATATTTTTCACTATATAATTTTTCGAGTATATGGAAAAAGTTTAAGTTTAAATTACAATTATCACATTTTCGATACAAACAATTTCTACGATAGCGAAATTCAAATCTAATAACAAACTCATTCAGCTAGGAACAGTTTTATACTGAAACGAAAGGCCTCATCAAAAATGTAATTGAAAACACGAGGACACCCTTTCACGAACTTTAATTTGCAACCGAAGTTCAACCTACGAAGTAACGATACGCCTTGAATATTTAAAAAGACTCTGCATTTTATGAGCACAATAAAAAAGTATGACGCGATAAATATTCATAAGACAAAACCTTTGTTGGTTTATTTATTTTTAGTATTATTCCTAGTTTTATTTGAAAATATTTTGGAATTTCTCGTCTTCAAATAATCATGAACAAATCAACTGCTTAAAATGGGAGGGATAGTAAAAAACATACCCTATTTTACCATAATTTAATGACGACTCAAACATTGAAATCTGTCAATCCACTTAAGCTGTAGAGCCTGCTTAAAACTGGACATACATACATACATATGCTGGATATACACCAGAGATCAAGCTCAAAACAAGTAATACAAGCAAAGTCAAGCTAAGATAGATACTTCCTTCTCCACAAGCGAACAGCCCATCTTTTACGAACCCACAATTGACATTGATGTATCACTTGAACACGAACTGTTCACACTTTGTTCAAATTAGGAACTCTGATTGAACAACGACTGCCTCCGGCATTTATCTCTAAGTGATTTTAAGAGATGCTATCCCGTTTGGAATTATTCCATTCATTTTCATATTAAAAAAATTCTGTGCATATCAATCAAATTTAATCCAAGCGAATCACATTGAATCTTATCTAATCCAATCAAACTACATCATGTCGTTCACGTAGTAATATTTTTAAGTTGGTATAATAATAATAACGGTTTCGCGAACAGTGTAGGGCGTTGCAAATTATGCGTGAATTTTAATAAAAATTAAAATACATTATTCAGCACCATTATAATGAAAGTACATTATTATAGAAATATACAGCACTAGACGATGCCCGCGGCTCCGCCCGCGGAAAAGTC
>LGAG01000200.1:97562-144483 GCA_001278395.1 Lerema accius
TTATAATGAAAGTACATTATTATAGAAATATACAGCATTACATTAAATTCCAAAGATTTGAGTAAGATTCAAGTTATTAAGTCGACGACCTTATCTTTCTTAAACATACCTGGGAAGCTAGAGTTTCCTGGTTCGATTCCCAGCAGAGAAAGATGTAACTGACAAATATTTGTTTGCAAGACGTGGGTGTTCAATTATTTGCATACTGTACACAGTATTAATTCTATTTACAAATAGACAAACAAGACAAAAATTAAAAAAGGCAGTTTTGTTAATTTCACTGTTAAATAATTGAGAATGTATAAAAACCGAAATTACATACTTGTCTATTGCACAAAATGTTTAATGAAAATCCTGCAGCCATTTAGACGGAATGCAGTGACGAATAGGTACACGTAAGGTCCGGTATCCACCAAAGCGGAGAGAAGAGGAGAGGAGATGTTTGAATAAACAAATCTTAATCTTATAAATCAACAATTTAATGTTCATGCTTTGATTTTAACATACTTTATGTAATATTTTGCTTATTTAAATATCGAATTAAATCTATTAAATAAAACTAAAATTACCAATTCTTATGGCACAAGAAAAATCAATGTCAAAGTCAGTGTGAAAACATTATTCTTTTTCATCACCGATTTTGTTATTTCCACATCTCTTCACCGCTTAGCTTGGGTGGAAATGAATCAAGCAGAGAGAAGAGATGTCTCATTTTTCTATAGTTTTGTGCGACGAGCGAGTAAGCGGCGCATCAGAGCTGAAAAATGTCTAGTCGGGCGGTTTTTTTTATTCTTATCATCTTACATTTAATAAAATTGAAAGTTGGGGGGGGGGCTCTGTTTGGCTGTGTGTTTGAAAGAGCATCACATAAAAACCGCTGATTTGAAAGAACAATGAAATGAATGAAATACGTAAATAATCCTGAACTCGGGGCGTTATTTTATTTAAATCAGTCCACTCGATCAAAAGTTATAAAAATTTAAAGTTTGTATAGAACTTTTTTAACTGACGTGACTGACAGTTGACGTGGTCAGCCATATTGAAAAAATATAGACCGGAGCGAAGCGAGGACGGGTCGACTAGTTTTTAAATATAAATGTCTACTCCACCCTTCGCAATCAAGGGCATCAACACTACTGTCCAACTATAATAATAATACTTTAAAACGTTAAAAAATAAGCAGTATTTTTAGTAGCGTTTAAAGTAAAACTGAAGAAGAAAATGGTGAAACTTACTATAAAATCTTCTTAATTTCTTATATTTACAACTTGTACCTATTTAAATAAAAACGTAATCTTTCAACAATATAACAAAGAAAATTCAACAATGGACGTTCTTACCGTTGGATAGCAGATTTTTAGACAACCCTAAAATACTGAAATATAAATAAAAGCAAAAAGGGTATTGGAATCCCTAAATCAAAACAGAGAAAATATAACAATAGAAATATTCAGATAACTAAGTTTTACCTGAGTGTTTTATTATACAGATAAAAAATAATAGAGAAAGTAATAAACAGGCTGTTAAAAACGTTTTTTTTGTCTTCATACAATAAAAGTGTTTTATTTCAACAAACTTAATTTTCTTTTATAGATGACTAGCTGTTGCCCGCAGTTTTTGTAATTTTTCAAAATTGACTAAGTTTCATAAAACGCTCCATCCCCTATTTCCCCCCTCAAAATGTGAATTTTCAAAAATCCGTTCTTAGTGCTAAGGAACCTCTGTGCCAAGTTTCATGGTTCCAGGTCTACCCGTTTAGGCTGTAGCGTGTCTGTCAGTCAGTTAACATTTTTATTAAGTATGATGATGTTAGAGTCCGAGTCGCACTTAACTGGTTTTTAAAGATTTTATATTCACCTAAATCCTACAGGAACAGAATTTATGCTGACTCAAAATAACGTAAGGCGGAAAATATGAACAACTTTTCCGAATTATTTTCATATATTTCAGCTATTCGTATGTTGTTCGCAGAGTATGTAAGCCCCAGTACGCTAATGAGCATAGGAGCAGCGCGAAATATTTTTGTTTGGTATAAAAATCTTACAATACGTTACTTTATTTTTAACTTAGTAAAACTAGCTTTGGTTTTTTGCACAGGAAAAATATTACTTCCGAATTTCACCATTTTTAAGTTATAGAATGTAAGCTCATAAGTATAATGTTTGTTCTCGCGTCATGGGTGTTAGTGATGTGTTATTTGTATTGTCCATGCTGCCCGGGATACAGAGAATGATCTGCGGGGATATGAGTGTGTTAGAGTTTGAATGTTGTTTTATGACGCACTTATACCAATTTTCGACTTAGTTTAAATTACTTGTAAATTGAAGCTATATGAGAATTGAAATAATGTTTAACAGAAAAACAAAAATACAAACAAAAAACGTGACTATCTTGGAAACGAATTCAATTACACCTCACATGTCGAAATCCGTAAAACCGTTTGAGCTATGCTTGATAAAGAAAAACATAGAAAACACATAGTACGTACGCTCGACAAATATTACCATTACCCTCCTTTTGAATAACAAATGCGCATTGGAAAAATGTTCAATTTAATAAACTAAGATCACAAATCAAATCTGAATGCGACTCAATGGCGCAACCGAGCAATAACTGAAATTTTTGTTGCTTTAACAAATTGCTGAGAAACGTTCGCAAATCGCCTCTTTTGTTACCTAATTCGAAGCTTATGTCCGTAACACAGCTGCGTCCAATTTATTGCTTAACCTTTCCTTTTACAGATGGAATTGAAGACGATAAATTATACTTCAAACCCAAATAAGGCCCGTAAGTTACGATCCTCGCAAATACCCGTCTAATGGTCGATCTGCCTAGATAAATTAGATGGGCCCGCGAGAAAAACAAAGTGATCCCAGAGCGACGTACGCGTAATACAAGAATTTTCTTGGCCGAATCTCATACGTTTTAAAGTTATTTCACTTGTTTGAAACCTGCAAAGTCATTAACAACAATTAATGTTGTTAATTTTATACAATTTTTGCTAAGTAAATTACATGGGACCGCGAGAAAAACAAAGTGATCCCAGGGCGACGTATCAGTAATACCGGAATATTCTTGGCCGAAACTTAACAAAGTGTTTTAAAATTATTTTACTTGTTTGATCCTCGTAAAGTCATTAACAACAATAATTAGCAATGTTGATTTTATAAAATTTTTGGTGCACCTAACGGTACAACAATTATAAGGTTTATATCTCAAGCAATTTCAAAATTAAAGCCAAATATACTAAATCTATATTAATTATCAAATACAATGAATACATAGGTCATAATAGGGCGCAATGGGTAGCTTCCCGACCTGCCGTTCAAAAGGTCGTAAGTTCCATTACTAATAATAAAAACATTTGAATAACGAATTTAAAATGCTATTCTCAATCTAAGCGTGTCTATTGTTTATATATGTTTTTTTTAATAGTGAGTAACGTTATCATTATTCTAGTAAAGTTACCATAATATTGTTACATGTTGATTGAATTTCAAAGCAATAAAACTGTTCTAGCAGTTGAGATTGTAGTGTAATAGGACCTACGTGATTGATCCAACTCACAAGCTTCAATGAACATCATTGATATGAGATGTGAATTGAATAACAACGCTATTACGACCCAATTGTTTGATTAAAACTATCAATTTACAAATCAGTTGTAAACAGGAATGTAACTTTGTCGATGATTTAGAATCGAGCTTTAACTAACCATGAAGCTAAAATAATAAACCTAATTATGATATTACATGTATTTAATTCTTAATAGATTTTTATATACGATGTAAGATAATATAAATAAGCTTAGGTAAATTACATACTACCTAATTAGAGTTAGAATACTAACAGTTAGTACTCACATGATATGAAATCTGTGGACATCTAGTTATTAATAACTAACCACACTTTGCTTATAATTAATCTGGGAAACCAAGCTTCAAGCAATAATTACGAAGAAAATCTTCGCTCTCGAAATCCCAGAAAGTCGACAACTTTAATTTATTTCTTAGGTGAAGACGTAAAACACGAAGTAATATTCATTTGCAGTACAAAAGGCCCTTATAATTTAACTAAAACAATTAAGCATCCTTGCCTATAAACGTTCTGAATTTTTTATGAGATTCTTCGACTCCCCTTTGTTGATGTTATTCAAAAGTAAACCAATCAGATAGTTTTTATTCCCTACCAAGTTTCTGATTAAATTTGTCCATCCAATTTCCTTTGGCGATTCTTTTATATCTGATCGATCTCCTGCCAATATCAATTTTTGCGAAACAAAGGAAGCTGCTATGAATTTTAATTTTGGTAGGATGTAGAATTTTTTGCTGTAATTGATTCAATTTTTGTACTACAAAGGTAGAAATCATTAGGTTATAGCTGTAAACCAGTTATGTGTATGTGTAGCTGCCATTATAATAAAATAAAAGCCGTATCATATTAACTATAAATATATTTAAAAAAACCCTACTGCAAAAAATTGGGAGAAGGAAAAAATTATATATAAAAAAAAGTAAAAGCCTGTGGCACTTTTGTAATGGCGCGAATCCAATGATTCCTCACGTGTAATCCGGGCTGTAGGGCGTGCTAAAAATGGATAACGTAATACAATCATACGTTCAAAAAACATTACCAACCTTTAGACGCAGTCGGATAAAACTCAGAGGAAACCTAATCCGCAATAGGTAATTATTTGGATAATAAACATATACGGTGTAAAACACAACAAAATGTATATCCCTATTCATAGTGATACATTTAAGTGACTCCAATAATATTCTTATTTATAGTATTGACACACAATACGCGTATTTGTAATATTATCACGTCCCATGTAGTACTATGGTCGTAAAAGTCTACTGGGAATAATTTATTCATGGACCGTTTCTCTTAACGGCATGTAGAATCTCACTGAAAATATTTTGGCTAAAATAGCCAAGTCTGGTTTTTGAAGTGAAAACTTGTTAGCATCGTTGTGATTTGAAAGTCGATGAAACGAAAAAGCGACAGTAAAAAGAGACATAGATACATAAATTACGTGGGAGAAAATGAGATAGAAAGCATTGTTTCTACTTAACTACTAGATGGCAGAATAGAAGTTTCTTACTTAGGGCATAGTACCATTTTTTAAAAGTGTTGAATACTGTTTTGAGTACATACAGTGATCTATTAATAAAATCTAAAATAAATTTAAAATGGAATGAGTAAATTGATTTAAACTATGATAATATAATCCGCAGAGGTAATATGTAAACCTATCCCTTTAGACTTCTAGAAGACTGAACTAGCTATGAGTATTATACCTTTCCTTTTGAAAATGTCTGATATTTACTTGAAAAGCTTTACTTCATCTTTTATTAAACGTCCCGGCAAAGGACTTGAATATCCATTTAGTCGTTCCCACTGTATAACGTATCACCTAGCTACAGTAAATATGTGATTACTAAATGAATTTAGTACACTAGCTTTAGACTTTATGGGAATGCCATCTCAAATATCCATTAGATTTAAACTTATGAAAATGTATTTCTTTTAAATTGACATTGGTATTTTTTTTTACTTTCATACTTTTAGACTAATAATATTTGACAACAGTATTTCAGCAACTTAAACGTAAAACATAGAATGATTCGATTTAGGTGTCCTTGAGTGCTCCTAGATGTATTTAGAAGTCAGGAATAGGACAGTAAATGGTAGGTCAATTTTAGTGCCTAGTAGTGATGTAAATAATGCGAGGAAAATAAAAAAAATATTTAGTAACAAACAAATTTGAATAAAGCCAAGCAAACTTGGACCAAACACTACCGTGCTTCACAGATTGCAGGAAACTGAAAATACGTGGTGAATCCACCAAAATTTATTGTTTGACCTTTTGCAAATGTAGCCGTCGAAGACAAATCGTGAGTTTGGCACGAATAATCAAACCTCTCTCAATTTGGTGGAAAACGGTCAGTGCGGGGCATTAGACACCCCTTTATTTGTAGTTTGAGTGATGACTTGTTTACTCCAGTCTATTCTGGCCCTAAGGTTTTTCCGTGCAAGGAGTTTAACAACCCTTTGTATTAAACTATACTGAAATCGCGTCAAATAGTATTGAAGTAATAACCCTTTGTTATGTATTAAACTATGCTTAAATCGCATCCCATTTGAAGTAATAACCCTTTTATTACTTTGACGTTTTTTATCGCATCTATTTTAAACTTTTTATGTTTTGTTAATAATGTAGATTGATTTCATGAAACTTTTGAAATGTTTTTATAATTATCTTCAAAAACAGAAATTCGACTGCTTACATTTTTTCGGCGGTTATGGGTACCGCAATAAAAAATATTATGTAACCTATATCACTTCCGCAATGAAGATGAATCCAATGACGTGGATACTAAAAAAAAGTATAAGTTATCCTCTTTCTGATGCAATCGGGTAAAAAGATTTAAATTTAAATTTAATTTTTACATCTTATAAGTCCTAAATATATTAACCTTAAGATCCCTTTCTATATCATAAACGAAAATTAACTACTGATATACTTCGACCAACTCGTATATTACAGAGGATTGTAATTCATTAAATGCAAAACGATAACCCGATGAGAATATAATTGCATTAATCATCGAAACTGGGTGCAAATTTATCAAATCACTGGCGAATTTGCGAACATCAATCGCACTGACAATTATTAAACTTAGGGAGGTTAGGACTGCTGTTATTAATTAGAATTACGTTTCAATTTTCACCAACATAATTAGTAATAATTCAGACGATGAATTAACATAATTACTATTAAGAGATTTAATGAATCAATTTAATAATAGTAAACGCTAACACACTCATACCCGCACTAGGATTCCCTGTGTCGCGGGTGGCATGGACAACACAAATAACACATCACTAACACCCATGACCCGATAACAAACATTTATCTGTCACATAAATATCTGCCCAGACTGGAATCGAATCCGGGACCCCTGGCTTCGCAGTCAGAGTCACTACAAACTAAGCTACGAGATCGTCAATGGCAACGTGATAGGAACCATAGTAGTAATTACTAAAAAGCTGACTACTAAACATTTTCTTGTGGTTAGGGGGCAAAGTATTTATTAAAATATATAGACTATGTCACACCTACGATAGAGCCGAATCTGAATACCTTAATGAATGAATGAATCTGATACCTTATATGTTGAAGTGCTTCGAGCCGTTTGAGATGTAGAGCGCACCAAAGAAATAGACATACATACATATCCTCAAAAAACATTTCCTTTCTTCTAGCGCATTCAGATTAGAATAATGACGGATTTCTCTCAGAATACAATTATGCTTTAATAGCTCAAACATTTTTTGATTACAAAAAAAGTTTTGTAAGATGTTATCTACATAATTTTACGAAGAACATGAAGAAATCAATATAAAAATATTGTTGCAAAAAATATATGGCATATCTCGTATATCTTCGTGCTGAAGTTAGTTCATTTCTCAGCTATTTGCGCGGGTTAAAACTTTGTTAAGTGTATATTCAATATGAAATTCTCAATCAGTATACTGTAATATTGAGTATAGAAAAGTTTCAAGAACTCGGAAATATGACAAAATATCAAATGGGAAACATCTACCAAAGTATTTATTATTGAAAGGAAAAGGAAAATTGTATTGCGCAATTTTCCTTGCTTTAGAAAATAACAATAATGAAAGCTTATTATAACTCAACATAAATACTATACGTCATTTATCATGGATTGGAGCGTCCATGTTTCATTATTATAATACCATTTTGTGAAGTTATATGAATACTTCAATAGGTATTTGTAAATAGATGACCTTTCTATGGTCGATATCCAACCATGACTCATTATGTCTGGTTTAAGATAGATGGGCTTAGTATCGTGGAATACTTCAAATTGTTATCTATTATGGAACTAACCTACTCATGGCGCCATCTAGGGAACAAAGAGGAAAACACTATTACGAGGAAACTTACTGTGTGAATATTTTTAAATTAAATGTAATTAAAACACAGAATAAGTAATTAAATGTATAGCTGTACACATTTTCGGCATGCACAAATTTTTTATTTAAAATTATTATCTACTTAAAAATACTTAATCTATACCAATAAAGAGAAATCGAGTCAGATACTCCATTTTGTAATATTAAAATAACCGTTTTAGAGTCAATGCATAATGAATATAAAATAATAATTTGTTTGTTTGTTCCGGCAAATTTTTGAAACGGCTGGACCGATTTTGATCGCTTTTAAACTGTAAGATAGTTGATGTAATAAAGAGTAACTTAGGCTACTTTTTAAATCATTATTTCTTACTTTACATAAGTTTCCCAAAGCGAAGCCAGGGCAGGTCTAGTTATACATAACAATGCCAATAACGATTTTCTTTTCGTATCTCCTTTATTCTACAGAAAAATAAATGGATCTGATAGATACGTGACTTTTGACGTCGATGAGGGTAGATTTCACTTACGCTCACAAATATATTCCCATTAACTGGCGTACCGTCGTAATTGCTGAAAGAACCGTAATTGGAACCGAATAGGGATCTCGAGAGAGCGCGAACCGAAACTATTCTAGGAAATAATGCTTGGAGGAAATATCAGATTTTTTTCTTGTTATAATGTTAATTGGAATCAATCTATTAATGGGCTACTGTAAGGCACGGATCACTCTTAATAATTAGGGCCTACAGAACTACTCTACCACGATTCTCAAGCGCGTATTAATAGAAAACTTACTGGAAGCACTCAGCAATATTTAAGCACAACACAACACTTGGCCTTAACCCATTAACAGCCCACTGTTGAGCACTGGTCTCTCCTCATAACTGAGGAGGCCTAGAGAATACTCCACCACGCTGATCCAGTGTGGATTGGCGGAGGGGTTAGTGGCCAACCCAAGTGTCGGAATTTTTTTATGCCTCCGACATGGCTTAACGATTGTCACCTAATTTGTAACAACCAGGACCGACGGCTTATCGTGCCCTCCGAAGCACGGAAACGCTCAAGATTTTTTGCTACTAGCGGTCACCCATCCACTTACCGACCGCGGCGCAGTTGCTTAACTTAATCGATCACTAAGGATCGAAGCAAACCACCGGACTACGAGTATATGAGCGCTTGATGCCTGCTGAGATAGATGTAAAACATTTTGTAGCGTATTTGTCGCACGTCTAAATAGAACCTAAGGTATCCTATTAATATTATAAATGTGAAAGTTTGTAAAGATAATTGGATATTTGAATATTTGTAATTCCTTCACGTTCTAACCGTTGAACGGATTATGCTAAAATTTGGCACACAGGTAATTCGTATCTAGGAATAGGGCATAGAATAGCTTGTATCCCGATTGTAGGTACCCTTGGGATAAGTCCAATATATTTTTGAAAGTACTATTCCGCAGGCGTAGCCGCAGGCGTCGTCTAGTTATTTAATAACATTTTCTCTAAAACATTTTGATTTGATCTCATTCACAAATCCCTATACACGGTTTGAAAGACGAAGTTAAATTTACACATGAAAAAGCTTCCATTAAGGAAATAATTAGATTTTTAACCTTAATGGTTCCTTTGAGTTTGTAACAAATATAATTACAAGCTATTATTCAACTTGTTATAATTTTTGGAAACAATTAATTTTCTCCTACTTTCAGGCTTTTAAGAATTTAATTTCTATTAGATTAGAATTTAGCTAGTGACTTAGCTATAGCTTTTATTAGACTAATATTATGTAGCCGGTAATACATAAGTATAATTAATTAACTACGAGAAAAAACCTTAATCATTGATTATGATTCACAACATTACAACCCATAACTGTCCCACTGTTGGGCTCGGGTCTCCTCTCACAGTGTGAGGGGTAAAGGTCATAGTCCACCACGCTGGCCTAGTGCGGATTCGCAGACTTCACACACTTTTGAGAACTTTGAGACTACTGATCAATAAACTAATAAAAATACCATCTACAATGTACATATTTTTAAAAAAGCTAGTAATGACAATTTCCTTTAGATTTTTGTATAGGACTTACAGATTTTTCTTTTCTACTTTTACCTAAATAATGAATTGTGTAGGTAGAAAAGTTAGATAGTCTACAAAATACACCTCATAAACAGCATTGTATTCCATCTCGTATGTTATTAGATTTCCGATATGAAATCGAAACATAGTGTTTCAATAAGTTTGCCCAACAGTTTATCATACAGTCAAACATAGGTGACATGTATTGAAGTATCAAAATGAATTTTCCAATAGAAAATGTACAGACTAAGGGCATAAGGGCCTATAACATAAATATTTAAATTGAACCTTAAAGCATTCCAATAACGTCTAAAGCTTATTACAAATCGATGGATCGCTTTTCAATGCGACAGATACCGCATGGGGCCACGATATTAACACTATTAGCATGTTGATGAGAGCACGTGCCTCCCGCTTCAAGCTGAGAACAGATAATTGCTTTTGTACAAGAGTCTATACGGTACATTTTTTTCTTCTAAGATACCCGTATACTGTTACTATATGATAGGAATATTGATGTGTTTGATCAAAATTTAATTCCAAATTCGAATGTTGTACTCGACTTCAAAAGTGTTGTACCCGACTGTACCAGAAGGAAAGCAATATTTTTAGAGCGTATGCATGTATTTATGTATGTATGTATGACCGTTTATTTAGTACAGTCTACAACTCAAAAGGCTAAACGGAAGTCAACATTGTAAGGAATCATTAGTTTCATCTACAATGTGAGAATATCTAAGCTAGATATACATATATTTTAACTACGGTGTCCAGTGTTTATATCCACATATACCGTGCTAGAATAACATATACCTCCAGAAGGCAGAGTAGGTTAGTAAATTATTAATCAAATTTAAAATTCCTGCCTTACTAGGAATCGAATCTAGAACTCTTTAAACAACAGATTCATATACTAGTTAATACGCCTTAAATCCTCTTTTCGCCTTATTAATGAAATTCACGTCATCAAAAACTTTCACTTCAAAAGCTAAAAGGCTATTCTTCAATCGTGGGTCTTATGAATGCGACAAAGGCAACAAAAAGTCTCGTATCCGCATTATTATCATGTTAATGAGAGGACGTGATTCTAGTCATTTTGAAACTGATGCCTGATCACTTTAGTACTGTTTAAAGTTACTTAAGAGCCGTATTACATGACGCAATTTTAAGAAGAAATGGTCTTGTAATAATTATGTTAAAATGTTATGATGCATTACATAGACGAGAAGGGGGTTAAACTAAGCGTTATTTGAGAAAGGTTTTTTATTCCTACAAAAAAAACCTAGGGAATATAATTATTCTTCTACCTCGGCAAAATGCTAACTTTTTTTAGATAAAATTTTTGCGTAATTTATCACTACTTTTAACACTTTTATTAATTAAAAAAATATTTAAAAGTAAACTAAAATTTGTTTTAACGTTAAATTATTATTTATTCTTAATTTTTTTTAAATTTGTGTCTGTCTTATTTTTAAACCAATAATTAAAATAAAAAGACACTGTAATATTGTTTACTTTCTTATTGAGATCATTGAAACGTAGTAGAGAACTTCGTAGTCACTTAGTAAGTAGATAGTTTGCTTTACTTTTAAAATTATCACAGCCAATTAATAACGTACTGAATAAAATCGCTCCTCATAACAAAGGAGGCTTAGAGAATACTTGACCACGATACTACAGTGCGCATTATTTGAAGGGTTTGAAGATTTCTCTATAACATTCCTTTTATTAAGTACTAGACGACGCCCGTGGCTTCGCCCGCGATAGAGTAGTTAAAAAAATATTGGATTCATACCAAGGGAACGTATAATCGGGATAAAATCTATCTTATGTGCTAATATCGAGATACTTCAAGGGACCAACCAAACTATTTGAGGTTTTGAAATGCCGCCATAGCAAAGTTAATAACACTATACGCTCATAGCTCCACACTAGGATTCCCTGTGTCGTGATTGCTATGGATGACACAGAAACACACAAACATACACCCAGACCGAGAACAGAAATTCAAAATCATCATTTAAATTTCGGCCCCGCTGGGAATCGAACCCAGGACCCTTTGAACGGCGATCCGGCGTGGTAACCATCGCGCCATACGCCATACGGGTCGTCAGTTGTCCAATATGATGATTATTTATCAGAAGTACATGAGAATTGAAGGTCTGGAGTATTTGATATGGAAATCTAAGGTGTCAAAAAAACTAGAAGAGAGAAAATATGTGGTAAAACAGCGTCTGTCTGATCTTCTAGTCAATTATAAATAACGTTTAACTATTTTCATAATAATTACACATGCATACGACTCTAAATGAGGTTTAGTTCGTTTGCAAATTGTTATTCAGAAGTCGTACCAACCATAAGCAAGTTAGAGTTGTCCGTTTTACATGCAGAAATTGTAACAGTTCAAGCGTATATGAATTCTAGTTACATAAACGTAACATTCGAATATATTTAGTTGTGACCGCTAGTGGCAAAAATATCTTGAGCGTTTCCGTGTTTTGGAGGGCACGTTAAGCCGTCGGCCCCGGTTGTTACCGTTAGGTGACAATCGTAAGTCATGTCGGAGGCCTTTGGGTGGCATAAAAATTTCCGACTCTTAGGTTGGCCACTAACCCCTCCATCAATCCACGCTGGAGTCAGTGGGTTGAGATCATAATAATTTTATTTATACGAGGTTGCTTTTAGTTCCATGGTTGCCATGGATATGATCATCGTCACAACCCTTAACTGTCCCACTGCTGGGCTCGGCTCTCCTCTCACAACGTAAGGGATACAGACCATTTGTCTATAGGGTCCATCAGTAACAGAAATTTTGGAAGTGATCTATGAGAAAAAAAGGTTGGAAAACTCTGATCTATACAGTCTGTTCTATACAGAATCTATATTACTAGTTAGCCTACATAATAAAGTAATTGCATAGTAATTGGAAGTAATTTCAAATACAATTTAAACAGCAAATGAATAAGTAATATTTCTTATTTCCTTCTTCAGCACGATAAATGTAGAATGCTTATTCAAACAAAGAGTTTTAATTAGAAACCGTAACCTTGACTTCTCAATACAAAGCTACGGATAAAATAAATATAGATCCTGATTAATTTCATACGATGTGTATGGTGTTCTGTTTTCGTTCGGTGTAGGGTATAATATACCCACAAAAACAATATTATTATTATTAGAAAGTAAAGGTTCATCCATTCAAGATTAATTCCCTAATCTTTCTTTAATCAATGAATTGGTTTTTACTCGTACCTAACTAAGAAAAAGGAGGGTAACATCGTCAAGGCGTTTGGACTGTAGACCATGCTAAAGAAATATACACACATACACGAATATTTCCTTAATTTAAGCGCAGCCAGCATTGAATCATATATTCATGCAATTTATGATTTAAGTTTAACAAAAAAAAAGTGTGCAATATACAAGTGGTAGAAGTGAAAAAAATAAGTTTTATCAATAGATGTCATTGTATTCGAAACAGTATTCAACACGACGACATAGTACTACTAACATGACTATAGATGTTGCTAATATGAAATTCCTGTACTGCCATCTAGTAGCCAAGAAACACTGTATAATGTTTCCTATCTCATTTTCTCCTACGTAACATATGCGTCTGTCTCTTTTTAATGTGATTTTTCCCTTTCATCGACTTACAAATCACAAAGATGAAGTTTTCACTTCAAAAATACAAGCAAGCTTTAACACTGCACGTATTGACGTCACGTACTCAATTACCGATAAAAGATTCAGTAATAAACCGTCATTACAAATTTTATGTTGAAAAAGCAGGATAGCATCATATATCTTAATTGAAAATCTTAATATTAGATTTCTGACATAAAACGAAAATATACTGGAAGATAATATAAAGCGTATTATAATCGAGTATTTCTAATAATGAAAATAAGATGAAAGCTTTGTTATCAAGTTGGTTTTGTATCGGGCATCGCCATCATTTTTAATTGGACATGGTAATGGGTTTTTATTATATTGTTGAAACAGAATTAGAAATCGAGCGGCATGGTAGTTTACTCACCAAGTTGAGCGTAAAATAAACACTAATTTCGTTAACTAAATTTTCGAAAAATAATTGACATTGAAAAACATGCTCAGAATTAGTTCATTTACTATTTCATAGTGTAGTTCTTTGATTAACTCATTTATGGATTGAATTTTTAGTTTTGATATTTTAAGTAATTTTGCCGAGCAGCCGGCTTCATATGTTTGAGTGGCTCCATATTTACGTTCGACACTTTTCGTCTAGATGTCTCTGTATATTCTTTTTTATGGGTCTATAGAAACATCAACATTCTATCACTATGCTTTATAATTCCTATGAAGTAGCTCGTAAGTAGATGACGCGTCAGCCTTACGTTACTTAGGAACTGACTGTAACACGTCATATATTTTATCAAATATAAGAGCTATACATATTGCATACAATTCACATAGATTCGTTCAAAATCTTGTCATTGAATTACATCAACTTGGCCGCTACCCATTAACCGTCCACTACTGAGCACGAGTCTCTCCTTGTAACTGAGGAGGCCTAGAGCATACTCCACCACGCTACTCCAGTGCGGATTGGCGGAGGAGCTAATGGCCAACACACGTGTCGGAAGTTGTTATGGCCGCCCATGGGCCTCTAACATGGCTTAACGACTGTCATTTAACGATAACAATCATGCCTTCTAAAGCACGGAAGCGCTCAATAACTTTTCTCCCACTAGCGGTCATCTATACATTTTCCAACAGCGCTCGCAGTCACAGCAATTACATCAATTTAACTAACGTAACTAGCCACAATTTACGTCAAGGTGGGCAGGTGCGTCGTTTTCGATAAACGTAACAATAGCCTAGCTTTAAGGCTTGTTAACTCCTACGCCCAAAGCTTTAACTAACAACTTTCTTCGTTAGTAAAACCCGTTGGGAATGAAAGTTTTAATCCGGGATAATGACAGTGATTACACACTCCTTAAACCCGCCGCGACCGGGTAATCCCCGGCAATTTGCGAGTTGTCTTGGCTCTCGTGAGTCGAGTGCCCAATTAATAAATTAAATTAATTATTTAGAGTTTCATTAATTTTTTGCTTTCTTGTCTTGTTTATTTTTTATATTATTTCTTGAGATAGACGGACAGATGGACATAAAAATGTTTGTTAGTAGATACCTTTCTAGTTTTGATTTCTAATATGAAGATACAAATATAATATATTTTTTTAATATGTAACGTTCGAAAGCTATAACAAAATAAGGTATTTTTAGTTTAAATGAATGCCTTTATTTCCAGTGAAATTACAGTGTAAATAATAAATTGCCTAAGAATTAAAACACACATTTATACTGACTAATGAGTGGATAGCCTAATTAAGTTTAGTCTACATAGAGATAACAATATCTTTGTATTATACATCTTTGTGACGGCATTGTTTCATTTAATATAATTATGTATTATGTGATGTAAATGTAAATTGGGATTTGTAATTGATAATGATGTGTAATTGATATGTACTCATTACAAAATAATTATTATTTGCTTTGATAAACGTCGTGTGGAAACTTGAGAACTACATTATGATTTGTGCCACAGAATAGAATAAATAGTTTTGTATGTACAGTCTACAATAACGTAGACATACGTGAGAAACTTTATTACGCCTTTGGAAAGAAAGCATTTTCTATACATTTAATCATTTACAGACAATTTTTATTACTTGTCCTATTTAACACGCAGTTTTACGAAAATATTGTAACGAACATCACATAATAATAATAAATAATAATAAACGCTAACACACTCATACCCCCGCAATAGGATTCCTTGTGTCGCGGGTAGTATGGACAACACAAATAACACATCACTAACACCCATGACCCTAGAACAAACATTTATCTGTCGCATAAATATCTGCCCCGGCGAGAATCGAACCCGGGACCCCGCGCTTCGCAGGCAGGGACACTACCAACTAGGCTACGGGGTCGTCAAATTATAAGGAGTATTTTCATGTTATCACTTTTCCAGCATGGTTTAAGTGATTTCATCTCTTCAATATCAAATCGATTGTCATCGGCCAGAGTCTTTAAGACACTTTCAAAAAGACCTATCTGCAGCATGTTTGACGTCTTTATGTATCAAGCGCAGTATGGTAATGTGGATTTTGTTTTAAGTTTTCTTAATGAGATGTTTTTTGAAGATGTAATTTTCGAGAATGTTACGCATAACAGGGTTCTTTAAAAGTTAATAAATAAAACACTTTGTTAATCCAAGAAAAAGACACATTTAAGACACCTAAGATTTATCTATACGCTCTTAAATAGTCTATTTAATACTCAAAGTAATTGAAGTTGTTAACACAAAGCGTTGTCTGGTCAAAGGAAAATGAATAGCAGAATTTTTCTTCCATTCGCGTCATAAATCTCATCGTATTAACCAAACTGAGCTACCACACCTCGTCTAGCACATTTAACAATGGTTATTTTAAATGTCTATTTTATTACAAAAGATTATTTTAATAACTTTAAATTACTTGTACTTAAGTACGTAGTAAATCAGTTGAGATATTTCAATTTATTTTATTTGCTAAGTTACACAAAATTATAGTTGAATGTTAAAATACAGTTAGAAAGACGTTAAGAATTTTTCTAATTCTTGGCATGCAAAATAATAATGTCTAAATAAGATTGAATAAAATAACAGTTTAATTAAAATGTAGTTAAAATAAAATGTTAATAAATTCTCAGGAATGTCCAATGAAACCTTAATAATTGTATAATTAATTTGTGACATTGCTTCTCATTTTATTTAGGCGTCTTAGCAAATTTTGAAATCTATCTTAAATATCGGTTTAAGAAAGAAATTTGTTTTACAAAAGTAAAAATAATTATGCCAAGTATCTTTTATTTTACATAAACATAGACAAATAAGTTCTTCTTAAGGTGGTCATAGACTGACTATTTCAAGCATTTAATGTCGGTAACTTCAGGCATTTGCTTGTGTTCTGACCGGCTTACACGATCAGCTTGAAGCAGTCGGTTCACACAGTTATGGCTTGCGATAATAATGATACCCAGCCTTAATTAAACAATTATAAAATGTCATTTAAGTCTATTTTTTGTTTTTTCATTCCCGTCCTTATTTCTCTCTCGTTAAGACTTACTTATATCTTTTGAACTAAAGAGAAATTTCTTTCAGGCACTGTCGATAAATCGGAACTGGACAAACGGCTCTATGCATTGTGCTCACGTACTTCCAATACTGAACTCTAACTACAGATTCTAGTGCAGTTCCAAGCGCAGAATAATCATGAATTCCGTTTTAAATTCTCTCCTTATATCAAAAACTTTGATTCTCAGAAACGGTTTTTGGTTATTATTGTTTTATTACTACACATTTTTAGTGTTTTGTTGATGTTTTAGTACCTATAAATATCATACTCGTAGTCATAATAATTATAATCGTAGTAAAAATCGTAGATATATCGCTACAAACTTGTAACATCCATATATTGTGCATACACAGACAAACATATAGATACACTCAAAACGAGAATTTAAAATTTATAACCGTAATTAATTCCTGACACTTGGATTGGTCACTAACCCTCCACTAATCCGAACTGGAGTAGCAGAGCGAAGAATACTCCAAGCTTTTTCATAATGTGGAACCTGTACTCATTACTAACAGGACTAACCTGCACTAATAGTACTAACTTCTATGATCCGTACACTAACGAATAAACAACAACTAATATTCTTATTAACATCCATTACTAACAGGACCTAATAAACAACTATCAGTCCCCCCTTAATACTCGAAGTTTATTACGATGTCCATGGGCAGGGGTTGGTGGCACTGTCAGCTCGTTTGCTATCTTAAAACGTTAACAAAACCCAGTAAATGTTCCATTAATGGGTTGACGCGAATTTAAAGCGAGCTAACAGAAAAGCGTAAGCAGGACTCATTGTAAGATATCTAGCAACCACTGCGCCAGAGAACGTCAAATCAATAATACTTGTCACAATATTCCAAATACGAAGATATTTCTGAAGCCATCGCAAAGGAAATCTATGCAGAGCAAATATATGGTTCGTTAGACGGTCGGAAGGAATGCTTCAAATCTCGTTATAAAATGTTAGCGCTTGATCAAATAAGATGTTATTTAGTAACAATCAAAAAATGCCTCTATGTTGCACGGTTTCACGTCAATTTTAACGTTAAAAGGTTATCGTGGTATTTGATGTAATTGTTCCAGTTATTCAGCATGATTAGCATATACCTACTAAATAAAAACAGGTCAAGTGCCCGTCGGAATCGCATAGGAAGGGTTCCATACCATTACGTAAGAAAGCACGTTTTTTGTATCTTATTAAAATTGAGAAAAAAATACGAAAAAATACGTTTATTTATTTTTAATATTATCCCTTTAATATTATTGTTTTTAATATTTTGTTGCTACAGCGCAACGGAAAAACACAATTTATAAAAAATTGAGTTTTCTAGCTACCATGGTTTATGAGATACAGCCTAGTGACAGACAGACAGACAGACAACGGAGGCTTAGTATAGCTGTAAGCTTAGAACCCTAGAAATTAAATGGAGTAAAAAAAATTTATATAATTATAATTTTAGCAATGAACAGCTACCTTAACAAAATTTATTTTTTATTAACATAAATTACGTTATATAAAGAAAAAAAAACATTTAATTTTGTATCATGATAGGATTATGTATTAGACATAAATAAATACATACTTACACACGTATAGTTAAGACGTATTTACTAAGAAATAGGATAGAAACTTAGATAACAATCGTCCGCGAATCCTAAATCAAGCTAGGAATTAACGGTAATCCTAGGTATTATCTGGGAACATGGTGGCTTAGTTTTCGGTGTCGAGTCGCTTATTCAGTATTACGTATTTTTATTTTTCTCTACTCTAACTATTCGTAACAACAAAACCGTAAACTGTTACCATTTTTACAAATCCTTGCCATTCTTCTCAACTAGACAAAGGTACTTTAAAAAAGATACTAGATGCATCCCACGGGAACCTACAATCGGGATAAAATCTATCCTATGTCCTATTCCTGGCTGTGAACTATCTGTGTGCAAAGTTTCAGCTTAATCCGTTCAACGGTTAGAACGTCAAAGACGTACGAACATACAAACGTCTTCACAAACTTTCACATTATAATATTGAGGAAGGGTAATAGGATTTCTTTGTGACCCTAAGATAATATGGGATCAGTGACAACCTATTCTTAAATTCAATGCATTGCATATTGCTTTATGCTTTCTAGAATGTGCTTATAATTTTACGTTATGTGTGTATTACCTATGTATTATGAACAGACAACTTAGATGCTTCTAAGCACTTAATTAAATGTCAAATTGTTTCAAATAGTTCAATAGTTAAGAGGGAACACATGAAAAAATATAACCTTTTGTAGTCAGGTAATGAAGTTATCGTTATATACCAATTACTAAATCACCTATATAATGGCACAATATATATTTTGGTTAATACCATCAGCCAGATTTGTTCTAGAAAAGCGTCTTACAATAAACCACGCCTACACAAGAAATGCGTGCATAGAATTTATTCTCCATTTTTTATTTATTCACCGCTTGCCCACGAGCGATTTATGGGCACATTTTTTGCGCAAAATTTCTCCAGCACGATAGCTTGATCGCAAAGGTCGTTGTACCATTTTCCTCTTTTTGCTTGAGCGTCGCATGCTGGCTTACATTGCAAGGGACGCTAGAAATTTGCAGATTAAACGGGTATTCTTTTGATGTCGTCGGATTTATACATACATCTTTGTTGTTGGTTGATCTGATTTTGTTTTTCGACCGTTATATTTGTCTATTTCTTTGGCATGTCCAAAACCTAATCGGCTAGACGGATTTCAACGGATTTTCATATGTAGTGTCATTAGATTGTGAAAGCGTTTTAAATTAAATAAAGAAATAGTTTTCTTTCACTCACACAGCTTAAGAAAGCTCTTCAAAGTAACGAAATCACTTATCGCAAGTGGACGTTTCGATCGGCCATTTTTCTTCGCAAACATATTCAAGAAGTACTTTGAGAGTAACTTGGAAATCGGAATAAGGTTATGAATATGAATGTGTCGTTGCCTTATCGAAATATGTATGTCTTCAACGAACTTTGTAGCTAAGACCTTGTATCATTTTCTTCAACGAGAAAGTTCAATTCACATGTTTTGATGTGAATTCGTATTTAAAGAAACCATACGGGAACAATCCTAAAACCTAATGATAACAAAATCAGGGGATACAGTTTGGCGTTGTAGTTTCGAATCTATCGTTACATTCAAAATTTAATTATACCATATGTTAGCTCAAGAATCAAAGAGTTAATTACAAGTGAGAACAGTGAAAAATCACGGTGATTGTGAGATTGTTTTACTGCGTAACTTTATACATAATAAAAATTAATTTATTAAAAAAAATTAACCTGTAACATAAACGTATTCACATACTACGTACAGTCGTGTTCATGAGCCAGCTAAATCGAATTAGGGTTAAACAAGACAGAGTTTATCACAAATTTAACCCACACCGAGAACAAAAAATAAAATTCATCATTTAAATTTCAGCCTCGCCGGAAATATAGAACCCAGGACCCTTTGACAGATATCCGGCGTGGTAACCATTGCGCCATGCGGGTCAATTTAATTAACATGGTTAAATTTTGAAAATGTAACCACGTTGATTAAAAAAGCACTAAACTTACAGTTCTGGCAATCAAGAAAACTTTTTAATGAACCCTATTATAAATTTACCTAATAGGTTTATAAACGAAAATTGCTTGTATTATAGTTTACGATTGACATGAAAATATATTTACCTCGATATTATGTAGTACCTACCTACATAATAATACTTTGCGTGTATTATTCACAAAATATCATTTATTCAGATGATAATGGAATATTCTACGCTGTTCGTCAGAATGTATTTCTTAGGAATTATTTTCTATTTCCAGATTGTCTCCTCTTATATAAATGCCCTTAAAATGTTCTCCTGTCACAAAAGATATTTCGAAGTGTTGGTTCGCGTAATATTTTTTGTAGGCACAATTTTGTGTTATAAAATTAATATTATAACAAAACTTGTGATAGATGTCTGTATGTAAGTAAAAGTATTTCCAGATATCTTATTCAAAATTTAATTATTTATTTTGTCTTAGGAGCTAATAAATCACTTAATATACATGAAAATTTAAAATGTAAAACATTATAAAATCCAAAAAAATAACTTACATTACAATCAAATTAGTAATTAATTCATCAATTATCATAGCAATTTCTAATGTCTCGATATACTCGTACAATATGTATAATATCATCGGTTTTATAAAAGACAAGTACATCATGCTAAAGCCGAAAGGTATTCTTATATGGGTAGTCATGAATGTGGCACTTTTCACAGTGACTCACTTTCCCTTAAACCACTTTATCACAGACAAAGCCACGAGCGAAGCTAGTTACAGTAATAAATGCTATAACAAGTTTGTGTTAATATTGATTGTAATTATACAATTTGATGTTATGTTTAGCCAACAAGAATTGACTTGACTTCATCCAAAAAATGACACTTTTTTTACCTAAAGGGCTTTGTCGTATAGCGACCACATCGTCCCATATAGTCCACAACTTAATTATAATAACTTTATTTAAGTTAAAGATAATTCCGCCATTTTAAACAGCCATAAGGCTGCGTCATACATGGGCCGGGACAACATGTCACATTCTTATAATAACAGAAAAGATAAACTAAAAGCGAATAAGTTAGTATTCGAAGATAGGTAAACTCGATCATCTTACTAAAGTCACAGCTTAAGGTCATAACTTTCATTATAATGATGCCAAGGTAGGATCAATAGCCAATAAATCATTATATCTTTTACTGAAAACCGTAGCTAAATCGGTTCAGCAGTTTAGTACATAAATGACAACAACAACTTCAAACAAATTAGTATAAAACCTTTCACCCTAAACGCATATACCATCTCTTTTCCGTTTAAGGGTAAAAATAATTTGAAGGTTTACTTTGCTTACGTCACCATGACTGTTATATTTGAGGCAATGTAAACAGAACATCCAATCGAATGGAACAATGTAGAAGAATACTTTTTCCATTTCGCTGAGAGTGGTAATAAATAAAATGGTATATCTCAAGGAGTGCACTTCCCCTATACAAATAGTATTGGAAGAGTTGGGAGCGGTTGTATCAAAGAAGGAATGGATAAACAATTTTTGCGCGTCCATCATAAACTTTAAAGGTTTAAACTTTAATTTAAATAAGCCTAGCGTAGTAACACAGGTTACTAATCTTGTAATGAACTACAGGATCGACTTTAATAATTATTTTACGATTTTACGTTCAAAACGTATGG
Organism: Lerema accius; assembly: GCA_001278395.1. Classification (NCBI taxonomy): domain Eukaryota; kingdom Metazoa; phylum Arthropoda; class Insecta; order Lepidoptera; family Hesperiidae; genus Lerema; species Lerema accius. Next base: position 120,014 of record LGAG01000200.1, read on the forward strand.
CGTACCAAGTATGGCTTAAAACCACGATTAGATATGGTAGGAGTTACTAATAATTGTAAATGAACTATATAATTTGGTCCAGTTAGTTAATCTACGAACCCAGTAGTCGAAATTCGAGCACAATTTTATAAAAAAAAATACAACACTTGTACATTTTAAATGCGAAATCACTTTTCTATTCGAAAACATACATACATTTCTGTCTAGGAAAACAAACCTAGGACTCCTAACTTTACTAAGGACACAAGTTACAGAGTTATGAAGTTAACAGTATGTTTGATAGTATCTTTGTAAACAAGACCCTTGAAAATGCTATTAAGTCTATCTAGATCAGCGTATAGGATACAAGGTGTTCATCTATCGACGCTTCAAGTATAGGGATTAAGAATGAACGTGTTTACTAAGGTTAATTGGCACTTAATAAAATGTAGCGCCGTACTTACACGATACAGATACCTGATACTGTTCGTAGACTTTAAGCTCTTTCGATCTTATTTACGTAACAAACCTAAATTTTTTCAACACATAGATTACCTATGTTGAAATAACGATACAAAAAATTCATAATCGTCTATAATTAGCCAATTCAGACTTGCTCCAATTAATTGCAAATTTTGAAACCTAAATAACAAAAACATTCAAGGTTTTGTTGGATTTCATAAGCCTCGCTTTAAACAGATTATTTTTTATTTGTTCAACATTCTTGCGGAAAACTTGGCTTCAGATTCACCTAATTTTTTTTGTAGACCTTTAATCGTAATAACAACAAACAAATTTAATTTTTAAATACAAAAAAATCGCGGTTCTAAGTTTGAAATATAAATGCTTTACGAGTATTTGTTTTTTTACAATTAAAACTATAACATACTAAATTAATCACGTTTGAAGATTAATTTAATATCTTCTTCCTGCCTTATTACAATTTTATTTGGGATGCACACAATAGGTCTTTCATTCTACCCCTCTCACCACCGTTATCTTTCAAATCCTTTCTCATACAATCCATCCATCTTTTCTTTGTTCAAATATCTTTTCGTCACATGCGTGTCCTCTTAACTTATCACTAATCTATAACAAGACATTCTTTATTCGCTACAGGAGCGTTCAAGTATTAGGTTACGTAACGCAATTTGACGGAGGGGGGATTTGTAAAATGTTATGATGCGTTACATTGTTGGAAAGGGGGGGATTGAACAACCCGTTACGTAACATTGTTTTTTATTAGCAACATATTTAAGTGAAAATGGTCATTTGGATGTTACGTAACGTTTAGGGAGGGGGGTACAGAAATACGTAACAGCGCGTTATGTAGGGGAAAAAGAGCTCAAGAATCCTCAAAAAATTGCGCTACGTAATACTTGAACGTTCCCATATGAGCTACTTGAACTAATAAGGTTCTGTTTCACCTAGAAACCTCAATCGGTGTTGTTTACTCTATAGCTCGGTCACACTGAATGAAACCTTGTTTAGCCAACTGACAAACTTAGGTCATGGTATTTCAAAACGGTTGAATGAAAAAAATAAACCCAAAATAAAACAAGTCATTGACCTCATTTCTAGAGAAACGGTCAAGAGTCACACGTGAACATACTAGCTCGGAATTTGGATAGCATTTATTCTGGCCCTTTTCATTTTAACGTAGATACGATTATATCGGGAGCTTTTTAAAATTCTGATTCACGAGTTGAAATTCATGAAAATTTAAGTTAGGTTAGATCAGTGGTCGGAAAAGTAAGGCTCTAGAGCCGCATGTGGCTCTTTGGCTCCTTAAGTGTGGCTCTGGTAGAAATATCCACCGAAAGTGAAATAATATTTTTATTAAAAAAAATGAATGAAATTTAATTTTAGTTAGTGCTACTTATTTAGAGTAATAAAAGTTTACGAAACAAGAAAATTTGTAACTGCCAATTTTTATTAATTGTCGTAATATAAATAAATTTATAACGCTATACACTCATAGCCCCACACTAGGATTCACACGGAAACACACAAACATACCTACACACAGACCGAGAACAGAAATTTAAATTCATCATTTATATGATGGGAATCAAACCCAGGACTTTTTGAACAGCGATTTGGCGTGGTAACCATTGCGCCATGCGGTTTGTTAAGTATTTGACTCTTTGGCTAAAAAGTTTGCTTACCACTAGTTAGATCAAGCAATTCATAAGTATCCCACTGCTGGGCTTAGGACTTCTCTCACAAAGTAAGGAATACATGCCATAGTCCATCATTGGTGGAGATTTATGAAAGGCCATATATTATTTGACGACCTCGTAGCCTAGTTGGTAGTGACCCAACCTGCGAAGTGAGGGGTCCCGGGTTCGATTTCCGGCCGGGGCAGATATTTATGTGACAGATAAAAATGTTTGTTCTCGGGTCATGGGTGTTAGTGATGTGTTATTTGTGTTGTCCATGCCAACCGCGACACAGGGAATACTACTGCGGGGGGGTATGAGTGTGTAAGCGTTTTTTTATTTATTATTATCACATAATCGTGAGTTCCGGTTATCTTAACGCTTATATAGGCAACATTATAATATATTATACATTGTCATAGATAGAAGAGCTCTTGATTAGAAGAAACCTCAATTAATGTATGAACATGATTGTATAATGTATTTGCACCTAATAGCAAACAAATGTAAACTAAATGACCGCATTGTGTGGACAGATAAACTATTGTTAACTAGTAACTATTAATAAAAAAAAATACAAAAGTTTTAATGCTAGAAATTGGGAGGGTTAAAAAAAATTGAAGCCTATGTCAAGAATAAATACTAATCCAATGACACGTCATATTATGTTAAAATACGTCTAGCTGTTAGGGTTGTAGAGCGAACCAAAGAAATGAACTTGATATGCTCGAAAAACATTACCTTCTTTGTGGTACAGTCGGGTAAAAAACGCTAACTGCTACCTGTTTTAGTATTTAAGTAAATTAGTAAACCTAAATGAAAATTTGCGATTAATTAAAATAAATTTATTTACAGAAAGAAGATCTATTGTCCTAGCAGATAAAAAATTATTATTGCTTAATAATTTTTGTTCTAAATCGAGTGTAATTAAAGATTTATTTATAGTGTGTCATAAAGTAACTTCATAATTTTTAAAATGAACCATAAACTATGGCTAATTATTTTAGTCAATACTAAAAATATTTTTTCTTAATTTAATTATCATTTCTCGAGTTACGTATAAAAAATAATGACTTATTTCATTATCATGTTTTAACTGACATTAAAATTATGATTTAACGTATATTTAGTGTGCATGTTATAAATTCGTTATAATAACATTGTTTTGCCATTTATTTTATCGAAAACTAATATTCATTAAAAAAAATGATAATACCGAATTGTATAATTGATTTTTAATCCGTCGGTAAACATAACAAACTTTATCTCTGCTCTTTTTTGTGTAAATAATGTAAATTACTTATTTATTTACTTAAAAATACTCACAAACTTACCCTTAGTAACTAGCACTGAAAAATCCGGCTTTGATCACAGCACAAATAATTTACATATCGAATTTCTATTAGAATATTTGACTAATCCGAAATGTTATCTTCAAAAACGATTTCTATGCAAATCGCTATCCCGATTTGAGAACACGACGCGACCTCCAAAATCTAATTAATAACAGTCTCACGTTTATTCGTCAATTATCGAAATTACTCCCGTAGTTATCTGCACGACATAGACGTCCGCACGCGTCGACGTCTCGACAACGACTGAATGCTGTCGGAGTAGCGAACACTTCTGCTGACGATGAAATTGGCAGAAAGTGCAGCAAGACTCAGCTTAAAAGTATCGATAGGTTAAATTTAAATAAAGAACAAAGTACGATTTTTAATTACATCAAAGATTCGAATTATTTTCGCCAGAAAACTGATTGTTGTCCGAAAAAAATGAGCTAAACGTAGGTCAAAATAACACTAGTCTATTCATCGGGAAGATATATTTTAAGAAGTTTTGTAAATTAAGTACCTCTTTGCATTTATTTTAAAATACCATTCATTTCTTTTTTCATTTAGATTTCCATTAATTTTTTTCTGTAAGGGTTGAATTATGTGTTATTTTTTATTCGCTAAAATATTTCTTAAATAAATTAAATAATAGTGATTGGTAAACCATTTTGTTTAAATAAAATGATCATAATTATTATTTGTGTTATAATAATGATGGTGAAGTAAGGAATTCAGATCAAAACTAAACATAAATTTGAGATAATTAATACCTTACCTTGGAGATACAGACGTATTATTATAATTGGACTGAGCTCGTGTAGTTTTCGGGGAACAATAACAAGCGGTTAAATTAATTATTAATTACGTCAGTATTCACAAGAGAACATAAATTATGAGAACGAACCAGTATACGAATACGCAGTTAGTCAGCAACTCGTTGATGACTTTCTGGTGTTGATAACGTCCATGGGCGGTTGTGATAAGAATAAGAATAATTTATTCCATACTAGAGTATAAAAAAAAAAATTATATTAAATAACAATAAATAAAGTCTGCTAGTTAGCCTCCATTAGTAAAAAAAAAAAGTGAGTTGACCTTTGTACCTACGTTTCTTACAGGTTCTCGTACATTTTTGTGTTCAACAAAGGTCCCGCAATCTTAAAAATGTAGCGTGTTTTTCACTAAATTCCTCGTAATTGTTATAACCAATTTTAGTTTATATTTTGTGGTGTATTTAAGAAAAACGTAGTAGGTATAGTTTAGGGCTATAGTAATAGGGCAATAGTGTTTCTTTATTCAAGCACCGTAACTTATTTATAATCACCCGCTACGTAGCTACGAGATACACGCTACGGCGCGGCTACGAGCTACGTCGTAGTAAATTACTTTATAGAAAGAAAATGCTAGAAATTTGATTGTTTTAATGTAAAAGTTCCTAGAATAAAGTGCTATGTTGAATATAAATATTATTATTATTTTTTTTTATTGCAGGGTTTGTTGGTTCGTAATCACTAGCATAAGTGATTATGATTACAAAACAATTGCCAAAGTAGGGTTACAAAAATGGCCACTATTTTAATTCGCTTGCACATTTCAAATGCAAGTTTGACATATGATAGTACTCGTATGTACTTCTTTTTCTTATTTCTTTATTGGCATCTATGGAACATACGGCAAGGGAGTATTAATCTATACAAACAAATAACAATACCGTATGTTTGTAATATTAAAATAACCGCTTTTTATTAAATTCATATGTATGTATACATAGTACATTATACCAAAGTAACATTTTCTACATTTTTTTTCTGTCTGTCTATCTTTCTATTTGATCCGGCTAATCTCTGCAACGGCTAAACCGATTTTCATCGGACTTTCTTTGGCAAATAGCTGATATTATAAAGAGCTACTTTTTTACTTTTACTTTCGTTCCGGCATAGATTTCCCGAAGCGAAGCGAGGGCGGGTTCATTACTGCTCAAATATACGTTTAATGTTAACATCATTAACTTATTCTTAATAGTAATAACAGTTCAACAAAACGCTTCATCTCAAGAAACAAATTTTCTCTTCTGTGTGTTCCTTAAATTAAAACTTTGTGAGCAAAATTTTATATTTCAAAGCACTGAAGAGTGGGTCATTGAATGTTTGAAGATTTAGCTTTCAACGGTCTTTGAAGAGACCATTCAGTTATTTATTTCTGTTTGCTAGTGAACGACCAGAATGAGTACAAAGCTTGCTATAGTTAAATTCATCGCGTATTGTTGAGGAAGTTTAATATTTTAAACTCTTTGTATAATCTCTTCTTTACTTTATTACAAGTTTGGTCCCATGTTTTCAGTTTTAAATGAGACTGTCTAAATAAAGATGTCGACTAAAACAATAAGTGTTAAAAAATATAAGTATGAAAAAGGAAAATTTTAATAGAAAAAATTCCACTGTTATAACTGTATGGGAAATGAAGGTGCAGTAATAAGCCTGTGTTACTACTACTATGAAAACGAATTTAATTCCATATCACATGTTGAAAGCCTTCAAGCCGTTTGCGGTGTAGTACATGCCAAACAAACTGACATAATATACATACACTAGAAGTCGCCGGCGGCTCCGCCCGCGTAATTTTCCCGTTTCTGGAACAATTTTTTTTGCTGCTCCTCTCCTATTTATCATAGCGTAATGTTATATAGCCTATAAGCTCCCTCGATAAATGGACTATCTTACACTAAAAGAATTTTTCAAATCGGTCCAGTAGTTCCTGAGATTAGCGCGTTCAAACAAACTCTTCAGCTTTATATATTAAAGTATAGATAATTATTTACATACAAACCAATTTACATCCAAAAAGATCGAATTTATGACTGATCTACGACAAATTAGACCTACAATCGACAAACGACGGCGACAAATGAATTCGCACTCAATTCATACCGTGGTGATGATCCAACAGTCACCTAGTTAATTGCAGTGCAATTAGCTACTTCAGCTGCCCAATTCAGGTCAGTGACGTGTGCAGTACATTATGCCTATATCTGCCGTTTGTACTAATATTATCGTTAAATTATGCATCTTTATTTTCTACTAGTGGACCGGCTCTCGCTTCGCTTCGGGAAACCTATGCCGAGGCGAATGTAAACAAAGTAGCCTAAGTTATTCCTTATTACATCAGCTACCCGCCATTGAAAGTCCCGTCAAAATCGGACCAGCCGTTTCAGAGATTAGCCGGATCAAAAACCTAAAAAAAATTGGTTTTTTGACGTATATATGCGTCTTCAAATTTGCTGTCATACGCAGATAATTCTCAAAACATAATGACATGATTGGGGGATACAGTTTGGCGTTGTAGTGTCAAATCTATTGTCTACAGCAAAAATTAAATAATACTACTGGATAGCTAAGGGATCAGAGAATTATTTACAATAAGCGAAAACTGAAAAATCACGTGTTGTGAAGGGGGAAGCGCCGCCATTTTAAGGTTATTTAACGACGTAAATATGTATAATATTTTATTTTTTTTAAATTACCTGTAACATAAATTTCCATGTACAACTAACTATACCCAATTTTTTGTGTGAATATTTAAGTTTTAAGGCATTGCGAATAATGCTGCATTATCTACTTGGTACCGAACAAATTGTACTGTATAACCGAAAGTTAATTTTCACTTATACCACGCATGAATACAGCACAAAATATTCTCCTCAATCGAAACAATATGAGGCATAACATCAGTAATTAAACAAAGGCGTAACTACAGTATTTACCAAGGTAATTACTACCTTGATAATATTAATACACGCCAACAAATTTAAACAGAAATAATTCCTGTTTGCAACTGTTTGGAAGTCGTGCGTTTCGCAAACAATTATACGAAGTTGAAGACAAATTTAAACGGATTACTAAAGCTATGACTACGGAAAGGTAAGCTACTTCACTCGTATAGGAATGGTGAATGTTGTGTTACGACAGACTGAGGAATTAGTAGAAGTATTCAACGCAATCCATAACGTCCCACTGCTGGGCACAGGTCTCCTCTCACAGTTAGATAGGTACATAGTCCACCACGCAGCTGGCCTAGTGCGGAATGGCGAACTTCACACACCTTTGACAACTTTATGGAAAACTCGCTGGTGTGCAGGATTCACATAGCTTTATAAATTAGAGGTGCGTGCCGTGGGATTTGAACCCAGGAACTCCCATTCGAGAGACCATCGTTTAAACCACTAGGCTATCACTGTTTCAAAATATAGAAGTATTATGCGATGTATATTTTGATAGCATGGTGCAATCGTTGTCATGCTTAACCACTCGTTAAAGGATCCTCGGTTCGATTCCTAGTGAGGCGAAATTTTTATTCATGAATTATATTCCTGTTCTTGTTCTGGGTAAAAATTAAATTTCTTTATAGAAATTGGAAAAAGAAATTCCGTTATATTTTTCGGTTACGTGTCATTTCTTTTCACGAGTGGCACAGTAGTTCCCACGGCAGACGTGCGTTTAATAGATATTGGGTTCAATTCGGACTACTAAATTGGGCTGCTTTTGTGTACGAACGAGACAACAAATAACTATCGTAAAGCTGATAAGGTTGCATCCAATGTAATGTTAAAATTTTCGATTACTTACTATGAACATAATCATCTTTAGTACTGGATAGCTTTCAATACAAAGCTACAAAAAGTAACATAAAATATAAATTTGTTTAGTTTTCCGCCGATTCCTCGTAAAGTCTATTTAATGCTAATTATTCAACTATTTTGGAGTATAATCATGTAACACAATAATTGTTACTAGGAAAAAGTACAATGATTGAATAAATTGACTTATTCGTAACTGAAATATGCCCGAAATTGTTGCACTGCCGCCATAATCCAATTAACGTTAGTTAATTGATAACGACATTATTAAAACGTGCCGTGAAAATTGGAAAACAGTTTTCCATAAATATTATATGAACATCGTTAATTTATAGCTCGCATCCTATTTATCTTTATCATGTTTTGACAGGTATACGGCGGGACATAAAAGTGATTTTCGCGTTCATTTACGTTGAAAAGATATTGATAATGTCTTTTAGGGACATTTCAAGAACTATATAGGCTTTTATACTTGTTTTGAACTCAGACAAAGAAGTATATAGACTCAGTGTTCAGAACAAAAAAGGGAGGTAAATTTTTTTCGTTACGTCTTTTTCGACCACGCGTTTTTGTTTCTTGGTATATTTTTGGTATGAGGTTTCGAAATATAAATTAGCAAGAAAGTAAGTAAATGCGACCCCTCCTACGTATATATGTATATTATCATAACTTACAAAATAGATTACAACGTTTTATTTATTGATACTTATAGCTTAAAAAATCAAACACATTCAGAATTTGCAAGTAAGGAATTGGTTTGGTTATAAACAGCGCCACCTATATCATTTTAAACGTCTGCAGAATACTGACAAAATATTTTTTTCACACAACCTACTCTCTTAACCTATTTTTTGTCTAGTGAGAGAGCAAATTAAATTATCCGCTGTACAATTCTGAGCAATTATAAACTCTATAGGAAAGAGCCATTAAGAGATTTTGTCTCATAAAATATGTAAACATCACAGGTGCAAATGGGAATTCTCTAAGTGTCAGAAACAAGATTAATAATTACGAGAAAAATTTACAATTTAAAATTTAAGAATACATTTAAATGTTTCTGATTTTTAGTATTAAAAAAGAAAAGATATACATGTAGAAGAGTAGCAATCCATCCGTTCTTCGCTTCAAAACACACATACAAGACATAAATACTTTTTAATTTCGCAGAAGTCAATGCTTAACATCCATACCGCTGGATAAGAAATGGCGATGTACCCTAGGGAGGAAAACCCACTAACTTAATAAAAGCTTATTCTAGTAACTGCTTTCATTTCATTCTACATTCTCTTCTAGAAGACTGACATCATATGCGGGCGGGAATACTAACGCAAAGCTAAGCTACCCAAAGCACATATACATACATACCCATACATACGTTCGTAAAATATTACCCGCTTAGCAATGTCTGATAGAGAAAAAAAAAACCTGTTTTTTGATGTAAATACGTTTTTAAATTTGCTACCATACGGTGGCAATTCTAAAAATCTAATGATAATAAAATCGGGGGATACAGTTTTGCGTTGTAATTTCGAATCTAACGTTCACATCCAAATTAAAATTAAACCACTGGATAGCTAAAGGATCAAAGAATTAATTATAATAAGCGAGAATAGTGAAAAATCGTATGCTGTGGATTGGCAAGCGCCACCATTTTGAGATTGTTTTACGACGTAAATACATAACTAAATATTTAAAAAAAAATACATGTAGCATAAACGTATTTACGTACAACACACAGCCGTTTCTATAATACAATAAAAGAAAACAATAAAACTGAACGCTGGCCAGTAACGCTTGTAAAATAAAACGTCTTGAGCGCTAATTGCATCTGGAAAATCGAGTTTCGTTTGATCGATTGGGAAACATGGCGGCACGAAACAACGTAATGGCAGAGTTACCGAGAAATCTATATTATGGGGAGAGCCATAAATAGAAATAATAAATCGCCACCTTCATCGTTTAATTCGGAACTCGACTTTTAATCACTAGCTAACTAAGTTACGGAAAAAATAACCAAACTATTAGAGATGTGAAAGACGATCACGATAACTGATAGAATAACCAGTATTCAAAGATGTTACCAAAATGCTAATGAAGGGGTGAATTTTTAAACCCGTCTTTAATAGTAATACAGTCAACTACCGGTTTGCCATTTGACATAGTTACAGTTTACTTAAAGAACAGCAGAAACATTAATTTTATTTTATAACATGTGTTATTAGTACATTTTGAGTCACTAAACTTATTTATGTGGGTGGTATGCAAAACTCGAAATGTTGTTCTTGTTGTTGTTGTTTGAAGTTTATATGACGAAGCCTGATTAAGAAAACTTTATATCCCAATAAATGGTTTTGTTCCCACAGGATAAGTAAAAGGTTTACCAAAGCGAAGCGAGGGTAAGTCACTAATTATTCTATAGAAATATTATTATCTCTCTAGCCCAAACGCGATTCAGACGTCAATCAATTTATTCGACTAACAATTTCTAATCACTGTTTCTGAAAACGTATTTAATTCAAGCACCTACGTAATTTCCTTTTAATTAATACTTTACAATTATCTTCCAATTTCCGCACCAAATTTACGATTAATGAGTTTAAAGGAAAATAATAATTACGTTGGAAAATTTTCCGAAATTATCTTTGAAGAAAATATTAGTTTGTTTTAATAGATTAATTCTATGATAGGTACGTTTTTGTGCTGATGATTAGGGAAGATTGTAAGCCACCCGCAGGCTTTCTGCTTGATTTAATGACTGTTAACTAACTATAACATCCAATACCGATGGCTTAACGTGTCTTTCGATGACCAAAAAAACCCAATTTGAGCAAATAAGTCACCCATCCACTTTCCAACCGCACCCACATTTGCTTAACTTCGGCGATCGTAAGGGTTTCAGACTAGCGTTTTTTACGCGCGTGTAATCTCGTCTTTGGATATAGGCACGTTTAGGCGTGCCTTTTGACATACACGCAACTTGTACGAGCATTGACGCGCTTCTACGCTCGTATCAATGTTGATACTGACAGAACGCCATTACTGGTTCGAGCAAAAGCGCGTATGCTGAACGACCGTATTCGCGCAGACAAATACGCCACTAAACCGCACTAAAACCGTCTGAAATCGCACTAGAATCGCATGTCGCCGCGCTACAAGCTGAAAACGCGAAGCTCTCAGTTACAGAAAACAAATTTCAAACCACTTAACATCCTCTCATATAATACGTTTGAAACGTTAATCTAAAATCGATATCATGATATTATCCTCAACGATATTGGCTGAAGCTATGAAAAGGCGTGAATTATCCCTGTTTTCAGATAACTTCATTAGGGGACTTTAAACTTTCTGGTAAAAGCGACGTTGATTGATATGGGGTAACTGGAATGATACTAAAGGTGTTTTTCTAACGAGTACGAAGAGCGATGAACGACTATATAGCATGGATTATAAGATTAACTGTCAATATTTACTAACCTGAATTGACAGTACTTGCGCTCATAGCCCAGCAGCTTGCGTCGTTCCTAAGTGCTTGATGAAGTTAAGCAATTGCGGGCGCGGTCGGTAAGTGGATGGGTGACCGCTAGTGGTAAAAATTTTTAAGCGTTTCCGTGCTTCGGAGGGCACGTTAACCTTTCGGCCCTGATTGATATCGTTAGGTAACAGTCGTGAAATTATATAGATAGTCCTTGGGCGGCAAAAAAAATTCCAACTCTTGGGTTGGTTACTAGCCCACTAATCGTACTGGAGCAGCGTGGTGGAGTATGCTCTAGGCCTCCTCAGTTATGAGGAGAGATCTGTACTCAATAGTAGCAGTTAATGCTTTTCAAGAAGACGGTGAAACAGTAACCTGTACCCTCTTACGTAAGTCCCTTGTTTTATGAAATATGGATTGTTTCAATGACACTGAACGTAATTTATTGAAATGTCATCGGCAGAGTGCAGTAGGGGTTTTTAGTAAACGTCGCTGCTAATCGAAGTATTGAAGGTTATTATAATATGATTGATTAATGTTCGATGGGCGTCAAAGGCATTTTCGGGCAGGTGGGAAATTCGCGCAGGATTATTAGTTTATTGGATTTGTTCGCTGATCAAATAATATTGGTTATTTTGAAGAACGAAAATCTACGTTAAGAGTTATTAAGTTTAACAAGGTTTCAATTGATCTTGTTGTTATTATTATCGAAATAAAGATCGTTTTTCACGGTTTATTTGGGCATCACTGTTATGTTTCGTGCTAGCGTTTAGCTGTAATTTTAATAAAAAATATTTTAATTTATGATAGCACAAAACGACATCGGATCCCCCAGATCTTATTACGTTAGTTTGAGAATTTTCTAGTTTCGATAATATACTAAACTGTACTACAATGTAAGCTTATCAGTGATGCATCTACACGATGTATGAAACGAAAGTAAATCAACATAACAAGGTCACCTCAACTATCCATGTCGCTTCGAAATACGTGACTCTTATGACCTTTGGTTACCAGGTACTCTTCAGTCAAAACTATCATTTTTTCCATAGAATATTGTGTTATTTCTGGTTATTTTCTAGTAGATTCGCGTGACTCTATAAAGGGTTCTCGCTTTTTAAGGGCACAAAGGCCAGTAAAAGCAATTCCCATAAAAATGATCCCCTAGCTTTTCATCTTACCTTTTTTGATAGCTATTCTTAAACCAGCGAAAAATTGCGTGGATGTAAAGTGAAACATTTTAGCTCGTAGCTTAGGCAATTGTCGTAAAAATACGGTTAATGTGCTAAGCTAGTTTCCATTAACAATACTCTTCACTGTTACCCAAAACTACTTACAATTAAATTACTCTTAATTTAGCTCTTTGCTATTTGAAGACATTTAATAATTTAAATTAGACTAACCTTGAACTTGAATCGTAATCGAGTAAATTATAGTCGATTTAAGAGTATAATCGATAAAAAAATATTTTCTTAAAAGGCAAAACTTTGCATAATATCCCTTAACTGAGGTTATCGATAACTATCGACGCACACACTAAGGATCCGTACCATCATATAAAAAAACACGTTAAAAAAAAAATACATAGAGGTCCCCTTAAAATTTTAATTTTAGTATTTCTTGTTATAGCGGCAACGGATGTGGGTACATAATTTGTGACAATTTCAGTTTTCTAGCTATCACAGTTTATGAGATACAACCTGGTGACAGACAGATAGACAGACAGCGGTGGTTAAAAGAGTTTTGCTGAGGGGATGATCAAAAATAGTTCAAAATTAACTATTCTCTTATACAGCAACTTAAATCGTTCATTCTATAATCTACTGGAGCGTTAACTAAAGGCTTTTAAATGTAAATTATAATTGGAGTTATCGAACTATGCAGAGGAGGTTGGCTAACGTAAATTGTTATAAATCATGAAATATCTCTACCAATAAAATAGGTTTAAAATAATCCATTGAAAACTTGCTTACGGAGGACGTTTTATATGTTTAATAACTTCCCGTGTTCGAAATTCGACCATTACTCGTTATGTCAAACCATTGACTGTAATTTTTTTTGTGAATTTGAGTCAATATATTTTTTTTTATTTCCGTTAATATTCTTAATTTGATATTGTATAGGTAGGTACTATCACTAGCATAATTATAACAAATAGTAATTACTCTGTATATTATAGTCTGTATAATTCGATAGTTACGCCGTCTGTGGATTTGGGTGGAACTAGAAAGAAATGGCGGACTGGAGAACTATTCAAAGCACTAAGAATAAATAAAGAACGCTATACACTCATAGCCCAACACTAAGATTCCTTGTACTGTCAGTGCCATGGACAACACAGAAACACACAAACATACTCCCAGACCTAGAACAGAAATTTAAATTCATCATTTATATTTCGTCTCCGCTGGGAATCGAACCTAGGACCCTTTGAACGGCGATCCGGAGTGGTAACCGTTGCGCCATACGGGTTATCAACATAAATTATTAAGATTTATAGATGAAAGCATTGAAAGGTTATCAGCTTATAAAGATATATTTTGTAATGATAATAATTATTTACTTAAACTACCTACTATTCATTTAAAAAGATGTGCGGGGGAGTTTTTTCCCCTTTCTTCTCCTCCATATTAAAGCACCTTTACGAAACGGGGGTAGACTTTAAAAAAATGTTTGACGTGCATAGGTGTATCATTGATACCTACATGAATAAATGATTTTGAATTTTGAAACTATTGGAAAGGTTTTAAAATATATTCATAAATATCTGATATTATAGTTTAAGTAAAAATATAAATAATTGTTCTTGCTGCCTAGACCACATAAAATCTTAGATTAGAGCCATAAAAATGTGTAGCTTTATTAGACAAATACAATTTAAACCTAGACTGAATTTATAAATCCATTTGTAAGACTCTATTCACACATTTGCTCCGAAAACGTAAATTGTTCGAATGGCTACCATTAAAATGAGCTTTAAAATAATTTACTGAACAGTTGTGAAGAAATATGATAGTGTGAACGGGCTTAATGCCGTACAGATGTGTGCTATGCTTTATAATAGAGCTAAAAGTAAAAGTATTAGAAGCAAAAGTGAAAGAATTAAATAAGATAAAGTATTTATTAGATAGTAGCTTAAAGTTAAAAGTAAAAGTAGTGATAATAAAAGTAAAAGAATTAAAGAAGATAAAGTATTTTACACTTTGTATTTATCAGACGGCTACAATTTACATTTAGAAAATAGTTTCCTATCTTTAAAAGATTGACATTGAAACAAAGTTGCCATTAATATAAAAAAACAAAATCCTAAAAATTTGAGGGGGGGAATTATATAGCCTATATCAATCCCACAACAGATAAACCCAACGGCACCTTCGTCCATTTGGGCTGTAGAGCATACCAAAGAACTTAAACTTAAACCTACATACATACCAGGAAGATATCGCTTCGTAGAGGCCGCCCATTGTTCTGTACTTGTTAATATGTGCATTAAGTTCGTTATGGTTCTATTTTGTGTACAAACAATAAAGTGTTTTTCTATCTATGTATCTATACTTACCTCTTTTTTTTTGTCGTGATTTAAAAAGTAAACAATCTTGGCACTACTTTTACTTATTTCATTCATTTTAAAAAATATTTAGAAATTTATATTAACATTAAATTATTGTCTATTCTTTAACTTTTTTTTAATTTGTGTCTGTCTTATTTTTAAATCGATAATTACAATAAAAAGATACTGTAAGACTGTTTACTTTTTAAATCACGACGAAAAAAACGAGGTATACGTAATGCATAATTATGAATACATAGTCTCTTGAAAAACATTACCCTCCTTTAAGCCCAGTCGGGTAATTAAGCCGACAGACAGAACACAGATGTGAAAATTCAGAATCGCGCTCTTCTAATAAACTCAGCTGCCATATCCGTGTAACATTCGGTTTATTTTCTCAACATTTTCTGTAACAATTTCGAAATACCTTCATGATTATAAAATGCTACACTAAACTCCACGCTCACTTGTTTTCACAGCTGTATCCTCTGCATTTGCTATTTCGTTCTAAATTAACGTTTTAGTTTTGGACTTGAGACAGGTATAATGTAAGGATTTTTTAACAATTAATTTTAATAAGTTAAAAGTTTGTCTATTTTAATTTACACAAAATCGTAAGCGTGTATCTGGAAATAAACTCAATATTTTGACTGTGCCGATTTTATAGAAAATTGTGGTGTGTTTTTGAGGAACCGAAAGGTTTAAGTTCGTAGTTAGATACAGTACAGGGTTGATGACAAGATACTTCAAAGAACCAGCTAAACTATTAGAGTTATTGTAACGACAACGTAGCAAAGGTTTAATGTGATGAGAATTTACTGAACCTATTCTAAAATAGGAGGTTGAAAGTACCTCGTATGCAAAACTGAGGGATAGATCTAATTATAACACATCTATACTAATAATATAAAGCTGAAGAGTTTGTTTATTTGAACGCGCTAATCTCAAGAACTACTGGACCGATTAGAAAAATTCTTTTAGTGTAAGATAGTCCATTTATCGAGGAAGGCTATCGGTTATATAACGTCACGCTATGATAAATAGGAGAGGAGCAGAAATAAAAAATATTGCGAAAACGGCAAAATTACACGGACGGAAGCACGGGCGTTTGCTAGTAAAATTATATGACAGACCAATGTTTATTCTTTCTTCTAGTGTAAACGTACAAAAAGCGACCCACAGAAAGACCAAAGCAAGAGTAATTCAAAAACCATTTATTCCTCCATTCTAATACACTGAATATTAAAACCTTATAACGTAGAAAAATGAGATTACATTTTAAAGCGGGTATCTTGAAATTCCTTTTCAAATTCTGTAAAACACGGTTGAAATGAGATTCCCGGGTACAACTTGGTATTCGACAACAATAAACGCGTGTTCAGAATTTTCCTCAGACGAGTATGCAATACATAGGAGTACCTCTCAACTACCCCCGTCTTTTCATACCCGACGGTTCAGTTCTGTGAGTATTCAACATAGTTATAGGTTATTATAATAAGTAAAGAACTATGGCGTTTTTGTTTGGAAATTGTGAAGCATAAATGTAAATATTTTGCCGAAAGCTGTTTATCTTTATATTCGTAGCAACCTGCCGTCGCTTCGCTTCGGTAATTTTGCTGAAACAAAAGTAAAAGTAAAAAAGTTGCCTAAGTGGCTCCTTTTTAAATAAGCTATCTGTTAGTGAAAGTCCCAACAAAATCGGTCCAGCCGTTCCAGAGATTAGCCGGAAGAAACAGACAGACAGAAAGACAGACAAAAATTGTATAAAATGTTATTTTGATATTATACTCTCTATACTCGATGTATGTATACTCGCAGGGAATCGAACCCAGGACCCATTGAACGGTGTTCCAGTACTTTTAGTAAAATTACTTTTAACTACATCTATATTGCATCTTAATTTTTTTATCAGTTTTGTCCTACATGTTTCATGCTATAGCTTTATTTCCTAAAAACAAATTCCATAATATTTCTCCTATCGATCCCAATTTAGTTATGGTCCAATTTCGACCACAAAGTCCTCTAGTTTACATTAAAATTATACAGTAAACAGAGATGCCTGTTATTTGCTCCACTGCGTTGGTCCAAAGCAAATCCCTTATCTGCGTCGCAATTTAAACGTGCGGTATTTAAAATGTGCATCCAATTTTGGATTACACTTGTTCAGACGCTTATCTCGAAAGCTAGACTTGAAACGAATTAAAACAAAAACTACACACAGGACCTACCTATTTCCATTTTACTGCGTAATACAATACACCAGGGATATTTGCACCTATGTCTATACTAATAATAAACCTGGATTAATATTTCACATTTGTTTTAACTTCATCATCATCATTGCAACCCATTACTGTCCCACTGCTGGGCTCGGGTATCCTCTCACAATGTGAGGGGTACTGGCGATAGTCCACCACGCTAGCCTTTTGCGGATTGGCATAATTCCCACACTTTTGACAACTTTATGGAGAACTAGGTATGCAGGTTACCTCACGATAATTAGTATCTAATATGCACATAACTTTTTAAATTAGAGGAGCGTGCCGTGTGGTTTAAACCCAGGCACTCCCGTTTGAGAGACCAACGTTCAAACCACTGGGTTATCACTGCTATTTTGCTATTTTTAGCTTAGTAATTTATTATTATCAAATCCCAAATAGCCCAACCTCTTGCGTCGATTTTAAATAATTAACGAAGTTAAGCAACTGCAGGCGCGGTTGGAAAGTGGATGGGTGACCGCGAGTGGCAAAACTTCTTGAACACTTCTGTACGGCGGACGGCACGTTAAGCCGTTGGACTTCGTTGTTATTGTAAGATGGCAGTCGTTAAGTTATGTCGAAGGCCCTTGTGTGGCATAATTACCTACACTTGGGTTGGCCACTAACCCCTCCGTTGATAAGCAATGGAACAGCGTGGTTCTTATGTATAAGTATATTATTGTTATTTATATTACCTATCGTAGATCTTACAGTAAGGAACAGAATGGAAATTCATTTAATACTTCATCAATATTTCGTTATTATTCCCTTAAGTGTTCCTAATTATTTTCCCCGAAATTTCCGTAATCTTCACAATATTGTAGAAACGCGAAGCAAATGAACTAAAACAAGGTCAAATGGAATCAGGAAAGTCTTCTAGTGTCCCGAGTTTCGTTGATCCTATCGCGCTCCGGACTCGAACTGAAGCCCATAAATTCTGGGCATCTGGAATTAAAAAAGATACGATTTTATAAAAAAGATAGTTAATGCAGAAAGATAGAACACTAAAATTTCAGGGATTAAGACTAAGTATCAATCTAATCCATTAATTATTATCTGTGTCAATCTGACCTTTGTTTTTTTTTCGTATGGAAAGACACATCTCATCCATACGGCCACGGGAAGTCGGACGGGACTCGAACCCACTAAAACATTCGGTGTCGACGCCTACCGCTTTGAAGCCACGACTGTGTGCTATTCTCGCTTCACTTCTAATCTTACCCAACTTCCCTTTAACAGAAGAGACCCTTAGAAGTTTCTAGACTCTCAGTGCGACTATACCCTGCCGCCTATAGACATCACAACAAACTTCGAGGAAGACTATAGAGACGGACTATTAATTGGCAGAAATAGAATATAAACTCAAATTTAAGTAAACTTTCTTGGAAGGCTTTTTGTGTTATTAAGGTAGCAAATGACCAGGCTGTGCCACAAGCCCCTATAGTAGGGCCATTACAAACGTGCAAACTACGTCATCAATCATTTTATCTTATCTCTCGTTCACACTTTAGGTATATCGGAAGTCTCGCTCGATTCAGTGACCATAGTCCATCCCTTTAACGATTTTTTTTATGACGTAGTCTGCACGTTTGTAATGGCTCTACTATAGTTTTTAATATTAGTGGAGTATAGTCCTGGTAGTAAAAGTTAGTAATCTAAAAGTATACGTACTTGTAAATCTCAGTAGTGATGTGATTGACCTCTGGGGTCTTACATCGCGTGGTCCATAGGGACCAATACTTAAAGCCCTCTTTATCAAAAATCTTCACTGCACAAGCTGTGTCGTCACGAATATCATCATCAAGAAGTGCTGTAATGACATTTTTTTTAAATTCTTATTAGGTACTTAGTTAAAAAGCGAATACAGGATTCGATTTATAAGAATATCGAGTATTTAATTGAATTTATTTAGAATCATCTTTTGATTCAAGGCAATGTTTTAAACGAATTTTTTTTACGAAATTGAATTTGTTGTTTTTACTGAAATTGATTCTTTTTTAACTTTTATATAATTTTTATACTTGGTCATTTCCCAATTTTGCATTACGTGAACTATTTCTTTGAGGTTTATTTCCTATTGACAATTTGATTGATTTAACTGATCAACACTTTTATGAGAAAGAAATGTCAATCATAATAATACGTATTTTTTTATCTTTGTAATGCATGTTTGATTATGCATTATTCATCATTTAAGAACAACTTTGTAATACATTCATAAATTGTATGTAAGACTAATTTTACAAGTAGTTCTGAATTAACAAATAACTCGTACTGCAAACCTAAAATTAATAATTGATCTAGGATTAAGTAAATGTTTGTGTTTAGACAAGTTACTGGTAGATTTTATAAAGTGCTGATCAAAATAACCGATGTTATTTTGAAGTTAGCCGTTGTTTGTTTGTTTTTATATATTATTATATTGACTTAACAAATTTAAACTTCAAAGTTTGTTTTCACACAATAAGTACTTAATTTAAAGTTTGTTTAATAAAAATTGTACGTAATATTATAATTTTAAACAAGATAGTATGGAAACCACTGCTCTTGTTATTTGTTGAAATTTGAATTGAAATTTGAATTTCAGTTTGATTTTTAACTTTTTTTTAAGAATATTGTAACGGGAGGATTTAATTTAAAATAAGCTTTTCTTTATTAGAGAAAATAATTTATCAGGATTTTGATTTGGCTACATTAGGTAAATTAAAAAATAAATTATGTTTCAACACTACAATCGCTACACATACCTAACACACATATACACAGACATAGCCCAACACTAGAAATCCCTGTGTGTGCCATGGACAACACAGACAAAAACACACAGATTTAAAAACAGAATCACATTTGAATTTCTGCCTGCTTGCCCGTATCTTGGTAAGACAGATGGTTAGGGCATTTATTCTATTAGTATATTATGAACCGGATATTAACATTGTTAGCGCCACATAAGCGCATTTATTACCTTCTACCCTCAACATTTCTTATATCTTGTCGGCTGCACAGCGCCGACTGTCAAGTTAGTCTGAACCTGGCTACAAGGCAAACCGCATGCTCTTTGATTTAAGCCCATCCGGGTCGCTGACAATCCACCGTTGTGGAATTTTCCACCGCTTTAGTTTATCATCTTAGTTATCATACAGTCCACTATTATATCGTAAGGTCGTGTGTGTGTTGTGTACTGTGTCTGGTTTGGACAAGCCGCCAAGCAGAGAAGTAAGTCGCGTGAAGATAACCTATATCCCTTCAGCCAGCTTAAAGGTAAGTCTAGACTAGTGTAGTATACGCCCACACACGAAACCCGCTCTGGTTAGCGTTCGGTACTATTGCTGTGCTGCCGCGCCAACAAACATCAATAACTAAATCAATAACTACTTACATTCACAAGCCACATTACAATCTCCTCCAGGTTTGCCCACCTTACACCATCTGCTCGGAATCTGAAATCAAAAGGCGATCATGAACCTACAGATTTAAAATTTTATTTACGACTCGCACGGGAGCTGGTATTGAATTTGAAGGAAATATTTTTGAAACCTAGCTAGAGTTCTCGTCACTAAACTCCTAGCGCTGCACCGATTTTAAGTTAATATTTTATGGTGTTTAAAGGGACTGAGTATGGTTTAGAACCACAATTGTTTCTTATAGGTAGAGCAGCTATTATTCAAGGGACCAGCAAACTATGAAAGATATTGAAACGCTATCATAGAAAAGCTTGACCTATATAATGAGTATTTGTGTAACAAAATTAACTAAAGAAATGAACCAAACTATAAGAAAGTAGCTGACTCGGCAAACTTCGTACTGCCTCAGAATCATTTAAAAAATACTGAACATTTTTTTTATATTTATTAACTTTCTTAACCTTCCCTGGACTTCCACAAATAATTTGAAATCAAAATTAGCAAAATTAGTCCAACTGTTCTTGAGTTTTAGCGAGACTAACGAACAGCAATTGATTTTCATATATCAGAAAGACAGAACAAGAAAAAGATGAAATGTTTTTCAGAACGTGTACCTTCTAGTATAAAGTAAGATTGTAATAGTTATATCAGTATTTTATTAACCATATCCTTTTTTACACTAATAAACTCCTTGATCGTCTCAAGTTAAAGTTAAATTAAACCTCACAATAAGTTACTGGCATGTGTCATTAATCAACTGCATTTAATTAATTTTCCCGAGTATAAAATCAGCTAGCTCCTGTACTATAAGACGTTTGCTCAAATAAATCATCCGATATCATTACTACGGATTATTTAATCTTTTCATAAGTTCGTTTAAGAAAAAAGTATAAAAAATGGGTCAAGTGCGAGTCGGATGCGCACGAAGGGTTCCGTACCGAAGCGAGGACGGGCCACCTAATCTTAAGTGCTAGTTCCGACACAGCGGCAACCGCGCGGATACAAATCCCGCGGTTCAACAATTCGCGTGGACAAGTGTGAACGAATTTGGTACGATTCAGACCAATCAGTCGGCATTTTACAATGCGGTAAAGGACATGTTTGTCAACGTATCAACAGTAGTTAGAGTTCATATTTGCCTGCAACGCAGTTATCTCTGTCGTCATGCCGCGACGCGTCGTGGAATATACCTTAATATGCGCTAATGTTGAATAGGATAGGCGCAGTCGAACTGCTTGGTTTGTATCCGCGCGGATTCTGCTGTGTCTGAACTAGCACTAAATGTAGTAGTGTATTAAATAGATAATATAATTAATACATACCAACCTGGTACAGTCCATAGAATTTCCGACCTCCTGATTTTTCCGTGAACGCACTAGTGTCCCTGTTACTCACTTTCTCGATTAAGCATACCCCTGAAAAAAATAATAGTCGTAATTGGATAACAAAGACTGAATTAAATTGAAAAAAAAATTATATAGCCCTCGAGTGGACCAGCCCTCGTTCGCTTCGGGAAACTTCTTATTATATCTGCTACCCGCCAGTTAAAGTCCCATCAAAATCGGACCAGCCATTACAGAGATTAGCCGGATCAAACAGACAGACGAAATTAAAAAAAAAATTGGTACGTGTGCCGTATATATATGTATACGTATGCATTTAGAAAAAAACGGTTATTTTAATAATACAATCAGACACTTCAATTTAATTTAGTTGTATAGATGTCACTCTAAAATCGAATCTAATGACACTAATATAGCGTACCAAAGAAATGGACAGACATACATACCAAGGTACCCCAAACCCATTAACAGCCCATTACTGAGCACGGGTCTCTCCTCATAACTAAAAAGGCCTAGAGTATACAACACCATGCTGCTCCAGTGTGCAGTACTATACACTTTTATACTAAACGACGACCCCGTAGCCTAGTTGGTAGTGACCCTGCCTGCGAAGCGAGGGGTCCCGGGTTCGATTCCCGGCCGGGGCAGATATTTATGTGACTGATAAATCTTTGTTCTCGGGTCATGGGTGTTAGTGATGCGTTATTAGTGTTGTCCATGCCACTCGCGACGAAGGAAATTCTACTGCGATGGTATGAGTGTGTTAGCGTTTATTATTTATTTATTTATTTTTATCATCGCAGACACTAAACAGTTTAATCAGATCGAAATATCGGTGGTAAATAAATAGATCGTCAGTACTCGTTATACCTTAAAAACCAAGGTACCTGTTTAACAGTTAAGACCAAAACTGTACAGTCAACAAAAAAACATATCATTAACACGATAGAACTAGCAGTATGAAAAACCCCCAACACTTGTACCTACTCAATCGAAGGTAGTATTCGGGTCACGCACGCAAAAAGTTGGGATCGCCCAATCAACAGATTTCGTTCCCACAATGCCGCGCAAGAGGAAAATTGCTATTGTTGGTTTTTTTCCGTACTACGACCACGGCACATTGGTTACTTGTGGATTTTAGGGCGACGAACGAACTTTATTACGCGAACGCGAAAGTATGACAGTAATTACTCTTCGGGCATGTGTATTACTTAGACCTAAAAGTATATAGACACAGTTCTTAGAATAAAAAATTAGGTCATATTTTTTTTACGATTTGAAGTGTCACCGAGCATAGTCGGCCGCGCAAATGTACCGGGAAACGTTATCATTTGTTAGTAACGTTGTTTTTTTTACTATGCCTTTATGTTCCGAAGGCGGACTCTATATATTTTGATTCGAGGTGTATAAATTAATTAATGTATGCGTGTGTATTTATAGTATTTATAAATGTATGTTTCTTTCAGGCTAAACAGCTTTACGGATTAAAACGTGTGAGATGTCATTGGATTTCATATGTGTTGTGAAAATGACATTGGTTATTATCTTAACACGGTATTCACAATTTTTTATTAGTCCAGTATCGTTTTTCTATTAATGAGATGAAAATTTATAACGTTGAATCTTGAAAACAATTTTGTAAATACGTGCAAAAATGTAATAGAAATTTTAAAAATAAATAAGACTTTCATTAACATTTCTCACAAGATTCAATTCCATTTACAAAAAAACCTTCTCAACAAAATTATTTCCTTCCACCAAACTTCTAACCTACCGTGTGCTGTTTCCCTTATCCGCATATGAATGATCCACACTTTGAAGCGGCAAAAACAATGTTCTGGCGCATACGGAATAAAACATATCACAAATTTCAGCAATATCGGCTGCTAGTTTTTTTGATATCCTTATTCCTCTTTTCTTTTTGTGTAATCTTTCCTTAGAGACGAATCTTATCATGAGATTATATCTTAGTATGTCATCATAAACATCGTACGTATATATACACTTATATACATATACCCTACTAAGCTCGCGTTTGTTTTTTGAATAGTATTAGCTAAGACTAACTAGTTGGATTAACTCTATACTTCACCTAATCAGACTAAAGATATTATAAAGAAAATTAGACTATTTAAATAATGTAGCGTTTACATCTGACTGACCGAGTTAGATGTGTTAAAAGTCAGAATTCTGTAATGTTGTCATTTTAAAGATTGTAATAAATAAATAAATAATAAATAATTAAAATGGAGACAACTCCTGATAATGCAGATGTGTACAGAAATAGTGATTATTTTCGTATTTACTCGAATGAATAAGTTTCTCGAATCCCAGT
>LGAG01000200.1:147941-158953 GCA_001278395.1 Lerema accius
TAGGTAACACAATGAACGTGATAGCGTAGTGATGGGAAAGTTGTTCTTAATTTTGAGTCCAAACCGATATACTCGTATATCGTTGGTTTAAACCCTGTCTGTATTTTTTCTTATAGGTGTAATGTCAATAACAAACTGACAGTGCCTTCATTTTCTACCGTTCATGGACATCGTGACCGACCTCGAGTACTACGATAATAAAGGGGCTATTACTTGGTTAGGTCCTGTCAGTAATAGATTTTAATGAGAATTTGTTGTTAATTCGTTAGTAAGGGGATCGCAGAAGTTAGTACTGCTAGCGCAGGTTAGTCCTATTTTTACTATTTTTCGGATTTGGGGAATAGAATTTGCACGTTATTCTCTTACGTTACTAAGTACCTTTTAGCGCGTTAATTATTCAACTAAGCTAAAATTTGAAACAATTTTTAACAACCGCCTACAAGGTACTGGGTAAGACAGTACTACAATTCTAACTCGCAGTATATCTGCGAAGATATAACAAAGTTTGAGACAGTGCTACAGTCTAACGAGCGTGCCCATTAACGTCGAGAAGAGTTTGACATTTCACGCTGCGGTGAGGTTACAAGAGCATACGAATTTCTTGCGACAGTTAGTTACTTTACTGTCATTGAGGCACAAAGAGCTAAAGGTATTCCTTTAAAGTTGTAATCGCGGCAGTATTCCTTAATGTTCTTTGTGTATAAGATCCTAGTCTATCTGTATTTGTTAGTGAACGTCTTTTAATTTGTTTAATCTGATTTTAATGATATTTTTTGTGATTTATAGGCGTTAAATGTGGATTATTAAGTTGTGGTAATAGCAGTGATAGTCTAGTGGTTTCAACGTTGGTCTATTAAACGGAAGTTCCTGGGTTCAAAACTCCCGGCCCGCACCTCTAATTTAAAAAGTTATGTGCGTATTGGGTAGATACTAATTATCACTTGCTACGGTGAAGCAAAACATCGAGAGGATACCTGAACACCTGAGAGTTCTTCATAAAGTTCTCAAAGGTGAGTGAAGTCTACCAATTCGCACTAGGCTAGCGTGGTGGACTATGGTCCCCTCACACTGTGAGAGGAGACCCGAGTCCAGCAGTGGGACAGTTATGGGTTTCAAAGTGTGGTTTAGGATGAAAATTAAGTCAGTTAGGTTGTACTGATGATATTTAAAGGCACCAGCTATTAGTGTTATAGAAACGCCGTTATAGCAAAAGTTGTCCTACATGATAAGCATTCATACTCAGAAACTTTCATTTGGGGGACCAATATTAATACTATTAAGCTATCACTACTTTAGTTTTATTTTTGTTTATATCTCCTAATAGGGAGATTAAAGTATTTCTTCAAATTAAGCCTATTATTTTTAAAAGGTTTCAAAGTCGAAGCACCGCATAGGTATTTGCAAAATATTTTAAGCAGCTTATTTACAAATATGTTAGGTCTCATGGTTATTTGATACTAAACTTGTAGACAAAGGAGTGCTTTCGTTAGGGATTTAAGTCATTTTAGACTTCGAATGTATTATAAGGACCCAGACACGATGTTTTTTCGTGCATATTTATGTCCAGTTTTCGCACGCCCTACAGCATAAATGGATTAATGGATTTCAACGTGTGAGGTATCATTCGATTTTGAGCGTATATTTATTTCGATATATACATACAAATATACATACAACATAGGCTATAGTTATTTCGAAATAATGTATGAATCGAATATTGTACGAAGTGACACAAATGTTTGTGTTTGTTTACAACAATTTGTAATACAAACATAATATCCAATGAGTCCTTACGGTGTTAACAAACGCCAGGTCTTCCCATTTACTATAATTTATTTCGAAATACATTTATTAACACGATGGCAGTAGGTACTCAGTATCGCATTCATCAAAATGCCATTAACATTCAGACTTTGAGTCAAAACGTTACGTATTCATAGTTAGCTTAATTTAAACAGATTATACCTACCGTGTTCCGAGGAATATCACATTTATGTCGTACTATTTATCTGATAATTAGTACGTGAATATTGCAGATTCGTATACCATGGATAATCCAGATACATGAATTTGATATTTGACATAGTTATAGTTTACATGGAGAAGAAATAAAAAAGTTACATTTTATGTATAACACGTGTTACAAATGCATTTAATTTCAATATAATTTCAAAAAAATGAAAATTTTATTGTCAAAATAAAATACTACACACACTATCATGCGTTTGATACAAAACAGAAAACAAACTCAAATTTTTAACAACTTCTTTAAAATTGGACTTTCAACAACCTATCAACCCTAAAACGACGAATAAAAAAAAAAAACTTTTTCTATTATTTCCCCTCAATACTCCCTAAAACTGAGGTCAATAACCTAATAGATTCAGTGTGACATATTAGAGAATTAGAGGTAGGCGAAAGGTATCTAAAGTTACCGATAACATCGAGACAAATAGGCGACGTTTATCCACGCCAGCGTGAACGCGCTGAGTATGTAATTAAAAGTTTACCTCAATTCGCCAGATTAAGATGATTAAAAAAGATGTGCGGGGAAGTTTCTTTCCCCTTTCTTCTCCTCCATATTAAAGCAGCTTTACGAAACGGGGGTAGATTAAAACAATGACGTGCATAATTATATCTTGAATACCTACATGAATAAATGATTCTTGATTTGGTTTGATTTAAGGTACCAGTGTTCGTAATCGATTTAGTTACTAAGGGATTCAAAAATAGCTCGATATTTCGATCAAAATTCAAAATTGAAAAGTGTTTAAAAATAGCATTAAAACTGGACTAGCCTTTAGCTTAGTTCGCTCTTCATGCGAAGGGAAGAATTTTAGGTTTGATTCTAGTCTAGGAAATAGGTATTTATGTGGAAGATAATTTAAGTTCCTAAGTCATAATGTAAGAGTCTATAATCATATAATACATATCATTTTCATACGTTATGTATGTTTGTGTGTTTGTCTACAAGTCTATTTCTTTGACACAAAAAAGATTTAACAGAAAAAAAACTGAAAAACATAGCCTATTTCACTCCTAAACTGGACAAACCCAATATCACCCCACATATTGAAATTCGTTAAGTCATTTAAGCTGTAGGGCAAACCAAATAAATGGAAAATGTTGGTCATTAAACCCAAAAGACATAAATACATACATACACACACCCGTTTAAAAACTATTACCCGTTTCTCGCGCAAACGGGTAAAATGGCAATAGGTACCTCTATATTGATTCTTACATAAATGTACCTAGATAAAAGAGTAAAATTATCTTAGAAGATAGGACAGCCAAAGGTCAAAGACGGGTATAATTTACCCCGATAACACAGAGACAAATGGAGAGCGTTTATCGCGAACAGGTGTACAGGCAGACCAATTAAAAGTTGTACAGTTACCCCGATTCGTACGATTCGACCTTTGGAATTAACCCTTAAAATTGGACGTTGCTGTTTATATCGTATTTAAAATTGTTATGACGTGATTTGTTAAATGACAGTAAAGAGGGATTGACGAGAGAAGAGGATAAGAGAGGAGAGGAGAGATTGTTTTTCACTCTACTTTTCATTCAACATAATATTATAGAGTGTCATAGGATTCGTCTCGATTGTGAAACTAACATAACATATAAGTAGATTTTCTTAATTCTCTAGTATTCTCTACTTATACATATAGGGACTACCTACTAGAAGACAGAGCAGATATTGTCCTACCGCATATTTTTCCTATTATAATTTGTTTAATCCCTTAGTTCTCTAAATAAGGTACTTTTGACCTGCAATTTTCATGTACCTTTAGTAAATGCTCATTATACCGAACAAGTTTTGCTACGGCTGCGTTTCAATAACTCTAATATTTGGCTCTATCCTTGAAGTATCTCGGCATCAGCACCACTTAAGTCCAAATGTAGTTCGAAACCATACTCGATACTTATAAAATACATGATAAAAAAATTATTATAATCGGTCCAGTCGGTTAGGAGAAATTCAGTGACACGTACGCTGTGCTTTTTTATTAAGATACATAGCATATCCACTTATACTTTGAAATCAATCCGGACACAGAATGTTTAACCAACTGAATATATATACCTACTACCGTGACCGTTCAATAGAATAGATCTGATAAGCAAACTCCTATATCTCAACGATATCGGGGTTAATGAAAACAGGTCGTTGACCTCCGCCCTGGCCTGCTCCCGGGATTAGTAACGAATGTTCTTGGAAAATGTCTCTTTTATGTGTTCGAGAGTTAGTGGTTTATTTATTTTTAAACACTCAAGCAAAAGCAGGGTTCTAAATAATACGTACATACATTAGATGATATACGCTCTGAAGTGAAAACATTAAGCTATCACCGCAGTTTAAGTTTTAGTTGATTTTTGTGCCCATAAGTGGTGGGGATATAGCGACCAAACCCGATTAATGTAAGATCTTATACTACCTGTATTCCACAATAAATGTCATTTTTTTTTTAATTTGATTTGCAGTCAGATAAAGAGTGTAATTTTAGTAGCATTCTTGCTACTCAGAAGAAATCTGTTCTTCAACTACTACGAAACTAAACCTCTCATTTTAGAGTCAGGGAGAACAAAAATGTATTAAATAACCTATCCTTAGACCTTACAGGTAACAAAGTAGAATAATCAAGTGAAGCAGTAGATGATACTTCACTTAGTATCATCCTGGCCTCGCCATTTTCAATTCCACCTACTATTTGCATATTCGATGAGACAGACCCGACTGTGTGCGACCGATTGATTTGCATGAAACAGGAAAAAAGGCTCTGTTCTCGATATTCCAGCGTTTGTATTTACATACATTTTTTGGGAATTCGATAGAAATGTTACAATGCTTCTGTTTCCGTTTGACACGTCAAGTGATAGATTAAATAATAATAACGGTGTATGTATGTGTGTGTGTGTGTGTGTGTGTGGGTTTAATACGTGTTTGATCAAAGGTCAAAATGAACAGTGTAAGTCGCAGAGATACTATTTGCGTTTGCGACTTTTTGTCGTGCCATCATGTCGTTCGACTAAAATTAAATTTTGGGTACTGTTTTAAGAATAACGCATTCACGTACGATTTGGGATTGAGCGTACTTTTAGGTTAGATAGAGAAGAAAAGCGTGAAGCAAATTATACAAATTGAAACTCGCAGAATTCTTCATGATGCTGTTGTTTTACAATACATATTCCCTAGACGGCTCTAAGAATAGGTTCCTATAGTAACAGTAGAGATGGTGTTTGTAGCTTATTTTAAGTACTAATCCAATTAATCCTACCAGACATAATGAATTTTAGTCAATTCTTAACTACAGAGGGGTTCCTCTAGTACATATTGAAGTAAGAAAATGACACTGTTTTAAGAAGCTCCAATCGATAGATCTTAAAAACTGTTTCAAAATCAGATGACAATCATAACTTGAAAACTATAGCAGCATCTTTAAACATCAGCAGTTCCGTTTTCCTACGTCGATATTTATTAAATAGTGTATTGAAGTGTATAGGAAGCCCGGTATTGCATATCTACAAAATTGAGCGGAGCTATAATTAGCATTCTCTCCGTCAAAGCTGCATTCCTTTGCACGGGTCATGCACGGTTAAGTAACAGATGCCTTGCTTCTTGCACGATCCTACTATATTGAAGTTTTCTTGATTGCTTGCTGCGGAGAATTGGTAAGTTTCAGGCAATGTAATTATAAACCGAGAAATAAGAGGATTTTTGTAGGTATTGTCTATCGAGACATTGAATATTTCCATAGTATCAGATACTGGTAATTAATAACTAAAATTGTTTTAACAATGTATTTTTTATTTTATAATATTAAGTGAGGTGTCAGTTCCTAAGACGAAAACAATCATTTTCGATTTTTTTTGTATTAAATATTTGTTTACACACAATGTTTTTTGAACTCAATGATGGGTTTTTTCTTTATACATTGCATTGCATTGAGCATTGAAACGCGTTCCACTTCCGTTTGTGTCGTTCATACGAATTCCATGTGTCTATCGGCGCGTTCAAAAATCGCTATATAAAGGCTGTTAGTTTGTATTGTCTATATATTTATGTGAGAACACAGTAAAATATTTTAAAGAAATACCAGAATTTGACTCAAGATACTCACATATAAGTTGTTGGGAAACACTTTTATTATTATGGAAACCCTTCATATTTTAATTTTTAGTTATTGCTGTTATAGCGGCAACGGAAATAGGTACATAATTTGTACAGATTTCAGCTTTCTAGCTATCATGGTTTATGAGATACAGCCTGCTGACAGACAGATAGACGGACAGACAGCGGAGGCTCAGAAATAGGGTTTAGTTTTAACTTTTAGGGACAGAACCCAAAAAACTGAAACATAAAACCCAAAACTTACATGTATTTAAATACAGAACAACAAAACGGACGCCGGAAGCTGGAATTCATTCACAAAGAGGTGGTAGCCATGACACATGGGACGAGTAACAACTTTTATTGCACGTTGTTGCTAGGAGCGAGGAAACGCGCTGTGCTATGGAGTGTTCCTTGATATAGAATGTTTGACAATATTTTACATTTAACAATGTTTTATTGGGATTTTTAAAAAGAGGTAATCTGAGGAATACCTCAAACTGTATCAACAATGAGGAGGGGTAATTAATGATAGTCAACAAGTCATTGAAACTTTTTTTTTTGGTATATAATTATGGGTGTCGTAATAAAAACAAAGTAACCTATATTACTCTCACAATGAAGACAAATCCAATGACACCTTACATGTAGAAATCCATAAAGCCATTTGGTTTGTAGCGCATATAAATAAAATGGACATACATATAATAATGATGAAAAATCGGACGTGAAAAGTTCTTAGATTTCAAATCACCCACTCATTTGGTGCATCTGCTTAATAACGAACATCACAATACTGCGAGGTCTAAGTTTGAAACTTAATTAAATGATCCGCCAAATAATGATTTTATTATCAATTGATACAGTAACAAAATAATCGAAACTGTAGTTTATTTCATAATGAATTTCGAGGTTTAATTCCAAACAAGTATAACGCAGAATGACTAAATAGCTGTGCAGATTACACCGAAAACATCAAAGAACTTCCAGCAGAATAATATCCGTGTGCAAAGTCATCAAGTGGAAATAATTAGGGCGACCACAAAAACAATTTGTGACCCGTAACGGAAATGCTGGGGTATTCAACGCGTTTGCTGGTTTTATATCCCGTGGCGGCTGGCATAACTTTGACGAAATTTCCTGCAGTGGAATTTTGCTGCAAATGTAAGATGTGCCTATTTTGAATGCAGTTATTAAATTTTTGCGGTTTTGTTTTTCTCTTCATGTTGTAATGGATGTTGAGCTTAAAATTGATACGTTTGTTGATGGCTCTTAATTTATGGTGTCCAATGTTAGTGCTGTAAAATATCTTTTGGAGACAAAGAAATTCAGAGAAAGTGTTAGCGTTAAAAATCTTTTAGTTTTATGTTACATTTTAAAGTGTACGAAAGTCTTCTATTTGAGACACTTCTCCAAAAATACTGCAACTATATAAAGAAAACAAATTTCGTCAGATTAGATTGTTTTATCGTTTAACAAAACTTTATCATCGATATTCTTATCATCTTTGCCTGCTCTTTGGTACTTGATAAATGGTTTTTTTATTTACATATTTAGCAAGTTACAAGTCAGGAAGTAGTTATCCTATCCGCACGATAGCTTTGGGTTTGGCATCGAGTGTGAAAAGGGTTAACTCAATTTCCGTATGTTTTCACCACTTTGAGTATCAGCTGCTATCTTTTTCTATCTCATATAAATTACGACCCTAAGAAAGAGACAGCTAGTGAACGATGCAAGAGATAGGGCCCGTCAGTAACATTCCCCATTAAAATAGTTTCTCTCAAGTTTTCCGAGCAAAATGTGGAAGTTGTCTAAATTATTTTATACGCGGTACCTTTGGAACGTGCAGTAATTTAGAATGAAAATCTATAGAGTAATGGAGTCCTGCTAAGAATTTTTTTAAAGGTGCCAATATGCTAACAAAATATTAGAACAAAATGGGCGAAGTGTGTGTACTGTAGGAATACACATGCATTTAGAAACTTTGTTTATTACACAAAATGAATAATCGTCATCATCAAGTTATCAATCAGTAAACTATGTCTATCAGAAAATAATATTCTCTAAACTATCTTCATGATATTTAAAACCAAAGAAACTGAATTCGTACAATTTTGACTTAACAACTTTACGTAACATACAATTCTCTCACTTGTGGCCACTTAGCACAAGGTCTTCATTGCTCTCTAAGCACTCTAATACAACCCTACAAACTCATAATACCAACTTTTAAAAAGCTTACTAAGTCGAGACGGCTTACAATCTCCAGTGAAGGCATAAAATGTACCAAGACTTGAGTCCTACGACATTTTTACAACGTATAAGAAGCTTAAGACCTGCCAAGTAACGTTACTACTTAATTTGTAGAAGAAATTGATGAATAACCTTCTTTGACTCGTAAGAAGGTTAACTAACAGCAATTAGTGGGTGAAAGATTTTCTGGTAACTGCATTGAAAAACTTTTTGAACTATTTTCATTTAATGATGTCTTTGATGCCGTTGTGTTGTAGTCGGTAACTGAAGTTAAAATGTACTGTGAAAGTATAAAGCTTCAACTAATTAAAGGTCCACTATTTTACACGGGTTTCTTCCTTAAACTGTAGAGGCCAATACGAGTACTATATTCCACCACGTTGTTCCAGTTAGGTAGTTTGTATAATTAAGTTGAAATATTTCTAGTGGTAGGTAATTCATTTGCCCTAGGTCTACAAGAGACTACACATTATCTATTAACTCGTCTGATTATGTGTCAGCTTTCAGTGTAAAAATTCTACAATCATCAACTACATTCAAGCTAACGATCAATTATTACTCATTGATGTAAAAACAAAACAAACTGCAAAGAATTTTACGTAGCAGTGTATGCAAAAATGCCAATATTACTCTTAAAATGTACATTTAATCCTCAAATGTTATAATTATTAATTCATTTAGACTTTTGGGCTTGAAAACGTGCTAAAAAATTGTCATACATTTCGAAAAACACTAGCTTCCTTTCTGCCTTAGTAGGGAAAAAGTAAATCAATTTATACCTGAACATTATGCAAACTGTAACCTTTTAACTCTTACTCCAACAAATCAAATTGCCCCGGCTACAAAGAAGATAGGAAACGTTATTCGTCTCATCGGGGAAGCAGGGATATAAAAAGTAAATAAAGAGTGCCAATCAAGTTAATCGCATTTGTTAGCAGAGCGGGAACCTCTATGAATGGTAATTACGAATTAGCGGACATTGGACGTTTAGAATACAGAATTTAAAGGCGAAATTTACGTTGCCTTAAGGGTGCATTTACTATACATGGATACGCTTTTTTGTATCACGTTGGTTCAATTTAATGTATACGTAAATGATTAGAATACTTTAAATACTTACTAAAGTACGATATTTTTTTTTAACTTTACATTGCGCAACAGCAGTGATCGGAGGAAATTGATTAGGATGGATCAAATTATAATTAAATTAGTGTTGTAGACAATCGATATTTCATTGAATTACTTTCCAAAATGTGTGAAGACATTTCCAAATAACTAATCATTCCAAGTGATGATGCGTCTGATAGAAATGAGTTAAAATACAGCAACACGGAATATCACAATTTAACTTTGGAATTCAATATTTTATAACAATTGAAAAGTTTTTAATGAAACAACATCATCATTCAGATGTTTAAAATATTCTTCACAATGAAACCAAAAAACAATTGTTAAACAAAAAGACCAAAATGATGCACGTGAAAATACAAAAAATTATAATTGCTCACCCGCAAGTCACAATCGAGAGAAATTGTCGATATTATTGGCGATAATTTATCACCAACTCATAATTTCATTTCGAATGATGTATGATGAAAATGTAAAATGATTTTATTTTCATTTACGAAATAAATTGGTTTTAAGTGTCTCTTTTCTCTTACAATTTTTTATTCACCACGTTCGACAATTCATTTGAGGATTATAATTTTCGAGAAAAATATCTTCATGAATCCAAAAATACATTCATTATTAAATGTCATACAGATTTATTCCTGTTACATGTTTATTAGACTTTTGGATTAAAACGTCAAAAAATTATGTATTGTATCCTATTTCCTTACTGAGCTTCTTTAATCCAGAAAAAATATACCAACAGTTGTCAAACACGGGAAAAAATAAAAACTGTTGTTTTCTCTTTATTACGTAACTATTAACATTCCCATAACCATTACTTATAAAAATAAATTATCCAGTTGTTTGTATGTTTGATCCTGCTAATTACCTCAGAATTTATTCTCAGAAACGGATTTATCAATTTTCAATTAGTTGATTTTATTAAAATCAATCAGCGATATTAATCAATCCATTTTAATCGCTTCAAAAATTTTATGGAAACTAATAACAACTTAAAGAATTCTATCTAAACATTTTTGGGTGTAACAACCAAGGCATAGGTCGCCTAAAAAGGGCAGTTACTGCTCTATAAATAAAGTTCATTATTCACTATAAAGATTATTTGTTTTTCAGGCTAACACGCAATATGCCATGCACTGCCGCACTTGAGTGCCCTTCTTTTCATCTCAGCAACTCATCTCGCAACGAACGCTTAGCTTGCATAGTGAACAGAATATTACTCGGTTATACGTATACTATCATATAGTAGCTATTTGCATTTTGAAATCCAGCAAGTTATAAGTAGACAACGGTATTGCAGAATCTGTGGTCGCTTGTTGTTCATCAGTTTTAAAGTCTGTGTTTAAGGTTTTAAGTATAGATTGTTTTTGTTGTATTTGAACTTATTGGATTTGGTTTGATTTGTCCGTTCATTCTCGTTTATTGCTAAAGGGTTATCGTTCATCTTTCACTCATTATTAATAGTGAATTTTTAGCCATCATCTTTTATTGATTGACTAGTGGACCC
>LGAG01000200.1:165259-182442 GCA_001278395.1 Lerema accius
TATAATCATTATTTGTTGATTGATAGCAAATAATTAAACTGGTTACTTTTAATACAATTCTATCCCGAGAGAACCTATAATCGGGATACAATCTACCCTATGTCCTATTCCTGGATGTAAACTATCTGATTCAACGGTAAGAGCGTGAAGGACTTACAAATATCAAAACATCCTTACAAACTTTCACATTTATAATACTAGTAGGATTTATTTACCTTATAAACAAAACAAAAATAATTATGAACTGTAATAGACTCAAAATAAATATTTGTTTTTTATTTTTATTTGATTTGATTTATCACTTTTGTCTACAACTGTATCAAGCCACGTCTGACACAGCAATCATCTTGGGGGTTTTAGTTAAAAAATGATAAAATTATATGGTGTGGGAACCCTAACATTTGTTCTTTTGTGGCGTGAATACTTAAATGACACCTCTTTGATGTTCTAAAGAGAACATTATCATGATCCCTCTTTTTATTCAGACGTGAAATTATACTTATACATTTAAATAAAACCGATAAATATGCTTGCGACATAATAAGAGGGTTTTCGCCTGTAAATAGGAATATATTACAATTTTTATTCAAGAAATTCATTTAGTTTTATTAGTAAATATAGGTGACTTTGTTATGTAACTACATTTTTCGTTCTGTGTCCTGAAAAAGCAGTGATGGCTTAGTAATTCGAACGCTGTTCTCCCAGACGGGAGTTCTTGGGTTCAAACCCCCAGTAACGCACCTCTAAATCACTTGCTAAGAAGGAAAACGTCTTGAGAAAACCTGCACATCTGAGAGTTCCTCACAAATTTCTCAATTGTGAAATTGCTGCACTAGGCCAGCGTGGTGGACTATGGCCTGTACCCCTCACACTGAGAGGAGACCCGAGCCCAGCAGTGGGATAGTTATGAGTTGATGATGATGATGAAGATATCCTAAAAAGTTAGCGGTCTTTGACATTGTTTTTATGAATTACGATACTTTTATTACTCCTAGACTAAAGATTTGAGGACTGTTTGATAATAAATTTTGCAACAAAGCAAAAGCTATAAAATCGGAGTTTTATGGGAAATAAAGGACAAACCGGGAACGACCACTTAATTTGTGGTTTGCAACTGAACGTATTGCTTTCATCGATTCTTATAAAGTTGCAAGAATTTTTACTTGCCGGGGGGACCCCCTTAATATTTTTATTATTTTATTTTTAGTATTCGTTATTATAGCAGCAACAGGAATACATCATTTGGAAAAATTTCCCCTTTCTAGATATCAAGGCTTATGAGATACAGCCTGGTGACAGACAGACAGCGAAGGCAGTAATAGGGTGCCGGTTTTACCTTTTAATTATGGAAACCAAAAAAAACATCAATTTATCACAATCTCAATTAACTAAAAAATTCCCATAAAACTGATATAAGCAGCTCTTCTACCTAATAAATCCGTTGTCATCTGTATAATATACGTCGGAATTAAAATCGCGTTCGCGGCATATACCGCGCTATTTACACGCCACATATTTCTAAAAAGCGTCATAAAACTAGCAGATGACGTGAGATGCTGGCTCGTAAACCTGTCGCCATAAACGTGGCTTTTAGTAGACCATCAGCTCTCTAACTCGGATTGGACACACTCTGAAATATACGCTTTTTAATAACGTGTTTTTTAACTATTTTTTATGTACTGAGAACACTCAGACCAAAAAAATTATAGACTTTAGAAGTCGGGAGTCTCTATAGACTTCTGAAAAAAACGTATAGAAAAAGACATAAGTAACATATAACATTATGATAACGTTTCCCGGTACATTGTTCGATAGGCCATGTTCTGTAACGTATGTCAAATCGTAAAAAAGTAGACGCCACTTTTTTGTTATGAATACTACTCGTAAGTCTGTTTTTTTTTAAATCTTAGTGAGAATAGCAGAAAAGCTTACAGTGTCCCATCCCCTACCGCCCATGAACATAATTTATGTCATACCTCTAGTACAACTGTAGGGAAATCGTTAGTTGGTTAGTAACATAGAATGTCTAGCAAGATTTTTTAACATCAGAAATAAAATATATTTCATAAATAACAAAATCTTGTATTTTTAGAATAAGCCAGTAAGTAGAAAAATTAAGAAAATATTTACAAAATTTTATTTTACAGATACCTAACAAATCTTTTTATCATCCTTACCTTTTTATTTTTAACCTTTACGAACAGATTTAGTCTTGTTACAATATTGTATTATAAGTTTAGAATCGATATTCGATTCATACTACTCGTAGGTAGCTTTTTTAATCATTTTATAAATAAAATTTTTAGAGGAACTAAAAAATATTCCTTATAATAATTATGGCTTCAGGGCAGGTTGGATTTATACGTTAATTAACGAAAATCGTGGAAAATCCTATGCTTAATGAGATTAGTCTGTCTTTCATGTTAATTTAAAAGAAATTTGACAAAAGAATACTGTAAGTAGATATTATAAATCCGATTTTCTTTTCAAGATAAAAATATTTATCCATATTGAAATAAAATATTAATTATTAAATGTAATATAATGCTTATGTTGTAATGTGAAGTATATCTTTATTAAACTGACGGTAGGTCGAATTTCCGTCGCAGAATGTCATCAGTTACTACTAGTTATTATTACGAGTATTTAATTTTATTCATTTGCCTCTATGTTGTAGCGTTCATAATGTAATTTCAGAAGTGTATTTACCAATTTAGAAGCGATTTTTACTGAATTATTGTCGAAAACTTGGGTAAGGCATTTCATCTGTCGGCTGTCTCTATTCACAACATTATTTTGTGTATTATTTTGTTTTCTTTAATTTAAATAATAATTGCATTTTTAACACATATTTTA
The DNA here is from genome assembly GCA_001278395.1 of Lerema accius. Taxonomy (NCBI): domain Eukaryota; kingdom Metazoa; phylum Arthropoda; class Insecta; order Lepidoptera; family Hesperiidae; genus Lerema; species Lerema accius. Next base: position 168,116 of record LGAG01000200.1, read on the forward strand.
AACAAATTCAATCTTGTGCATTTCTTCCTAACGTGAACTTTCGCCATGTAAAATTTCAAATACTTCCCTGCAAGCTACTCGTATGTCCTTAAAAATATACCAAAAGTTAATACCTTCGGTAACTATACAGTTGGTTTTATAACTAAAACAAAGACGTATACCATCTTTCATTATATCCATCCATCCACAGAATACACCGCGGAGTCAATTAACTAAAACGGTCGATAGTGCTAGGTTATAAATCACACCGCCACATACAACAACAGCGGGAAAAATAACAATAACATCAAGAGATTTATAGCCGTCATACAGACTTGGTTTCTCTTTTGTCTGTAAATACATTAGAGGGCTTGCAAATTTTCTTTATATCGATATGCGTTTTGCTTTTTATCCGACTGTGCTGACACAATAATGTTTTTTGAATGTATGTATGTTTGTCCATTTCTTTGGCATGCCCTACAGTCTTAACAACATGACAGATTATATATTTTTAAACGATAATCCCTGGGCAGTCAAACTTCACTAGGCATTAAATATGTTAGTCTATTAATTAAATGCTATTAACAACGCAATCAAAGCTACCGTTTTATCAAACTATCAAACACTATAATACTCGTACATATAATAATAAAAGACCGGGCAAACGTTTTCAGATATATTTTATTATCTGTTATAGCCCGAATGATCTCTTAATTTCCCAATTACTTACTAAATGCTCATGCTTAAATATCTTGACTGTTCCCTAGTCTCTTAGATGTAGATTTAAACCATACTCGATCCTTCTATAATACATCAGTTAAATAATAATCGATCTTTCAGTTAAGGCGAAGTTCACAAATACACTAGAATTTTTAGTTAAGAAAACTTACCCATACAAGAATAACTTGTACTAAAGCAAAGATATTTCTTTACTCCAAAATGTTTTTTTTTATATAAAATACGTAAGAAAAGCTACATAATATATTTATATATTAATCTCGTTCTAGCTCCGCCCCCCGCAGTGCGTGAGTCGATGCAATAACAAAGCACACTTGGCAACGTTTCCAGCGTGGAGAAAATAAAAATATTACCCAAAAACTATTTATACGTATTGGGGAATTACAGGAGTTGCTATTTGTTCATAAATATATTCCCATATTGAAAGATGTTTGGCAATATGGCGAAGATATTTCTAGTTTTATTCCAAAAACTCATTCATGTTATTTAATATGTTCTTAAATATATTACGGCGGAGATGTTTCTGGGATATATTTTATCCCAAAAAATAATACCGGTCCCGCGGGATAATAGGTTAAACTTAATAATATACCGAAATGTTTTTGTTCTGAAAAGATGACAAGTTAAAGGTCTGCCCAAACGAAGCGAGGGCAAGCCTCTTATTACAAGATAAAATAAAACTGATACCAATCCTACAACCGTGAAACAGAAAACTTGTGTCCATTCAACCATGATATATTGCGACAAGTTTTTAAGATTAACTATGCCTCAACAGATATCCCATTTGAATTGGATCAATGAGATAGAATAGCTTTTTATTTCTAACACTGTATAAGAAATATTTTTCGTACTATACTTCAAAGTAAGGACAAATGTTTTATTGGTTCTAGCCTACTACGGGTAGTCTATAAAATTCCATACGTTTTCATTAAGGATTTATGAACTTTAATAGAATGCATACTTCATTGCTAGCGTTTTCATTTATGTCGTATGTAATTAAGGAAAACATATTTCATGTTCCCTTTTTAAGTCACAAAATTGGTATATTTATTGACAACTGGATATCAAAATGCTGATGGATGGATTGGAGGTTAATGTTGCAGTTACTTAGGTACATAAATATATTATCATAATACTTTTAACCACATAACTATATACCTACTCATAAATGATCCCACGAAAATCCCATTTTTCAAAGCACGGAATCCTAAACAAAATGGCTGAAAAGATTTATAGCCAATTAACACAGACAGTTAGCTCCTTAACAACAAATTTCCGTAAAATGTTCACTCGAACCTTTTCATCCATTTTGGCGTGTCTGGGCAACATTACAAATCTGTGAAATCCTACTTTACAAGGATAAAATTATAGAACCCATTGAGGGTAGTAGCAGCTCTAATAAGTTCGTTTTGTTGTCTTCTCTTCAAAGTTACTGTGGTGCTGAATATTACTGATTTACCGTCTTAATATCACAAAATGTATTGACCGAACCCTATAGCCCATCACGTGTCATTGTTCATATTATATTGCTACTTCAGTTACGTAAACAGGGCGATTTTGTTTGGTTTACTAAGATGGAAATGATTCTTCATGAGCACGCCTATAGTTTGGCACCGCAAATGATGACTGTTTGTCATGTTATTGTGCGGTGTGAATACCATAACTTTGGGTTGATATATGATTATTTTCTCGCGGTCTTTATTATGTTTAGGTACCTAATCATTGGTGGTTGTGGAACTTTAATGAACTTAATTGATCTTGATACTTTCCCGAACCAAATAGAATGTTATCATGAAATCTTGGGCCGTTAAAGAAGCGCACACGACACGGGTTTTCCTCATCACTGAGGAGGCCTAGAGCATACTCCACCACGTGGACAAGTTAGTGATCAAACCTAGACCAGGAAGCTTATATGCCTCTAGAAGACTTGCGACAAGGTAGATACCGAAGTAAGGCTTATTATGAGGGAATGTCCCTTCTGAAAGCAAGAAAGTGCTCCAAAACTTTAAGCCATTAACAATCACCCATTTTTCTACCAACCACAGTGAAATAGGTGATACCTATATTTTCATTACAACGCCAGCAACCCCAAAAGGATGTTATCAAGAGTCCGGTAATTTTTTCTATTAATTATTTATTAAGTACTTGTAGAGGTTAGTAATTTAACGGAAAACATGGTCGATCACACATTTTTACAATGATCCTTTGTGATACAGAATTCAGTAGAAAAAAATAATCTTCCTTCATTTTTCTTCGTTCTCATTTGCATACATTTTATACCGTTATCCGTACCAAAGATAACAATGGATCTCGTACGAGTAATCATCATGTATTATTACGACTCTGAGCGCCAGTGTGACTATGAGATGTGCCTAAATAATGGGTGCGGTTATAGAGATGCCGAATTAAATAAATAAATAAACGCTAACACACTCATACCCCTGCAGTAGGTTTCCCTGTGTCGCGGGTTGCATGGACCACACAAATAACACATCACTAACACCCATGACCCGAGAACAAACATTTACCTGTCTCATATATATCTGCCCCGGTCGGGAATCGAACCCGGGACCCCTTGCTTTGCACTACCAATTAGGCTATGGCCCCGGCAACTTCAACACAAATACTACAGTCAGACTAGAAAGCCAGAAATATGTTTAAATCTGTTTCCTTCTTATTTAGTGACACAATAGCTTATGAGTTTAATTCGTTGGTAGTCCATGTACTTCTGTATAATAATATACTACTATTGTCTATATAGGTACTTGTTTATATCATCCAATGTATCTTGATTTATTATAACTCAAAGATGTGTGAGACCATTTCCATCCTTGACTCTAGTTCAAATGGTCCTAGCAAGGCGAAAAAACATGATGTTTATTTTCTGTTCTCAGTCTGAGTGGGAGTCATCTATTGTAACCACGTGACAAGGAATTCTATGAGGTTATGGTTGTATAGTGTGTAGCATAGGCTTAAAATCTACTTGTCTATAAACTAACAAAGTAACTTGACTTCAGAATGGGACCAGAGTAGCAAGACATAAATCATTTTGTCTTCGAACACGCGTGTTATTCTCAAACCGTTCGATATTAATGAATATTCAATGTACGACTGACATACGGTGTCACAAACAAGGAAGAATGACGACGGAGAGGATCTCCACGAAAATGTTATTTCCAATAATTCGATAAGCTTGATGCGCAATAAGATACTACAAAAAATTAGCCTGATAATTGAGCTTGCAATTAATGTCAATCTATGAAATATTAGTATGGGCAAAGAATAAGATAATATCGGAAAAAAGATATGAAATATAAGACATTTTGGAATAAAAAAATATTTTAAGAAGCAAACAATAATATAAACAAAATACTATGAGTTTAGTAAAGACATTGCGAAAGAAAATACGGAAGAAAAGAGACAGAGAGAGAGAGAAGAAAGTAAGACGAAGCAAGAAATACTGTTTTAAGAGTTTGATTAAAAATTTTTGGAACCCCTTTACAAATAATGTTAAATTTTCAAACTTTTTAAAGATGGAAAAATGGAATATTAACTTAAATTGGTAATAAAGCATAGTAAAAGTAGAATTCACTAAGAACAATTGAATTGAATTAAAGGAGTTTTCGTGCCCTTGATAGTAAGAAATACAAAGAGAGCTCTAGATCTAAGTAGATCTAAAGTAAATAAACATCATTCTTATGAATAAGAACCCATTCATCATGCAGATCATCTAAAGAACTCAAACATCTCACAATACAACACACTTTACAATATTTTGTTTTTAAAATATTAAAATCTTCATCTCTGTCTTCCAGGCTTGCGAATGTAATACTGTAAAGTGCCACTATTTGGCCAAAATTTCGCAACACGTGGCAAATTTGCACGAATAACTTCTGACTTGAGATATGTTATGTACTTTGCAAACCTTACTCCCTGTACAATTTCTACAATTTCAGTACTATAAAAGTGTTTTGAGAGAATTTACTTAGAAAATAGTTTTGGGTGATTTTGTTGATATATGTTAAGTTGCATTGAAACATTTATATGCAATTTGTGATAGCCTAGATGTTTGAACGTTGGCTTGTCGAACGAGAGTTCCTGGGTTCATTTATACCCCACAGCACCTCTAATTCAAAGCGTTATGCGTGAATTAGATAATAATTATTACTTACTACGGTGAAGGAAAACATCGTGAGGAAACCTGCACACCTGAGAGTTCTCCGTAAAGGTCTCAAAGGTGTCTGAGGTCTGCCAATCCGCACTAGGCCAGCGTGGTGGACTATGGGCTGTAACCCTCACACTGTGAGACGAGACCCCAGGCCCAGCCGTGGGACAGTTATGGGTAGTAATAGAAGGTATTTTATCAATTCGACACCGTGTTGTTAATTCAAATTCAAAAAACACTACCCTAACAAATTCACTAAAGAAATTTCTATTTTTGTATTGACAAAATATTTATTGTATTGACAAATTCATCTTTTAACAGTAATTTTATAACTACGACGATAAAAGTTAATCAATATATTTGAAAAAAGGGGACTTTTCAGGAATAAAAGTACCGTATAAGGTCGGAAGATTCGTTCCACTTTTCATAGTAATTTTTCAGAATAATAATATCGATTGAACCGTCGATAAGCCGCTTAAAGCACTTTTCTAACCACCGAATATTTATTTTTCAAAACATTTTTTTAACGCCAATAATTACGTTCATTTTAAATAATTTAAGGATTAATGATTTCAAATAATATAAAAATAAATGATTTTTTTTAAAACAAGCTTTTATTACTCAAGAAAAAGAACTAAAAAGTTAAAAAGTGCACAATTTCAAGTCCCTACTGTTAACCGTTAATCACATCATGCTTATTATAAACATGAATTGTCATCAGGACTGGACCAGTGTGTAAAATTTTAGCTCAATCGGACTCCGGGAAGCTTGCAAGATTTGATTACAAACACCGGGACAGGTGAAACTAAATAAAAGCTTGTAAAATAAATCAAAAATAATTAACGCAACACGTGCATATTAAAGTACAACGTGCAAACTTAAGACAGAAATTGTCTGGTTTTCTATCCCTATAGTCACTGCCAATTTTAACTCCTACCACAACCCTATTGGAAATTCGTTCCAAAATATATTTTCTCTATATCTTTTTTTTATCGAAACGAAAATATCTATTCTACATCTTTTGTCGCTTACCCGGACATAGTACCAAACTTCCGAGTTTCGTATTCCGAACAATATTATTAATATTCAACGTACGCAAAAATGATTTACGGCTGTACAATATAGTACTTGGTATTTTATTCCAAAGTGGGAAAATAAAGTATGGATGTTATTTTCGCATCATATCGATAATGTGGTTACGTGGAAAATACTCCTCATATTATATTATTCAGGTCTGTTGATCTCTATGAGGTTGTTTATTATATTTGTTTTTCAGAAATTTTTCCTTCTTCGTAGATGTCTTACACTTCTAATATAAATGTTACTTTGCTTATTTTTGATGTTTACATGAAAATGTTTTTTAAAAAATGAATCAAATATTAACAATTAACTTTGTTACTTTTATAGTTTTATCATATAACTATATATTTTGCGTAAGTGACTTCTCTTGAACCCTACCACATAACCAATGCCAGAAAGAGACGTATATAGTAGCGACTAACATTATGTCTTTTATTAGTGATGCCCAAATAAAAAGTCAAACAGACAAAAACACTTATATTGTATATCTATTTGTATAGATATGATGAAAATACTAGTGAGTAAAAGAAATATGACCCACACATTAGTCTATCAACAGATATCTTATATCAGCAAATATTTTTTCCATATAGATTTAACCTAAATACGACGTAAGTATCACATATTATTATCCGAACTCAAGATCGAGGTGAAATATAAAATGTTGGGTTTATTCTTAACACGTAGCACTGATGTGTCTGCTTTGCGTGATATTTACTAACAAAATACCTTAGGGCGGGCGCAAACGTCCGTAATTCACATCAGAGTTCAGTTTCTGAGTTGTATGAGCCTGGTGCAGACGTCCGGAATTTGTCAGATTTTGAATTTACACTGACAGTATGGGAGAGCGGGAAAGAAAGAGACAGGGGTAAGTTGTGCCGACGCAAACATTTCCATAGTAGAAAAAGATTTACCCGTAACTGTTTAATAATTCAAAAATTAAAAATTAATGTAGGCATCAATGATACACTTATGCACGTAATTTTTTTTTAATCTACTTCCGTTTCGTAAAGGTGCTTTTATGGAGGAGAAGAAAAGGAAAAGGAACTCTCCCGCACATCCCCAACCCTGCCTTTCAACCCTGCTCTGCCAATTGCCAGTTCAGAGTCTGTAAAATTCCGGACATTTGCGCCTGCCCCTTGGTATAGCCACAGCAAGAGCGAGTGCAAATGTCCGTAATTTTTGTATTTACAATTTTTTGTTGCGGGGAGCGGGGTTGAAAGAACCAGAGATATTTTTTTTTATTAAGTAAATTATTGCGTCGGCACAACTTACTTCACACATTGAAATATGTTGTTCCGTTTAGACTCTAAAAGGTCCAACAGAAATAGTAATACATATATACATACATAAAAAACACAGTCGAAAATCTTTACCCTCCTTTCGGATAATTCACATTACTCAAGTATTATGAATACATTCCTTTAAGCTTCTAAAAGAATGTATTTACAAAGAAGTAAAACTAAAGAGATGAAATTAGTTAGATGGTACGCCGAATTGGGAGAAACATTTCAGTATAATACATGAGGGAACAAAGCACTAATTTTCCTCTAAGCCTCCAATCCAAATACAATCAATCAATCTCGATCTAAACAAAAGCTATAGTCTCATACTATAGACTCTAATACTATAGACTCTATACTATAGAGGTACGGTAATGGTTTTAATTTTCTCGGTTCTATTCACCCGCAATTCAAATATTGACTAGAGTATTGGACGGTACTTGGGGTATACGACAATCTCACATTGAGACTTAACCCTTTTGTTGCCGACTGTATAAAATGGAAATGTTCTAAGTTATAACTATGAAGTTAGTTACTTTTTGTGTTACTGAAATGATTGATGGAAACTGTAAATTTTTGTAACAAATAATTTATATACTACTTCTTAGCAGGTCTTCTGACCGGGCAGACGTTGTTCTTAAATTTATTAAAACCGATCCAACCCTTTAGGAGTTCAATGTCAAACACACTTACTCTTTAATTTTATACATTAAGGTAAAGGTATATATTATACATACCTATAAGTATGTATATTATAACATGTTTATCATTCGAGGGTTGAGCGCGTGCAATATTTTATCAAGGAAACTCATACTCTATATCCAAATACAACGTTATGAATAGACACAGTATTCCGTTCCAGAACATTGTTTTACGCAAATATTAAATGGAGAATAGTTACTAAGTAAGCGTTCGCTAGTATTCATTAATAATGATTAATGTATAAATTATACAGTTAGGGTTAAGTTTATGATTTTGTTGATATAATTATCTGAATGGGAGGCCACACTGTGTTCTAAATTCGGGTACAAATTATGGCAAACTATGAACTTAAAACGCGTTGGATATCAGATGTCATATTGGCTGTCAATTGTCAATCAAACTTCATTATCTGTCAATAAAGACTTCTGTCTCAAATGTGTGTGACATGTATAAAAAAAATAATGTGGTAGTGTGCGTTTCGTTTAGCTTCATGTATTTTTAATTGAGTATAAACATAGATATAATTTACTGCACTTCTTACCCATGTAAACTTTAACTACACCAATCTCAAACTGATACGTGCGGGTTTGTTGAAACGGTTGATTTTTAAATTAACGACAATTAAGTTGTTCACTTGATAATTATTTAATCTATGCAGCATACGATGTAAAAGATGTATTATTTGTATAATCTATTTTATATTTAGATACAAGGAATCCTAAGCAAGATAATGTATGGAAATGCGAGCTACGAACCCACATTTAAACCAAAGCTAAGACAAAACCGAATAAGTACGAGGATGTACCGCGACAACGAGCTGCAAACATAACTTTATTACCAAGAAAATATGTAATAGTTTCATAAAACTTAACGGCTAGTCGCAGCTTAAGTACCCGAAGACATAGGTGTGCTTGTCCAAAGAAATTAGACCTCTGAGGAAGCAAAGAACGCGTACACTCTATTCTTCTTTCTTTAGCAAAATCTACTGAAGAGAGCTCAAGTTATTTTGGTCTTTACACTGAAGACAAAGCATTTTCTATTCTAAGAACAAAAGTCGAACGACGACATTTTCAACAGACTTTATGAATCATGTAATAGAGTCCAAAATTACATGAACGAATTGGGTTTCAAATTTATATTGCGTGACAAAAAGAACAGTAAATTTCTAGAGGTAGAAACTGAATAGTTACTACTAAAATATTTTAGGTTGTTAATAAAATAATGTGAATTAGTCATTTATTACTGAGTGAAACAACGTTGCAAATTATTATAGTTTAAGGAGTGCAAATGTTCGCAAACGTCCGCAAACGTTTGATTTGATTTAAATCTTTTTCTATCATGGCAATGTTCAGCACAATTTACCCCTGGCTCTTTCTACCCCGCTCTCCCCTACTGTCAGTGTTAATTCAGAATCTGACAAATTCCGGACGTCTGCGCTAGACTCACAGAATTCAAAATCTGATTTGTTTTTATTTTTCTGAAACAATTCAGAACATAGGCCTGATTATTCAGAAGCAGTACATACTGAAAATAATTACGTACATCGATAGCAATATATTTATTTACGACCAATGATTAATCATTTTTCAGTTAACTGAAAAATCTACGCCAAAATTTTGCTGCTACGCGTTCGAAAACGAGCTTTGTCATGAGGAAAATAAACAGATAATAAAAAACAAGATCATTTATTACCAAAAATTATCATACGGCTTATGTATAGAGTCTCATTTAGAATACTCATTCGTAACTTGTGACGTCACGTAGGTACTCATATCATATCACCACTAATGTCTTTTCTAAATGATTCTCAAAAAAGTTATTATACTTTACATCGATAATCTTTCGACAAGAGTACAATATGATGATAATATAGTGAAAGTACTAGTGATTGATAAGTCTACTAATGCACTGTAATAAATAAATTGTAACTAGCGTATACTTAGCTTATTATATTTCTTACTTAAAAGTCCATTGTTATTTTTTGGCATTACTTCTTAGCTTCAATAGCACATGAGCTTCTACTCGTAGTTTAGAGTTGAGTTGCAGCCGTGACAGAGCTTGAAAATGACCGTAGGAGGGAGTGTTAGTACTACATTGGTTGATTTTTACTTAAAATACTAACGAAGAAGACATAATTATAATATCAAATTAATTTATTTGTAAAACATAGGTGTAGCATGGAACTGTTTTGGTTGTTTACTAAGGAAGTAACATATACATACCTTAGATCAAAATATATAGACTTCGCCAACAGAACAAATAAGCGTAGTAAAAAAACACAACGTAAATAACAAAAGATAACAAAAAAAATTTCCTCACTTTTCTGTTTAGAAAACTGAGTTTATATACTTTTTGGTTTAAGACATATATAGGTACATGTATGCTCTGTTTCAACGATCTTGATAGAAAAAGTAAACAATCTTGGCACTACTTTTATTCATTTTATTCATTAAAAATATATTTATATGTAGCACAATACATAGATTCACGCTATAGCGTTAGCGACAAAGAACATTTACAACTGAACACACGAACAGCTGAAATACGAAACTTAATCTTGTTTCTCGTGTTCCGAACCGATGTGTTGTTGTATAATGAGTATTGAACGAGTTCCCAAGTAACGTTTGCGTCACCATATATTATACTCGTGTAGCTTTCGAGTTTCAATTTCAGTTGCCATGACAGTTAAAAGTTCTGTGGTTCCGTTTCTACTAAGACTGTTTTGATATTGAGTTATTTTTCTGTATTTTTGTCCATAATATCTACGACATAGGGAATCCTAGTGTGGGGCGAATAAAAAAATCATGATATCTTTCATAACGTATAGTTTTTTAGAATCGACTATGCATTGATTACTCCCATAATTATGCACGGATCTAAACTCATAAACAAACAATACAACACTTCATAATTTAAATTCCATTTCTGAATTTAATTAAAAAAAAGTGTTGCGTAGACAAAGACACATAAAACTTTATACTTTCCTTAATATTTTCTATTCTTGCAAACTTTAAAGGTACCTCAATGTAACAAGTGCGGATTCACGCAAATGTAAATTATAGTTACTCTTCACCGCTACTCCCGAAGGAAATCCTGGCTTGGATACTTCGCAAACTTTGACCACTACGGACTCGTATCAACCTGAAGAAATTCACAAAGAACCTTTGAAGAAATTGTACTTGATTTGGTTTCTTAATCTAATATGCACGGAGTGTATGCTTCTTTATTATTAAGAGGTTGATTTGAGTACTATTTCGTCCAATTTTTTGAGTATCTCCTTTAATTACTTAATTAGATATAATAAATAAACGCTAACACACTCATACCCCCGCAGTAGGATTCCTTGAGTCGCGGGTGGCATGGACAACACAAATAACACATCACTAACACCCATGACCCGGGAAGAAACATTTATCTGTCACACAAAATATCTGCACCGGCAGGGAATAGAATTCGCTTCGTAGGCAGGGTCACCAGATAGATACTCAGTAGGCCTAGTCCGGTCGTTATATAAATAATAAGTATCTATAAATCCAATACTGTTTTGTATTATTATATTTATAAATGTTATAATGGAAAGAGTTCAGAACCCAGCCCGGATCAGTTTTGAGTTGCAATTCTGAAAGCAAATCTACTTATTTGAGTAAACTATTGGACAAAATATGTGATAAAACTATTTGAACAAACTATTGAGCTTTGTAAATAGTTTGTGCTGAGCATGTACCGACCGTTTACCGCGACAATATAATATATTTCACTGGTTTCAGCAGTGCTGTTGGCCATTCGTTTAATATTTCAAGTTTTGTGGCTAAAGTTTTTACATTTTGGTCCGGGAGTGAGTGGAACTACTGAAATTTTGTCGAAAAACACGCTGCATTTAATGTTTCATATGAGCTGTGACTGAACTTTGTTATGGAAATCTTGTAGCATCGATATAACATATTCGCTAGAGTATTTTATGTGGTTCCTAAGTATTTATAATTAAAGAGGTTTAGTAACTGCAGAGCGATTGGAAAATGGATACGTGTTTACTAGCAGCAAATATACTTGGGATCGTAATCGTACGTTTTTTGTATTCTACTAAAACTTACGACAGTATCACTAACCTCTTCACCAATCCGCATTAGAATTAGTCTATCATCAGTTACGGACCCTAGTTACGTTTAGTAAATTGGACGAGAGTATACACTTGGATTAAAAGCAGTGATAGCCTAGTGGTTAGAACATTGGTCTCTCGAACGGGAGGTCCTGGGTTCAAATCCCACGGCACGCACCTCTGATAAAAAGTTATGTGCGTATTAGATACTAATTATCACTCGCTACGGTGAAGGAAAACATCGTGAGGAAACCTGCACACCTGAGAGTTCTCCATAAAGTTCTCAAAGGTGTGTGAAGTCTGCTAATCCGCACTAAGCCAGCGTGGTGGACTATGGCCTGTACCCCTCACACCGTGAGAGGAGACCCAAGCCCAGCAGTGGGACAGTTATGGGTTGTAATGATACACTTGGATTATAAACTACGTGAGTGTCTAGACGTAGAGTGAGGAGAGATGATAGCCGCTCCTATGATCGAGACAGACTTCTATACGGAGACATAGAGTACTCAAAACCAGACAATGCTCTTATAGTTTCTGTCACCAGAATCCTCAATAGTCAATGTCATAGAATAGAGAACTCTTTTATAGACAGAAATAATATCAGGTAAATAATAGGTATAATAATTTGTGCTAAGAAAAAATTCTGATAAAGTTCTAAAGTATACAGTGCGAAGGAGCGTTGCCATAATTGGTAAATTCAAAATTGCGAATGTCCAAAATATTACCATTTACCAATAATAGATGACAAGGAAAGCAAAAATTATTGACATTTGAAAGATATTAATGCACTGTCATTTGTAAGGATTAAATCACTATTGCTTTGTCTGAAAGTATTCGCCTTGCATTCATGGTTAGGGCTATGACAAAGACCCATAAAAAAGAATAGACGGAGCCATCCAGCCGAAATGTGACGAATAAAGTGGCGATGGATGCATGTGACAGATTAATGTTTGGCACATAATTAGTCGCAATTGTATACGACCACTCTGTCTATTCTTTTTTAATGTTTTATGGGCTGCGATAAGACATTGGTTTGAACTCTACTGAAGTTTCTAAGTCCAAAATTCATCTAATATCTCTGTATATACTGTATCTATGCTCTACTTTAAGTGGAGAGCTCTCGGTTATACAATATCTGAGGACGGCTCTAACAGGGCTAGGCACTTGTAGCGTCTTTTATCTTAAATTGTACCAGCGCTGCGCAGATATGAAGCATGTTATGAACTAGCCATCCGTATTGTCTTACCTTGTATATTATATAATTTAATAATATACTATATTTTAATATATAAAAAGACAGCGTACGTTAATTTGTCACTGAACTCCTCATAAGCGGCTGGTGTGGTTATAATAATAAAAATATGACGTATATTAGAGGGACCGAGTATAGTTTTGAGTCACAGTTGGACCCGGTATAAAAGTAAGTAGCATAAAAGATCTATTCTATTTCCTATTTAACTAATATTGTTATCTGAATGTATGTGAAGATAATGAAACTTTGCGTTTCTTTCACACTCAAAAAGATTTATGGATTAAGATGAAACTTAAAAGAAAAAGGTACAAAAGGTAGATATTTTCAAAATTCTATTTAACACGGTAAAATTACATTTCATCTTTTCTCGTTAAAAATAATTAAACCTTAATATAAATTGAATCGGTAATCCCTTGCAGCGCAACACCAAAACCCATGTCACAAGGCACAAAGAAATTATTGCTAAAAAAGACTCCCATTAATCTTTGCTCGTAATATTTTTATTCTTTATAATCTTAAGGCCTCAAATTTATGGCTATTAGATAAGAAACGAGGGTTTCTTTCGCTTTTAAGACTTTTACTTTGATAATAAACCGCTTTATTGTTTTTATAAACTGGTGTTTTGTTAGCAAGGTATCTCCGATGCTGATTTTGGTTAATGGATGACGTAAATAAAATGGAAAATTTTGTTTGTTTAACGAAACGAACTAGATAAAAAGTTACATTAATAACATTTTTTTTCCGACAAGTCTTTTGGCTTCTAAGCTCTCTGCCAATCCGCACTGGAGCAGCGTGGTGGAGTATGCTCTACTGTAATTTAACTAAATCAGTTCTAGGGCTCGTCAGTAATCATGAGGCATCCATGCTCAGTAGTGGGAAATTATCTGTTTGAAACCATTACAATTCAATAATAGTTATCATAACATTTTTACGCGGCTATTATGGACGCGTTCAAGTATATTATGTAACGGTTTTTTTTTTAAGATTTTGGCCCTCCTAGCCCATATGTAACGCGTCGTAACGATTTTCCAT
>LGAG01000200.1:182467-202339 GCA_001278395.1 Lerema accius
TGTTACGTAACACAAAAATGACCATTTTATCTAAAAATGTTGTCAGTTTGTCGAGTAGAAAAAATATATTCCCTAGATTTTTTAGTAATAAAAAAACAATGTTACGTAACGCGTTATTCGACGCCCCCACCTAAGTTTAACGCATCATAATAATATCATTTTACATAAAAAAAATCGGGTTAAAGATTCTTTATTTCTCATAAGACATAGGTACAAAGGTATTATTGTCACTTAAAATGAGAAACTTATCATGTGAAGTTATGTTGTGTTCGGCGAAGTTGTCTATGTGTGAGTACGTGCGTGTGTTGTGTGTTTTTCAAGGTGTGTGTGTCCTGTGTATGTGTGTGTGTTGTTATGTATGTTTTCTGTGTGGTTTGTGTGCATTACGTAATACTTCAACAGCCCCTATACCGCTATTAAACATTGCGAAAATATAAAATTTATTTGACTATACCCAATTTCAAACCAATGGCGCGGACAAGAAAAACTATTGCAACGAGTGTTGGTAACTACTTCTCAAGTTTCTTCATGAATTTATTACTCGCTAGTCAAAGTTTTTCATTCCTTCTTCGGATTTTTACTTCGCAATTAAAAACTAAAATTGTCGTTTGCGGACTCCCAATATTACACTTACTTTTACGAGAATTTTGGGTATTAAAACCAATAAATATTTACTCTCTTTCTCTTAATCGTTTTTTTTAATATACAAAGCATGACTGTAGACGGTTTAAGCACTGGTTATAATAAAACAAAATATGAGGAAATAATTTAAAAGCTTTGTTAAATACTAACAAAAAGTTGTCATTAAGGTGACTAACGCAACTCAAAATTATGGGGATCCGTGCAGAAATATCAGCACGCCATTTTTAAATATTTCTTTGCTTATAAAGTAACTTAAGTTAAAACTTTTAAACTTTTGTTCCGACTGGGGGCTTGAATGCCAGAGTACACTTATAAAAGAGGCGACTATCTATTCCCGAAGTAGCAACACATTTTTAAATAGCTTCGAGTGGATAAATACTAGCGATTACTAACAATACTAACTTGTACTAATACTACTAATTTCCGCGGTACTTACACTAACGAATTAACTACAACTTATATTCACATTAACATCTATTACTAACAGAACCTATTAACCAATAAACAGTCCCCCCTTAGACTTACTCTAAGTTTGTTACGATGTCCATGGGCGGCAGGGGTTGGTGGCACTGTCAGCTCGTTTACTATCTTTATGCCATAAAAAAAATATCACAGATATCCTTAAACTACAGGCAATAGTGGCTTTATAAGGTCGTTAGATATTTGCTTAAAAAAATAATATTTGTGTAACAAAATTGAGCAAAGCTCACACTTTTTCCGTCAACAAGTAAATGTGGTAGAATTGTAAAAATAACTACATAAAACTTGTACTGTAATATAATTTAAACCTAGAGCATAATCCTGCTGTCATAGGGAATCCTTGATGAGTGTGTTTCATCGCACTTGGCCGCTTTTTTGTTTAATCTTTATAAACGAATCCTTTTAAATCTCAGTCCAGAGCGGAAGTGGAAAAATAAGAGACTTGTCTGACAGCGAGCGAACGAAGAAAATATAGTTTAACTAGTGGACCCGCCCTCGCTTCGCTTCGGGAAACCTATGCCGAAACGAAAGTAAAAAAGGAGCCTAAGTTACTCCTTATTACATCAGCTACCTGCCAGTGAAAGTCCCGTCAAGATCGGTCTAGCCGTTTCAGAGATTAACCGGATCAAACAGACAGACAGACAAAAATTTTTAAAAATGTTATTTTTGTACGTGTACCGTGTATACACACCTATGGATTAAGTAAAAAGCTATTATTTTAATATTACAAACAGACACATAAATTTTATTTAGTTGTATTGATGTAACACTCGAAGATTCGAATACCACAATGGTTTGCTAACCATGCTTGCTGGACCCTCGTTTAATTGGTCTTGGATTCGATTTCCAGCTAGGCAGAAATTTAAATTATTAATTATAATTTCTGTTGTCGATCTAGGTGTGTATAATTTTTTTTTGTTTTCCGTAGCACCCACGAAACAGGCAATCCTAAAGTAGGGCTAAAAGCTTGTAGCGTTACATACTATGGTTACAGTTTTATTATACCTACCATTATAATTCATTCATATTTTTTGTTTATAATAAATAAAGACATACATATTATTTTAAATAATACTTCAGAAATTCCTACAATACCTTATTCTCCATCATAAACTGCATTTAATTTACTTTGAGATTAATAATCATAAAGCCAACTATTCAATTTAAAATATTACAGCGATATAATTATTCCTCTTCATCGCGGAATATAGAACAGAAGTCTAAAGTAGCAGTCTAACAAAACAGTTGACGAGAGAAAAATACTGGTATTTTAAACTTTTAATAAAGTTTCTCTCTCAAACGGGCTCTAAATGTAAATGAAAGGTTTCACAGCAGACGGGGGGCGGAATGCTTAAATTAATATTATCTATCCTTTGTCTATAGGAGATGATTGTAACGAGACTGTCGGTGGATAAATTGCTTAAGATTGGAGTAAAAATGCCTTTAGTATTTAGTATTGGCTGTTTTATTTAATACTTTTGACGACCCGTTTGGCGCAACGGTTACCACGCCGGATCGCCGTTCAAAGGGTCCTAGGTTCGACTCCCAGGGGGGCCGAAATTTGAGCGATGAATTTATATTTCTGTTCTAGGTCGCGGTGTATGTTAGTGTGTTTCAGTGTTGTACATGGCACCCACGACACAGGGAATCCTATTGTGGAGCTATGAGTGTTACTAAAAAAATACTCAATTGTCTTTAGAATAAAGGTAATAATTTGTCGAACGTATACCTACCTATAGGTATGTCCCTGTAAATAAGTTCAAGTAAGCATTACTGATTAGTGGTTTGAACGCGAACGGGAGTTCCGGAGTAAAAACCCGGCGCATATCTCTAATTTTCAAAAAGCTATGGGCGTAATAGAAACTAATCATCACTTGCTTCAGTGACCAAACATCGTGAGGGAATTTGCACTCCTGAGAGTTCTCCAAAAAAGTCAAAGATGTTTAAAGTCTTTCAACCTGCACTTGGCCAGAGTGGTGGACTATGGCCTGTACTTGAGTAGACCCGAGCCCAGCAGTGGGACAATTATGGGGTGTGATGATGATGATGTCAATTTCTTTGGGATGCTCTGAAACGCAAACGGCTTGCCGGATTTCAACGTGTGAGGTGTCTTTGGATTCGTCTCGATTCTGCGAGTGACATAGACAATATTTTTTTTATTATGGTAACTAAAAAGCCTACTTGACGTCCACTATACTCACAAGGTTCACTCACACATCTCTAACTAAAAATTAGAAAAATAAACCACGAATAAATCTCGCTTACAAAATTTCCACTGCTTCCCTTGTCAACAACGTAATTAACTTTTCATTTAGTCTTCAAACAAAACTGCGCCGCTCGTTAAATCTTAAGATAATAAACTGGTCCATATCCTAGCGAGGGAAGTAAAAATTTTCGCAGATACGACTTTAATTAAAATAAACTTTTGTGTTCATTTACTCGGCGGCCGTGTCGCAGTGGGGCCAGGATTTCGGATTAGGTAATCCAGGATTTTTATGTTTTAACCAACGCTGTCGCTTTTTAGTCAACTACGAAGAGTATATGATTTCGACGGGAATTTAAGGTTATTATAGTTTTGACAGGAGTGTAATGTTATTATAGTTTTGACAGCATTGTAAGGATAGACGATTAAAACTAAAAAAACTAATTTCAAAATCATTTATACACTTAGGCACGCAATTTTTTTAAATGTACTCCCATTAAGTAAAGGTGCTTTGACGTGGATTTTATCAGATATGTATGAATTTTCATCTGTTCCCTCATAACTTCTGAACTACTTTGCATAATTTGACAAATGGGGTATAGTTGAACGCGTACTTGTCCACTAAATATAGGCCATATGATGTCACGTTAATATGAGATGGCTAGACTAGAATGTGACGTATGCAATTAAAGTGAGAACTAGCGTAGCCAGAAAAGACCGCTAAAAGAGCTTCGTATTAGGGCCATAATATTTTGCTTAACGACACAAAAAAATCTGCAAATTTTCACTCGACCAACATTGAGTTTTATCTAAAAGAAAGTGAATAGGTTTAACTAAATTATAGCTTAATCATTGCTATTGGATTCAAGTCAAACATTAATCAATAAAAAAATCCAAAATGGCGTTTTTAAAAAAGTCTGATACGTCACACTACCCATAACATTATATATTTAAATTCAGTGGCAAGTTGTAAGCTGAGTAAGGGATTACACTGAATAAATACACGTCCGAATCTCTCCACCCTTAAACACAATACGTTTTATTAGCTAGGCTTAATAACCGTACGTGTGCGCGCATCTTTTTACCAAAAATTAATTTGTGGATCTATTTCCGTTGCGCCGTTTAGACGAACATCTATTCTAATATCGTGTTACCCTATAAACGCGGTATCTTTTGTATCGTTAAAGTTGTCCTTTAAATTACAGAACTAGTAACATGCCCTCCTGTTTCTTCGGTAAACCTGTTATATATAATACAGTCGAAAGACCGGACAAGTGCGAGTCGAACTCGCGCTCGAAAGGTTCCATGCCATCATCTATATAAAAGAAAATCAGGATTGTTTTATGTTATTAGTTGTCCACTAGTTAATAATGAAAAAACAATGCTACGTAACACGATGCTCGTGTAACGTAACATAACATCTTGTGTAAGGCATCATAAGAATTTACAAGATGAAATAGCGTTACTTAATACTTGAACAACTCAATACTAATTATTAGGGTAAATACAAGAAAAGACTAGTATTACTCCTATAGCATCCGCTCAGACTTCTAAACGAACTCCAGTACGTCGTAATCAACAATAGAATTTTTCGAATATCCTGAGAACAATTTTCAATCGCTTCACAAGGTATACTAGATACGTCCTTCTTTATGAGTTTAATCAAGAAATTCTTCTGTCCTCACTAAATCACTCAAAGAACGACCAACGAACATAAATCGCTTGTTATCAGTCGCTACTATTTTCATTACCTCCATTGTTAATTGTTTTCCTTGCTGTATATAATTAGCTGGGTATTTCTTCGTAATTTATTTTAAATGATGTTAAAAATTTTGTTTTATTACAGTGTTGCTTTATTGTTTTAAGAAATATTACAAACCTAGTATTAGACTGAGAAGTACTGTTTGACGGTTAGTAGGTCCTATCAGCAAAGTGTCAGTGTTTTTAAAAAACGGTAAATGTTAACTAAACTAGTAATAATAACTATTGATAAAAAAAAACAAAAACCCAACCGGTTCAAATTGGGGGAAACGACAGTTGTATCAACCACTTTTTTGAGGAAGTAGGTACCATAAAACAATGGATACTACATACATTCACGGAAGAAGTCTTTTGCCGTATTAAAATTTAAATAGCCCATGTCACTTTGACAATAATGACGAATCTGATGATACTCGTATGTCATACATTGAACTCCGTCGAGCCGTTTGAGCTGTAGGGCGTACCAAAGCTATCCATACATACATACATACCTACATGCGCTGGACAAATATTAGATACCCTTCTTAAGCAGTCAGATAAAAATGTAAAATTTTCTAAATCTCAGTGAAAGTATAAAAAAAAACAATATTTCAAACAACGACAGTCTTTATTTCATCATGAGGACGTATGCTTTGAAGAAAAGCGTAGGGGAGAAATCTATACGATCTTCTTCCCCGAATGGTTCTCTTGTCTCGTGCTGGAGAAGTCCTGATACTGTTAGGAGGATGTTGCCAGTCTGGGCATCTGGAAGAAGAAAATAATATCAATACTAGGTACCTAACTCACGACGTAACTAAAAAGACAGGTGAAGAAAAACCTGTTGAAAAGTTGAAGTTGGGAAATGACTTTATACAAAAAAAGTAAAAAAAAAATTACAAAAAAAAAATTAAGTCAAATTGAAAGAAACAGATAATGTTATATGCACGCTTGGTGATACAAAAAGTGATTAATTGAGTAATTGATTTTAGTATTGTATCAAACAAATTATTATTAAAGCTGACGTAAAAAATAATATTAACTATTACAACTTTTTCGTTTCAAGTGAAAGATAGACGAACAGACAATTGGACGGTCATAAAAAAAACTATAAAGCTTCAAATTTTTTTATGGAATCCTAAAAAGTATTTAACCTTTAGACCAAAAAATATAAAAGACTTAGTACTTAGTACAAAAAAGTGAGGTCGATTTTTTTTCTTTTTTTTACGATCTGACGTATGTCACTGAGTCTATATATTTTTTGGACTATGCCTACTTACTTCTCAATATCTGGTAATGTATGCCCCTTGCATCTAGCTTCCCATCGCGACCAATACTTAAATCCTTCCAACTCAAACACCTTTAAGGCACATACGCTGTCATCCTTTATATCATCATCTAATAAAGCTGTAAATAAAAAAATATAGTAAGTATTAATTAAAAAACAAAAAAATCCACAGCAACAATTGGGGGAGAGGTGTATTCCAACATTCTTATTTATGTCTGTGATTCCAACAAAAATAATAGCTTGTCATTATCACAATGAAGTCGAACTTTAATGACACATTTTACGTTGGAATCCGTCAAGCCGTTTAAGCTATGAATATTCATACATCTATACAACTAAATAAAATTTAAGTGTCTGTTTGTAATAATAAAATAACCGGTTTTTACTGAATGCATACGTATGTATACACGTACACATACCAAAATAACATTTTTTTAATTTATATCTGTCTGTCCGTTTGTCTGTCTGTTTGTTCCGCGCATCTCTGAAACGGCTGGATCGATTTTGACGGGACTTTCACTAGCGGGTAACTGATGTAATAAGAAGTAACTTAGGCTACTTTTTTTACTTTCTTTTCTGCATAGGTTTTCCGAAGCGAAGCGAGGGCGGGTCTACTAGTACATACTGTACATACATACATGTGCATAGCAACAGCAGTAAATTTTGTTTATGAATTATCACTAGTTTAGATTATTTATGTCATTTAAAACTGGCTTTTTGAATTTTCTATAACATCAACTCAAAACTATCTTAGATCCTGGTACAGTACAACTCACCTTCACACGAAATGTCACACTTTCCACCCTTGCGACCTTCTTTGCACCATTCACTTCCTATCTGAAACAAGTTTTGACGTTTTGGTAGGTTTTTCCACTTGTACAACAATATAAAAACAAGTTAATGCAAACAATAATGTTGTTTTAAATATTCAAAATATCCAGAGAGATAACTATAAATTTCAGTTTAATATAATCTTGTTCATATTAGATTTTAAGTAAAAAAAACATCAAAATCGATCCATTTTTTAATAGCTACAGACCGACAAATAAAACTTGCAATACACCTTTTGTGTAAGGGTTTAAAAACGTAACAATTTCAACTTTGTTGGTTTATTTTGATTGACGCATTTTATGGTCTGATACGATTTTTAGTAAATTGGTGATCAAAGGCTTCTATATAAAAACACGGACCAAGAAATAAATAGACTCGGGTTTCGGAATAATAAAGCGTAGTCGAAAAAAATTTTACGTTAATCACAAATGATGACGTTTCCTGTTATATTATTCGGCAAGTGGTGCCCTGTGACGTATGTTAAATCGTAGAGAAAAGAAAAAAATACCTCACTTTTTTGTTCTGAAGACTGGGTCTATATATTTTTTGGTCTGAGAAAAAAACATGTGTGTCAAACATCAAACCAGCCTAACTTTACCTTTTAAATTATCTATCAGAAAGATTTTGCTTTAAGCGTTGCGTTTCATAAAGCTTTATAAACGCAGCGGGTCACAAATTTCGTGTTATTACAAACTCACTTGAAATAGTCCATAGTACTTTCTTCGTGGTGTTTTAGTAACCAGCGCTGCCGTGTTTCTGTCACTTTCCTGTTCGATTAGACATACCCCTGGAATAAAAGTGAAATTAAATAACTTTTAACAGTTTATACCTACTCTTTTACAGCTCAGACCAAAATATGTATAGACTGAGTCTTCAGAACTAAAATATTTTTTTTTTTACTTTTTTTACGATTTGACGTATGTCACAGAGCACGGCCTGTCGAGCAATGTACCGGGAAACGTTATCATTTGATAAGTACGCTATGTTTTTTTCTACTCCGCTCATTTGTTCCGAAGTCTCAGTCTATATATTTTTTCGTCTGTGTTATACGACGCTCTATGTTATTTTATTTTAATAAAATATTTTTTTAAGTACATATTTACGTCGTAAAATAATTTTAAAATGGCGGCGCTTCCGTCTCCACCGCGCGCGATGTTTCACTATTCTCGCTTATTATAATTAATTCTTTGATGTTTTAGTTACCCGGTGATATAATTTATAGGATGTAGACGATAGATTTAAAACTACAACGCCAAACTGTATCCCCCGATTTTGTTATCATTAGGTTTTTAGGCCTTCGTATGGTAGCAAAGACGTATTTTTACGTCAAAAAGTTACCAATACAATTTGGTAAGTTTTAATAGGAAGGAATCTAGTAGAATCAATCACCGACTGCTTCAGTTCGAACTCTCCATTTAACAATGAATTCTATTAGAACCCTTCAAGATAGTATTAAGTAAATTATAAAATCATTTCTTGAAATCTTTTCGAGTAATCCGAGTTTATGTAAATTTCTCAACCCCTGAACTCGCGAATTTCTAAACGTATTTCAATATTGTTAGCCGTCTATGTAAAGAAAACGATGTGGAGGACTAGTACCTAGCTATAAATACAGTTTTTTTTTTTTAACTAGTCCTATTTATCACGCAGTTTCTCGTAAACCTTGTAACGGAAATCACACATTTTCATGTAATTCATACTTTTCCAGAGACGTTTAAGTGACTTCATCACTTCAATATCACATCTGCTAAAACCCAAAAACTGCTTTAAAATGTTTTTTTTTGTTTTAAAAATAAAACAATTGTTAAATAAACGGACTTTAGAACTGCATTGGACAACCAAACTTTCTTTGTACCCATTTTTTTGTTAGTAAATAAGTCGTAAGGAATTAACATAATTATTTTTGAGTATAAAATATCTATACTCTATACTAATATTATAAAGAAGAAACATTTGTAGTTTTGTTTGTTTGTTTGTAATTGATAAACTCAAAAACTACTGAACTTTATTTCAAAAATCTTTTACTATTGGAAAGTTCCGTTATCTACGAGTAACATAGGCTATATTTTATTTTAGAAAAGATAGAGGTCCGTAAGATATTTGGGTTTTTCCAACCCAAGGTGTAAAAAATCATATTTAATAATATGTTGCAGAACGACGTCTGCCAGGTCAGCTAGTCATTGAATAAAGATGCATTTTTGAAAATCCAATTTTAATGATCCATCTATATATGTAGACTAAGAAATTTAGTTCAAACACACTTGAGTACTACTAAGTGAATAATAATAATATTAAAGCAATCCTAAGAAGTGATAGCTGGTGGTGATAACTGATAAGGTGATAACTCTGTTCCGTCTTAACTACGTAATTCAGTAGAGTCAATACAAGCACCGATCTATAAGCACTTCATACACACATCACTCATAGATTCACGAAAATTGCAAAAAACATTTCCGAGCATAACACTTCAATCCGATTAAAAAACAATTTAAAAATCCAATCAAACAAATTCCAATTTTATTAAATGTAAAAAAATTTAATACTGCGCCTCAATCAATAACAAACCTTGCGTATGGTAATGATAAAGTTTAATTTAATCTGTATTACCGCACAATAATCACTAAGTACAATGACGATTAACCAATAGCAAACGCGACAGACCTAATTAACCTTTTCATTGATGTCAGTGAATAAATGTAATACCTACGTATGACCTACCCACGGTTGCGACAATAGTATGAATCGAAACATTATATAGACATAGGCGATGCCCGCGGCTTCGCCTGCGAAAAGTGGTTTAAAAAAAAACGGGCCTCATCCCGAGGGAACCTATAATCGGGATAAAATCTATCCTATGCCCTATTCCTGGATGCAAACTATCTGTGTGCCAAGTTTCAGCTTAATCCGTTTAACGGTTAGAGCGTGAAGGACATACAAACATCTAAAAATCTCTACAAACTTTCATATTTATTATATTAGTAGGATATTAGTAGGATTACCATTTTAGTAGATAGGTAAAGTTAAATTTGCAACCCTTTTTAAGATTAAAAAATGCAATTACGAGTTCAAGATTAGGCATAGTTAATGCTTAGAAAAAAAAAAACAAAACATACATAATAAACTTTTGACTTATCACACAAGGAATAATTTACTAAATTACCACAACACAAAATATTATTATCTTTACAATAATCTTATGCTCTATTATTTTGTTCATTAGTAAAATCATTACCATACAGTAATTACCGTGGTATGACACTGTTTGGTATCTTTAAAAACATTAAGGTAAACTTTTATATTACTTAAATGGTTTTTGAACTTACATATTTACGTAGTTCACTGATATTCATACGTAAGGTTTATTTCCTCCTAGCCGACACTAGACATACTTAAGTATGATATCTTTCATAAAGACGATGATAGGTATTGTTTATCGAAACATTAGAAATTGATCTATTATCAAATACTGATAGACTAATAACTAATTGATTGTAATGTACCTATGTTTCTTTTTTTATTTAAATGGTAAAAAAAAGAATTTAAAGAAGATGCATAAAATCCTTATCATTTTCCTCAATGCGTTCAAAGAAATCTGACAACTTACAAATTGTTTAACCTTGACAATCAAAGAAGATAGCGAGCGGACTTTCAACATTTATAACAGACGTTTTTTATTCATATTGCCTTTATTATATTAATAGGTGAAATGACTCAACTTTGTACCCTTTTTGTAGCAGAAAGCCAAGTTGTTCATATTTCATACGAATAATTAACATATTTGATTTAAATTCAAAATCATTTATTCATAATAGATATCAATGATACATTTATGCACGTCAAGTTTTTGTTAGTTATAGGTTCTTTGATATGGAGGAGAAGATAGGGGGAAAGAAAATTATTTACTTATTACTTTATTTTATTTACTATTTAGCAAATAGAAATATATTTGAGACGAATCCAATGACATCTCATAATGAAACATCCAAAGAAATATACATACATTATCTTCGAAAAACATAACCCTCCTTTTAGAGGAGTCGGGTAAAAAAGAGGCGAAAGAAAGTAATGACTCTCAAGCCCCCAGCTCAAAAATGCCGAGTCATTTAGTAGCCGACTCAAACATAAGAGTGGTAGTTAACTAGGGAGTTAAGAGGATACTTTAACCATGTAGTCTGGCAATAATAAGTATGAGAATGTTGGGTTAAAATCAGTGACTTTAGACTTTTTAACACTACACACTCATAAGGTGACGTGGGTGTCATAAACAACACAAATAGAAGGACACTGACCGATAACAGACATTCAAATTCGTTTAAAAACATCAGGTAGTTTCATTAATAATAGTAATTGTTGAAAAAAAAAACTGCGTGGTCAGACCTAGGAATATTTAAAGTACTAACAACTTAAAAAGTTTATATTTATATATGGACACAACCCTGCAACTGCATTTTATTTTTTTGTTTTTGTATAGTATTTATATGAGTTACGTTTACGTACGAAGACTTAACTACTCAAAAAACGTAGTGTTAAATTCATAGAATTAATTTAGGCTCTATATGACCTAGCTATTGGAAATATTGTTAGTTCTGGCCGCAAATTTTTTTTTGACTTTATAGTCTAATACCTGATATCCTTTCGACCTCCCGTGGGAATCGAACCCAAGACTCAAAATGCGATACGGCACAGTACCTAATGCGCCATTCGACTCGATAAAAAATGAAAGATACGGTTTCATTGATATCATTATCAATACACCTGATCAATGGTACAAAAATACCTAATCATTATTTATGAGAACGCATGGGGAAACCTATGAATTAATTCATACTTTAAAATGATGTAATCACAACCATGGGGGATTTTTAAAGATTGTATCTCATAAAGATTGTCATTCAATGTTTTTACTAATCACTATAAACAGGAAGTAGGTGCTAATAATTATTCACTAACAGATGATTATCGTAAATAATATAATTAATTAATTACTTGACATAAACTCATTAATGATCATAGAAAATAATATATGAGTGCATAGCACAAGTGTTTCTTGAACTATTTACTACCTATCTATCTATTTATATCTACTATTTCATAAGTAATAAATGATGATTTAAATAACAGAACAATACAAACATTAAATTCATTGTAATTACGGTAATGTACCGCAGTTATTATTAGCTCAACTGTAACAGTTATCTCACAGTTTAAAATGTAAGAAAACTATTATCTTCTTAATTATATAGAATTCGGGTGTGTTTGCCACTCAACTCTTTCTAAAACTGGACCGATTTTAATAAAAATATCTTGTATTTTATAGGGTCCAAGTATGGTCTAGGACCACAATTAGACCCGGTAGGTGATACTGTTGTCGAGACAGTTCTTAAGTCCAGCCAAACTATTAAAAATTTTGTAATATTATGAGAATTTACTAAAGTTACATGAAAATTTAAAGTCTGGAGTACTTGATATTGAAACTAATGTATAAACCATACTATACGTAATAAAATGTGGCGCAGAACAACCTTAGCCTGTTCATCTAAATAGTAACAAAAATATGAATGTCACCAAACCATTCCAATTAGGTTCCTGCCGATGATAGTGCAAATCTATTGACTATTTAGCCACGCCAGCGCCACTCCAACTATTACAAAACTATAGCATAACAAAACACGACACATGCAATTATATAACAATAGGAGTCGCACGTGCTCAAAAACGAACTCACAGTTGCTAAGGAAAGTCCTTGGAAAATTGTTTTTTAACAACTCCCGCGTCAGCTGGCATCGCGTAAACACTTTGGACTCGTTGATCGTGAATGATAATACGAGAATTAATAAACACGTCACACGTCTAACTGCCATGACGGTTGGATTGTAACTATTGCGACGATTACATTGTCCGCAATAAATTGTATGCCCAGGCGCACCTTTTGACATATGTAAGTCTCGCGTCGGAAAAACCGCATATAATTTCTGTAATTTAAACAAGCGATAACATTATTAGTCGTTGGTTTTTATTTGGTTATTTAACTACGTTAACTAACAAAAATGAAAACAGCAGATGGGCATTAGCAAATAGATAATTATGTTTGTTTTGGTAACCGATTTGATGTGTGGTCGATAAATAAATTGTTGATCAACGCATATTTTAATTCCAGGGCAGTGGTTTGGGCTTTGTAATTCATGAATTACTAATCTTAAACCGTATTATTAATTAGCATTATGTAATTAAGTTAAATTGATCCCTTATTAAGATTATTATCCCTTATTATTCCGGTTTAGTAAGATTCAGTAAGCAGACTAAGCAGAGGGTAATCTCTACTCTAATACATCGATCACACGAGCATCCTTTGTAAAACTTCATTACTGTATAGGTACATTATATTATTACTTAGTTCTAGTCCTAGTTACATAGGTATGTATATTATTGTATTTTTATGTATAAATTATGTAATATAAGGTATTCTAAATAATAACAATTTTATAAATTTTGTCAATTTGTAGCACCAACTTTACCTCCAGGGTTGCCTAGTAAAAACGCCTTAAAGTATTAAGTCCGCCCATTGTAATTAATTACTTATAATAAAGGACAGAAATAAATAAACTAGAGAATGTATGGGTACCTACATTATCGTAAGGTCCGTAGTTCCACGCTAGCAGATTTAAGGGTGGTTGTAACCACAATCTTTGGGGAGCTGGATACCTAACGGTAGAGTTCTTTAATTTCCTGGCTAACTTTTGAGAATCGAGAAAGTTTTTAATGTGATTCGGCTGCAGTGCTGAGCAGTCAGATAAAAATTGTGGACGTCATTGGGTCATTCTTAGTCGTTCAGCTACCTGCAGCTTTCAAAACCTAAGTTTTGAATCTCTTGCGAAGGTTGAAAACTTAAAATATACATAAAGGACAAGGATTCTACACTTGAGTATTAGATTTTAATTACTATTTCGTAATAAACGCAAGAACAAAGGAGCAATCCTATAAGAATTCCAGTTTTTCTTTTAAGTTACGTAACCCTAAAAATAAAACAAAGGACATAATATTTGTTAATTTTTATTCAATGAAAAATGCAATCCATAAATTAATATTTACAGTGTTTATAGACTAATTAAAGCAGAACCAAAGTTCTTTAAAACATTTACATAATGGCAAATGAACGTTACTTTTACAACAAATTACTTAATTATATTTTTTTTCGCACCTAACATTTGTTATACATTCAAACAAAACTTAAGGTAGTGATAGACCAACTGCTTTAAGCGATTGATGTCAATAGCGACTACTCTTACTTCAAGGAGTTTGTCTATGACCAGCTTAAAACTAATTTTATATTGCTGTTTTTTAAACCAATCAAATTAAATGATTCTTAATCATCTCATTGTACTTTTTTAATGTGTAAGTTCAAATTAAAAACTAAATTACATATTTATAATGCCACAAGATAATTCTTAATATTTTCAAAAGCTTTGCGCATTTACTTTTTTTGTAGCTTAATACATATAACAGAAATTTTAAAATGTGAACAAACAGCCTCGCTGGGAATCGAACCCCGGACCTATTAACCTATTAAGATTATTTAATTACTTCATTTTGTGCCCCAACAAAAATCTTTAACAATAGAAAAAGGTCCAAAAATATTTTCATTGCATGAAGATTGATATTCACAAAATTCATTCATTCATAATCACATTCAAGTTACCCGATAGCAAAACCATATGCCACGTTCTAGATTTAAAAAGTAGCAATATAAATTAGAACAAAAAAAAAACAAATATTTACGCACTGCACGATGACAACTTAAAAACTTATTAACAAAAACGTCCACATCATCAAGCCTCGTGTTAATATATTAGTAATTAAATCTATTTGTAAAAAATCTTCACAGAAGATATTAAGTTATTGAAAAGCCGATAGAAAAATATGATTAGTACAAAAACTCAGTCGTTTTTAAGACTAATTTCAATTTAGGCACATTCATGTATTACGTTAACAGTAATTTAGTCATTTTTGGTCACATCCTCATTTTCAGAAGTAAGCATATTATTATGCAAGGTTGCTCGTTAAGATACGATATATCGATACACCACTTTACGATATCGATATATCGTATCGATATCTGATACAATATTTTGATATACTGTAATCCTATTAAAAAGTATCGCATTATTGTATCGTATTAAACTATGGAAATGCTTTGTAATTAATAGTTTAAAAAACTCTATTGTATTGTCATAAACGCTCGGACCAAGCTTATTGCAGTGAAAATCTAGGAAACAAAATTTTCACCATCTTTTACTGAAAAATTAGCAAGGAAATCCACCCCTTTCTCTCTACCCCTACTGGTAAAATAATACTCGAATGCTCCCTTAGTTAATTTTGTTAAATTATTGTATCTCTATTATATTATTATTTAATTGTCATTTAAGACCCTCCATTACCTTTCTTATCACAAAATATAATTATAACATAAACATTAAACATTGATTACAACATTCGCACACAGAATGCAAGATTAAGAGTTTCCTGGAAGTATTAATTAAAATAAAGTGTTTTATCAATATTTATGTGTTTCACGAAGTAGTTGAACGAAGGATCCAGTAGCAAGTTAGCTTATTCTTGGAAATTCATGAATTATGCAAAGTATAGAATATCATACAAATATCAATTCCTCTTAATACCGATATTATATATTTTCTGTTATTTAAAAATACTTAAAGTAGTATTATTTATAAAAACAGTTTTGTAATTTGTATCCACAACTATTATAATTACATTTAAACTATTGAAATTATCTTAATATTGACTGAAATTTAAAACATCTAAGTGAATTTGCATAAAATATCCACGATGTCACAATAGTACATTAATTTTAAAAAAATCAGATAAGTAGATTCAGATCTGTATAATAAAAAATATTGGACAATTTGAGTTCTATTAACAAATATGAAAATTCTGATTTAAATACATAAAAAACCTATATTTGACATTCTAAACACCGAAGACTAGTCTAACACTTTTGATACCAATTGTATAAGTCAATAACATTTCAACGATCAAATAAAAATATACAAATCCCAAAAACATATTTGAAGACTAGCGTGTTTGTTAAATTAGATAGATATCTTAAACTTTAGAAGTGGCCGTAAGCATTACATAACTAGCTCTTGGGTTTTCCTCCTGCGTCGTCTGCTGCCTAAAGCATCTATGCGGTTGAAATTCCGTTGGCTTTTTCAGCATTTTCCTCACAAACCAAACTAATCCTACAACGATAACCATTAAACCAAGAGCTACACCAACTAGCGCTGAATTGAGCCCTTTCATTCCAGTCTTCATTTCTAAAGAACCGAGCGATTCAATCAGTTGAGGTACTATACAAATTGGTCTTGTATCATCGAGTTTGTACTTTGATAGCGTCGCGCAGACTTCGTACGGTCCTCTGATGAATCCGTCCATGGATATCTCTAGGTTGGATCGACAGGGAGTATCCTTTTGAGCTACAAGAGATCCTCTAGATAAAACTTCTAAGACGACGTAACAGTTGTGGAAATACTTAATATCTGGGGTTGAAAGTCTTTGGGAACGAGGTAGACTGTACTGTTGACGTGAAGATGATGGTAGACCCATAACAGAAATCATTACTGTTAGAACCCCTCCGCTTGTGACGTTAGAACGTACTTCGGATACTCTGTAACAAATATAACGCGTTATAACTTTTGCGTGAAAAGAAATAAACGTGAGGTTGACAGGGTTATCGGCTAATAGTGACAGCCGTGAAAAGTTTCTCCCTGCCCACATAATCCATGTAACTGGATCAAAATATCTATGTTATATAAATAAAAATTACCTATCTTACAGAACTCATTACAAAAAATAGTAGCTCTAAACGATTTCTAATTTTATTTACTAATCAATTCATTCGATATCCTACTAGTAAGATACTAGTGTCACAACCCTAATAACAGGAAAATGCTCGCGTTTATTCGAATAGTTATCAACCGAAACTTGCTATCAGTAATTATTTTAACCCGATTCTGCAAGAAGGTTAATTTTTATCGAGTGTATGCATGTCCATTTCTTTGGTATGCTCTACAGCATAATTGACTTAACGGATTTTGACTTGTTAGCTGTCATTTTCGTCTCCATTAAGACAGTGACATAAAGTTGATATTTTTTCTTACCGTACCTTCAAACGCAGAAAAAAAAACAATTTTAGCAAGCGAGTTTTTTGTTTTTCTTTTAATTAGTACTTGTTTAATACAATTGTTATAAAATTCGGTCGATTGTTTTTTAGAAATAGTATGACAGGAAAACGAAGATTACGCTTTAGTAAACAAATTCGTGATAAAAGTAAACGAAATATCTCTAGTTCTTTATTATCACAGTGATGTGACAGGTGACACTCAAATTTTATCTTATTGTACAAAACATGATTCCAGAAATTATGATCTGATATGACAACAATATCTTACGCGTCCGATTACTGGAATACCAAAATAAACAGAAGACTGACTGACTGATAATGAGGTACTTGATACAATGAAACTGATCTCAGATAAATGATATTATGATTTAATTATCACTATACATTGTTTGAACTATATTAGGTCAGTAAGTCTTGAATGAATAATGATATTTTTTAACAACAATGATAACGATAATAAATACGGTCGTAGCTCGACTCTAAAATTCCCTGTATCGTGGGTGAACTAAGAACAAAACTTAACTCATTATTCTAATTTCTGCTTTACTGAGAATCGAACCCAGAACCCAATGAACACCGACGCGGCATGGTAATCAATAGCCCATACAGTTCAGTCAAACCTCACGACGAAGAAACCTTAAAAAAAGTATTAGCAACAAAAACTCACCTTAATAAGGGCCTATCAGGAACAACAGGAATGGTTGCAGGCGTAACGTATGCCGCTCTTTGACGAACCACTTGTGGAGCTCCACAGCCCAAAACGAGAGCTATAGGGATGTCCTTCGTATCCATCTCTTCTAAAGCTATGCAAAACCTGGACAACAAATACAAATATGTCTTTAGTACAGAGGAAAAGACTTCGTAATGGTAGACAAATTTTATCAAAGAAAAATTTTAAGTTTTAATTCATAATTTTAAATTACAAGTTGAAGGCCTAACGCAGCAAGCAGACCATCTAATGGTAAATAGTCACTGTTACCCATGGACATGCAAAAGACTAGAGGAATCACCAATGAAATTCCAGTCCTAAGGACACGTAATTTTCATTTCTATTTATTCTAACAAATATTTTAAAGAAAATAATTCATGCTTCAATTCCCATATAGGTACTTTGTGCTGAGAAAATTAAATTAAATAAAGTTAGCTTGGTAATATACGGATTACTTCAAGCAGTCAGCTCATAGAAGCTTTAACCAGTTGTATCCAGTTCTCTCAAGTCAGTTCATTCAACCGTGCACGTCCACTCTTTAAAGTTACCATCAGCAATTACTTGAAGTACTCCGTCACTGACCACCTATACTCTAGACTTACCTATACTCTGCAAGAGGATCAATCTTCAATCCTCTAAGAACGACGTTCGCTGGTGGAGCGCGATGGCAAGCCACGTGCTTCGGAAGGCCGCCTGCTTTAGATGCGGTGACGTCACTGCATCGGTATCGATGTACAGCGGGATCTATTGCCCAGGAGAGATGAACTTCTTCGTCGTCGTACCATGCGTCTAGTAGACGTACCTAAACAAATCAAGATTTAGTTAAACTCCAACCAAGAATTACTGCTATAATTTACTTACTACTTATTGAATAAATTGATGAATATTGAAAAACTAATAGGATTCCAAATCATTATGTTTGGTGTTAGTTTGATAATAACTTAAAATCCAAATTCATAATCCATATTCACGTTAATAAAAAAAAACATACCGACTTTTAAGCAACGAAAGAAAGAAATAATCTAACAATAATTTCTTAATGTATCATTGAAGAACATATGTAACTAAGTTAATCATATTTGCCATCTTATACTAGTTAATCTGCTAGATTCGTCTAAAAAACTTATAAATAATTAGTTAGGTATTTGAATTTGTAATTAAGATCTAAAATAAATTTAAAGAGAAACGAGGACAAATCTGCTTTAATCATTAAAAATTACCTTCATTCCATTATTATAGAAAGTATCGCAAAAACATCAAATGAGAATTTGAAATTACAAAATTAGAATTTAATCGAAAGCAATTAATTTCTTGTTCAAGGGCTCTCAACTAATTACTTCTTGAAGAGCTCCTGGCCGTCACTTGCTTTAATCATTTAAACTTACATACCTTACCTATAAACCTAAGGTGGATTACAATGAGTACTAAATTTTCATAGTTTCTTTAGCTGTCGTGGGCCATGTTTAGAAGCGAATTAAAATCTTTAAAAGGTTTACGATATACATTATACATATATTACCTTAGATTTAGAGATCGGTAAGTCCTCAACAGGTGTCAGTTCTAGCTCCTCATCATACATATCATCATCTAAACCATCAGCCTTGTCTAGATACACATCAGCATCAACTACATCTGAATCCACAACACTAATCTTATCTTGTGATACATCAATTGTATTCTCTATAACTTTGTTATAGTCGTAGTTAGCTTCGTCTGTTACTTTATTTTCAATGTGGTCAAAATCGTCACATAGTTTGTTTTTTGAAAGTCTGGACAGAAGTGCT
>LGAG01000200.1:222458-234550 GCA_001278395.1 Lerema accius
TGCTTTACGAACTTAGCGTTTAATTGAGTTTCAAGTTTTTGAAGCTACACGGACTTTTCATTGTTGAACAATATTCGGGAGGTTCTGTATGCAAGTCAATTATTATGGAGAGTAATGCATCTAGTTTAAAAGGACCTATTCATGTGTATTTCGAGTTATTTTTCGCGTTCATTTATCCTTATGTAGATGCAGACACGTCTGATGTGAAGTGGTGTTTTTAATGAATTCATTTTCTTTTATTTATATTATCGCGCTTTTGTTCGCTTGAACAGCATTTGTAGGGATCTTGTTAATATAAATAACTTGTATGAAATTTCGTAGTTTTAAGCACATTCATTGACAACCATATTATAAAAGCAAAAGTGTTTACGTTTGTATGTATGGTTCTGATAAAAAAATATAGTATTAGGTATAATGTTTATCTGTAGAATTTTAGTATGAAAGATAAGCTAAAAAGAGGTTTATTATACATATAGTGTATTATATCCGTCTACGGTTGCAGTGTTTGTAAAAAAAATAACTGGCTTTTTTCCGTTTTATTTGAATGCTCACAAAATCTATAATAATTATGGTTCCTATTAATTTATTATAACAAAAGTTATTTGATCTTAATGCAGACTATGATTAACTTATTAATTGGTATAGAAGCTAACAGTAATTACACTACGCTAAGTCTTGATAAAAACAAAAGAATTAAGACACTGAATACTAAATACTGAATAGAATGTGGTGTAAACAGACTTAGATACTACCAGGGGCATTTTAAAATGATAAATTCGACGTTAGCATTTCACCATTGTAATCTGAATATGTGCCTCAGAGAGGTCAACTCAGATTGGCCAGAGTCCAATCAATCCAATTATTCGAACCCGAGATCCTTAATCGTATCAGATAATATCCAATTAAATTTGAATCGACGTGTATATGCGGTTCAAGTCACTTCTCGTATGAATCAATTGGACCTAGGGTTACCAACTATTTTGGAAGAAATAAAGTATATTATTTAGAACTGAGAAAAATATTAAACAACAATATCTTGGAAAAATCAACCTTAATTTACTTATTTAATTTTTAAGAACTGGCTCTAAGTCTAACATTTTTTGTGTTAAGCATTTGATTGCTGAAAGTAGTATTATGTAAAAAGTATAATGTACTGAAAAACAGGATAATAGGTACCTACTGTCTTTAACAATAAAGTTGGCAACCCTAATGAAACCCGTATTAATCACCGAATAGGATTGTCGGTGCAGGAATATTGAATTCAAAGCATTTCTCGCTCTAATACAGAATTATTAAGACAAGCTTTATATCAACGCAACGTGCATAAATGTATGTAGGTATGTTTGTTTGTAATATGTTAAAGGAAACTGATTTTATTGGAATGTACGGCAGCATTACAATAACTATATTGCAGGACACAAAATTATGTCATAATTTTGTATTTAATTGCTGTCAAGTTCATGATACATAAATGCGACTTTACTACGACAATTATCTAGAAAACGATACCGTCAATACAGTACAATCCTTGCATCAACAAAGCGTCAAAAAGTCGCAACGAAACCTATGCGACATTTTGTCGTATCATTGTCGAGTTACCATTGCACGTATACACTCTCAACACAGCTTGAAAATGTGACGACATTATACAAACTAGCGACAACTTGTCGTTGTCGCGTCGCTGTCGCACGTCTGTTCAGACCCTATCTTTATCCCCAGGTCACCACAATGCGACAACCTGAGCTGTTAATGTTGTTCATGGTACTCGCAGTGGTGCAGTACTCTGAAGGCCATGCAAAGACATACACGCGTTGTCAACTGTCCAGGGAGCTCCTTCGGTACAACTTTCCCAGGAGTTTGCTGCCTAATTGTAAGTTCTTTTATTAATACTTTAAGCAATAGCCTAGTTTAGCTTAACCTTGTCTGTCAAACTGCAGTTCCTGGGTTCAAACCTCACCCTCTAGTTTAAAATTGTATGTGCGTATTAGTTACTATAATCATTTGCTACGGTAAAGCAAAACATCGTGAGGAAACCTGCACACTTGAAAGTTCTCCATAAAGTTGTCAAAGGTGTGTGAAGTCTGTCAATCCGCACTACGCCAGCGTGGTGGACTATGGCCTGTACCCCTCACACTATGAAAGGAGACCTGAGCCATAAAAATTACTTCTAAGTAATCTCAGTAAAGTGTTCCACGCTTACATTGCTTGCGTCTTTATTGTCTCTACGATTGTTATTTGACCTTTCGATTCATCACAAAAAAAAAAATACAACACACACTACACAATCCACATACATATCCGATGAAAAGCCTCCTTAACAGAGTTAAGGCCATATAAAACAATCCATAACCTATACTTTGACAAATCAAATTGACATCAAATAAAGTAGCTGAAAGCATATTATTTTAATTCGATTGAACGTCGTAATCACGTTTCCATTAGAAACACATTAAAGGATTTAATACGAAAACTAGGAAGCTCCCAATTTCCCTCAGCGTATTGGCAGACAGTGATATAGATTAAATCTGAAGTCTAGACTTCTAAACTATTGCAGGTAAGGAAAGAAATTGTGAACAAAATATTCTCAACCGTATGTTTTATAAAACTGCGTATTACACTATTTTTTTTTTTGCTTCTACTTCATCAATTAATAGAAGAAGTAATCTATACATCTATACTGTGTATACAACTAAATAAAATTGAAGTGCCTCTTTGTTGTTCTTATAATAAACGTATGAACATATCCAATTCATATTAAAACATATATTAAGGTCACCTTACCATACCTCATTCCTCAATTTCTTAGCAGCATATACCCTATCAAGCTCAAGTAAATTTACTCAACAAGGTAAACTCAACTAGAATAGAACCTTACCTAGTGAATAGGTTGCGGGGAATTGTTAACTTTTTGTGAGATTCAGGTCGCGGAAACTAGAAACCAAATTGAACGCTAGATTATTAATGAATCAGACAAAATGTTCCAGGTTCTTACGTCCTTTGGGATTTGGGACGTGTACATATGAAGTGGTAGTAATTTTCGGGAATTTCATGCTTCAAATGGTGGGTTTAGTGCAGCTGCAGACTAGCATATTCTTCCGCGCGTATACGGACGTTTCAGCATACACGCTTACACGCGCGCTATGATACGCGTTTCAAAAAACCAATCGCGCGTTAACTGTCATATTTCGGCGTGTTTGCTCGAACCGGTAATGGCGTTCTGTCAGTATCAACATTGATACGAGCTTAGAAGCGCGTCAACGCTCGTACAAGTTGCGCGTATGTCAAAAAGCGCGACTATACTACCTACATGCGCTTCCAAAGACGAGCTTATACGCGCGTAAAAACGCTAGTCTAAAACCACCCTTAAAGTTGCTTGGTAGGTAGGTACTAGGTGCTATAATCGAACTAATAAAAAATTAATAGAAAAACAAAAGCTCGATAGCTAAAGACTAGGAGATAATAAAAAATATAGCCTATAAGGTGGAGCTACAATAATACGAATTCAATGACACATCGTATGTTAAAATCTGTCAAGTTGTTTAGGCTCTAAAGTATAGCAAAAAAGTGGACATTTATACATAAACGTACGTTTGAATCTCACTACCCTTTTTATCCTTTTGTGCAATTCTCCGTATAAACTTAAAGTTGGCCAAATTACAAGCTCGTAAGGGCCCGCATTATACTTGAAAAGGGTTTCAAAGTTGAACGAACGAAGAATGTTTAAAATACTGGTCATTTGAAAATCCCAACTCAATTTTCGGGGTAATCTCTTCCTCTTTATGAGAACAAAACATCATAGGACCTTGACTTTGCGGTCTGACCCAATCCCCTTATTAATCCCGAAAAAATTACATTCCCCGAGAAACCCACACAAAAAATCCCTTGCGAATAAAACTGAGCATTTTGAGCAAATTAATTCTACGACTTCCAAATACTTAATTCTAATAATAACATTAAAGCGTCCACGGGAACCGAATGAATTGCTTTCGGAGACCCTAATAAGGATTCAGGGAAAGTTCTCTTCGAGATCTTATATTTGCATAAAAAGGGTAGGTACATCAGATGACAAAACATTTTGAGATTCCCTTTCATTTAAGTTTAAAATTGTCAACGAACCAGTTAAATTGACAGTGTACATGGACGCCCTCTTTCGGCGTAATCTCAATTAATTCAAATTAATACAGACTCGAATCAAATCCGAGTATTCTGTTGAAGTTGGTTTAGAATGGATAGAAGACAAAAGTTTCTTTTTGCGTTAATAGATTTACCCGTAGCGTCGTTAGTAATTCGTTCGTCGTTCTTATTAGTGAAATAGTAGTGACATTACTTCAAACATAGTGTTATTAGTTAGACTAGGCGCGCACTAACCCCTCCGCCAATCCGCACTGGAGCAGCGTGGTGGAGTATGCTCTAGGCCTCCTCAGTTATGAGGAGAGACCCGTGCTTAATAGTGAGCCGTTAATGGATTCAGACAGAAATATTTGAGGAATTCGTGGCTGCATAAATGCGCGGGCTCCCATACAACGTCATATATATGTTAGTCTGGCTGCACCAACCGGGCTGCGTAGTGCGTGGCTAATCTTAGACTCCACTCACACGTGCGACAGCGAAACGACGTTAATGATTAAGCATTGATTTAGTTATATACATACATACGACTCGTAGCCTAGTTGGTAGTGACCCTACCTGTGAAGCGAGGTGTCCCAGTTTTAATTCCCGGCCGGGGCAGATATTTATGTGACGGATAAATGTTTGTTCTCGAGTCATGGGTGTTAGTGATGTGTTATTTGTGTTGTCCATGCCACCCGCGACACAGGGAATCCTATTGCGGGGTATGAGTGTATAAGCAGTGATAGCCTAGTGGTTTGAACATTGGTCTCTCAAACGGGAGATCCTGGGTTCAAACCCCACGGCACGCACCTCTAATTTAAAAGTTATATGCGTATTAGATACTAATTATCACTTGCTACGGTGAAGGAAAACATCGTGAGAAAACCTGCACACCTGAGAGTTCTCCATAAAGTTATCAAAGGTGTGTGAAGACTGCCAATCCGCAATAGGCCAGCGTGGTGGACTATGGCCTGTACCCCTCACAATGTGAGAGGAGACCCGAGCCCAGCGGTGGGACAGTTATGGGTTGTAATGATGATGATGATGATGAGTGGTTAGCGTTAAACGTGTTTAAACTAAGCAAGTAAGC
Source organism: Lerema accius (assembly GCA_001278395.1). Taxonomy (NCBI): domain Eukaryota; kingdom Metazoa; phylum Arthropoda; class Insecta; order Lepidoptera; family Hesperiidae; genus Lerema; species Lerema accius. The sequence continues at coordinate 227,659 of LGAG01000200.1, forward strand.
ATGCTAAATACCAAGTGAAGCTGAGAGCCAGAGATTAAATTACGTTTTACTTTCAGGGATCTGTCTGATCGAGCACGCGAGCGGTCGAACTACTGACAAAGTTACTAACCACAATAACGCGTACACTAGCTATGGACTTTTCCAGGTAAGTGGAACAATTATACTCAAATACTCATTTATTAATATCATAAAAACAAAATATACGTCCAGTTACATTAAAATTGATAAAAGTAAAAAGTATAAGATATTATTATTATCCTCTTATTATCTTTTTATTATACCTAAATTTATAACGTGCTTGTAGTACCATTGTTCACTACCGAAAGAGCTAAAATATATTTTTGTAATAAATATTAACAGATTTATAAGATAACAGGTTATAAATGATTACTTAGTACTTACCTAAGTCTACCGCCATGCATTCATAATGCCTAGTTAAGCAATATCTATCATATCATCGGCTTTGAGAAAGACACTTGGATAGACTACTATAATAAAACTAAAACAAAACTTAGCATCTATACAACCGTCTTACCATAATATCTATCTACTCAAACAAGGTAGAGTAGGTTATAGTAGGTTCATTGGCTATACAAAACAAATGCCCGCGGGGCGCATTTCGAAGAAGAATGGTTATACTGTAACCGATACTACTCGTAGATAGTAAAATTTGAAAAGCACTTTCGAGCTTCGAACGTTACGATAAAATTAAGTGTTCGGACAACAGAAACTTTCAATACTGCAGCTAAATTCAAAGCGTGATCCGAGTTCAACTACAATACGAATATGTTAGGTGGCTCAATTTGAATTAGAGGACCGGTTTTCAGTTGTATTTTGACCATAACATTGCGTCAAACAATAACGCGTTTTAACAAAATCTAGAGTCGTAGTGTGCTTATTGTTTTATACCTGAAATTTATATTGGTAACACATATTTCCGCACATTGTCCACGTAAACCTTAACAATGTCTATTCTATAATTTCCATTTACAGAGAGCACAATAATTTTTTTTCATAAAATACGAGTACAGTTTGTTACTAATTCTTAACAGAAAAAAAATATCATGGTTAAGGTACAATTCCGTGAAAAGCGAAAGACGACACGACAAAGCTATTCTATATTTATTCTAACGCACGAAACATTTTTTTAAGTAATCATTTATAACACTGAACTGAATGCGCGACAGTCAACTGTCAATTTACCGTCGCATGTAGGAATCGGTTTTATGCAAATTAATGAATTCTGCAATAATTCTATTTGCTGTTGCGAGAAATGTCAGGCGATTGTAACACAAATAAAAAAAATTAAAGCTGTGAATATTACTCGATTACATAGAGAATTAATTTAGAAAACGACATCATTTCATATTTATTCCTCTCTTAAACACTTAAACAAAATTAAAAAAAAATGCTTATAAAAATAGCGACAAAATTTTCGGCTAATAAATATAAATATAAAAAACATGTTTACTTATTTTTAAATACCTAAAAAGAGCAGGTGATTCTAAATTGCTATATTACAATAATTATCTAATATTACGTTATTACATTGATGCTTATAATTAATTTTAAATTTACCGTAATACATAATTATTATCTCGTTTGATAAGAACCTCTCATTGATCGAAGATGAAGTCGTCCAGAAATTTCGAAACAAGCTTGTTATTTTCCGCTTAAACGATTATTAGGTAACACCATCAATTAATTAAAATTAATTAATAATGACAGACTAGTTCAACACAAAGTGATTCATCAAATTAACCCAAAAATGTCGCATTAATTTTGATTTCAACTGTAAATATATTATCTGTTGATAACAGTGTTTAAAATGACGCTGTTTTGTTGATCATATTAGCCCCTTTTAGTGATTCAAATGCATGGAAATGAATTTATTATGTTAATAATTATTCAACATTTCAATCTGGGTAATATTGTTGAACACTTATTGATATACCAGGTGTATGTAATGTTGATAGTGCCGGATATCAATATAATGCATCTAATTGAACACAAGCTTTATACGAAGTGTTTTCAATGCGTCATTTTGCTAGACATTTGACTTTACACAATAGTTTAGCCATACAAGGAATCTGAGAATATACAATGTTTATGAAGGGATTTATTATACGTTCATATGCTATATTTTCTGTAGATTGAAAATTAAATAATCCAGAACTTAAAATAAGCAACTTTTATTTCACTACGAGTACTTTCAATTTTAAATAATTCAGTTACTTTTTATTTATTTTTTACTAGTACAAAAAAAACATTGTATTTCATTTATCCGGCTCATTTTATTCCATAATTTTTTTTGTTATCTAGATTACTGAAGCCAACATAATCACTAAATTTTTATATTGAGTGTATAAGTGTGTTCTCTATCAAATTGAATCCTTAATATAATTTATGTGACTTATGAGCTATTAATATTTTATGAGCATTTTATAGCAAGAGAAGCAGTCATAAAATTCTAATGAATTTCAGATCAAGAATAAAGATCATTAAATATTTAATAATAAGTTAGGTATAGATTTGTAATAAAACTCCATCTTACCCATGATTACTATGTATATTTTTTTAGTTACCTTTTATACTTATTAACATTCATTTACATATACTTAGTATTTTCCTTAGTTTCCTATTAATACATTTCTATTATTACTCGGCTATCGACTTACATCGTCATTTCTCTACTATCTTTCCCGCCAATTCCGTATTTAACTTTTCTATCCGTAATTTCTTTTTAATACCGGCCAGTAAATCATACTAACAAACAATCAAAACAATAAATGAATGTATGAAATCATGAACCTTACAGGTTATGTGTAATATTGCTTTATGAATACCTGATCGTAAAATGAACTCTGTCAAACCTCGACATCTAGTATGAATGATGGAATACAGTACCCACATTTCTGAATTTTCCGATACACCGATTTCTATTTACATATTAATGATAGATTAGTGCCGAACGGATTGCATACAAAACGCACACATATACGACAGCTTAAAATTGTGTGGATTGTAGGGTTGTCAATTATTCATTCACTAGACGATGCCCGCGGCTCCGCCCGCGGAAAAGTCGATAAACAAAATATTGATTTTATCCCAAGGGAACCTATACTCGGGACACAACCCATCCTATGTCCTATTCTTGGATGCAAACAATCTGTGTGCCAAGTTTCAGCTTAATCCGTTTAACGGTTAAAGCGTGAAGGAGGAACAAACATCCAAATATCCAAACATCTTTACAAACTTTCACATTTATAATATTAGTAGGATTATTCAAATATTCATTCAAAATATTTTTAAAACGAAATTAAAGCAATAACAGCATAGCTCATTTGTAAAAGTTTCCTTTTCTGATGTCAACTAAAACAGATAAAATACATAATTTGCTATCGTAATTTTCTCATCCTAGGAATCCTAGTAAGTAAAGCGTAAAAGTATAACCAACTACAAAAAACAAAATTCCCATAAATAAGCAAATACCTATAAATGTACAGATGACAAAATAATGGTAACAATTTTATATTTATTGAAAAAATGTAACAAAAACTCAGTAAGTTACTATTATTGTATCATAGTAAGCTTTTTCAAGTGTTTTTTTTTTTACCAATAACGATTCATTATTATCACAAGCTATAACTGTTTTATAGCTGGGCTCGGATCACCTCTTACAATGTGAGGGGTACGGGCTATAGTCCGCCATTGACCAAGTGCAGATTGGTAGACTGCACACATCTTTGAGAACTTTATGGAGAACACTCAGTAACGAATAGCAAAATCTAATGTGATAACCCTAGATGCAAACCAAATTCAGCTATCAAATTACCTGATTTTGCGACGGCCGTATCGTGAATATCCGAACGTATTTATCGACCTGAATTTGCTTAACAAAGCGGTTAGGACTGATAGATAACTCCTTTGTTCAAATTTGGTTTATTGCAGAATCTTATTATTCCTGCTAAACCAATTTAGTACTACTAACATTGGTATCAAAGTATGAACACTAAGTATTAAATGATAAGTTTATGTTACTTAAAAGTCAATGGCTATGGAAAGTAATTATAAAACTATGCAGGGAGTAATCATTATATATCTGTTTAAAACAGTTAAAATTTTTACTTTTAATTTGCTGGTACTGCACTAGAAGATGGTAACTTGATCGAGCGTATGAATATAATGTAGGTACGAATGTATATTATAGCCAATATTAGGTATCATTGTTTTCGTTTCCAACGTTGGAGTGACTTGGCATATAACTTTTGCCTCCATCCCCTATTTTGAACAGCTAAAGTGAACGGATAAAGCTTTAGTAAAATAGAATGCAGCTCTTCCCTCTTAAAAAAAGAGAACCTGCGCAAAATAACACACGATTAGTTCAAACTCAAGCTTTAAATTACGATCATAACGCAGCCAAAATTCAATTTTATTCTATCCCCTTTCCAGCGTAACTTCAGATGAAAATTCCAGTTTAATCCTGACATGACAAGATCGGTTAGAGAGAGCCCAATAGATTTCCTCAAGCATTGTTGATCCTGAACCGGGAGAGATTAGGTGCAGTGCCCGTTACTGCTCCTTATATTGGACCGGTCGTTCTTTCGATATGCTATTACGGAATTTTATTAATTTTCCTTTGACGTTCGTTGCTTTGACTGTCTTTTCTGGTTTATATGGCAACTCTTTTATATCACAGATACTGTTTATTGTGTTTAATTGCAGAAAATATTGGCGAAAAGATGTGGTCTGTATATTTAATCTAGATGACTAATAAGATTAAAAATACAACATAATCCATGAACACGACATACTCATAAATACAGTCTTATATTCGGTACATATTAATATCTGTCGCTGTTATTTGACGTAAGTCGTATCCAGCGAAATCTTAAAGTTAATAAGAATAAAAACTAAAATAACAGGTTAACAAACTCCTGGTAGCAATAGTTTCGTCTGCAACTAAATAAAATTCTTAACTTTAAATAAATAAGTTATGTTTAACTTAGGTAGATTAAACAACGCTGTACTAAGAACATAAAATAACTTTCAATATCGACATTGACGTATGAATCTAGCCGGTGTCTGTGAAGCAGGGTTACTCAAAGTGTAGCGTACCTCCGCTTTACTAAATAAATCGTATACGCTATAGGATCGTAATAATATTTACGTCATCGAATAAAGATTTAAAATTAATAAAGACCTTATCCAGTCCCATACAGTAGTTATTAGAATTAAAAAAATGTATAGTTTTTTTAACTCGTCTTATTTTTAAAACAAAAACTTTTATTTTCTAAGTAACTTTTGTGAATATTTAAGCATATTTTGTTGTCATTAAATCACTATAATACAACTGGAAAACTGGAATATTTTAACAAAAATGGCACTATTTTAAACCTTATCCTGCAAATAAATTGGTTTGATATGATTTTGATTTAAAACTTTGAGTAACTCTGCTCTAAAGTCTAGCTTCGTATTCCTCGGAGGCAAATAGAAAATTTTTCGTTAGGACTTATGTCTCCGCGTAAAATAAATCGGGGATTTATTGAGAAGGCAAAGCCGCTTGCTAGAGAAATAAGTGCATGTCGTTTAGGTCTTCTAATATTTATCTTTCGAAGAATTTTGTAACTAAAATATGTTTACTTACTGTTAGTTTAGAATTAACCGTACTATGTTTAAGAAATTATCATTTATTGTCACAATGGAAATAGTAAGCTATAAGCAAAAGACAGCGTAACGACAGGCAACTAACTTAACAGATATCGTTCCGACAGAGTAACGATGTAGTGACGACACGATAACGAATGTGTCCGTGCAGTCCGCGGGACTCAATTTATAGAAGCAAACCAAACAGACAGACAAATAGACCGACCGACAGACAAACAAACATTTAAAAAAAATGTTTGGGTATGTGCTCTGTACATACGTATTTAGTAAAAAGCATTTTTTTATATTACAAACAGACATTCCAATTTTACTTATTTGTATAGATAGCTACTCGTACTTTCCTAATTTATGTAATGGCAATTACACTAATGGTTATATCGACAGCACGTATTATAATCAGTACACAAATAGTAACTTGATTCTTGCTATCTGCTTACAAATTAATCTGCATACAAATGTCATAGAATCCGTACAGTGTCACCTTCGATCGTGTATTAAAATGCCATTTACATTCGTCACACGCGTGTTTACACCGAGATAGTGGAGTGGAGGATCACAAGTCAACTAACTCTCATAAACTGATAAGTTTAGTGATGTTATGAAATAGTATTAAGATCTTTAGTGAAGATAACTCTTGACAATTACAGGCTATATGTAAATTTAATTTACTGAACACAAATACCTATAATTTGTAGTAGATGCCTGCTAAAACGATATAGTAATGTTCTTGTAGAACTACGGTTTCTTGTAAGTATTAATGCAAATATTTTTTTGTAATTGTTTTCGCACTTACGATTAGCCAATTCTAAATCCATTCCGGTTTGATTCATAGAGAATGACATTATGAATGATTAAATTGTCTCAATTGTTTTGCATTATGTGTATTTAGTAATAGAAAGATAATCCAACATAATTATAGTAACAAATACTAAACCATATTAATTATCTTTGCATGCCACTGTAATAGCAAATGTGAGCGCTGTTAATTAACATTATTTATCAAGACCATCTTCATGTACATTTAGCAAAATAAATAAATAAATAAAAAATTTAAAGAACGAAACAAAGTGCAGAGATTAGCACTTACTAATTAGTAACTAACCTCACCAATTACCTCGCCTAACTCACGACAACTTACCTTATGTAAACACGGCTTACAATTAGCTTTTCCATGCAACATTAGCATGATTAAGCACACTAATTAATCACTCGGTGATCGCGATGG
>LGAG01000200.1:239814-250924 GCA_001278395.1 Lerema accius
TTGTCATTTCCTATTGACTCAATATCGGTTATTTTTTAATACTAGAACTAATACTAAAACTAGTGAACTTACCCTATGGTTAAAGTTCGATCATACCTCAGTATATCAAACATTAGTTTAATAGACCAATTCGGTATAAGTGTTTGAATGATTTTAATTACCATGTTAAATGTCAACTGTAAATCCTGTCAACGGGTTCTTTCGTCTAACTACTGAATGCTATTTCTATACAAGATACAGAAATAGGTAATTATTTAAGTTTTGAATTAAATTAAAAAATAAATTTATAGTAAAAATTTAATTTTGCTCCTACGCCATGTCAACGTTAACCATGTCAAATCTGAAACTGGTATGGTATGGTAGTGTCTGCATTATTCCTAAAAACTTGCCGAAAATTTAACCCTTTACGTGCTAATATAGATTCATCAAAAACTTTATTAAGTTCCAAGTGCCTTGTTGAAGTTTTAAAAACTACTTGAACAGTTTAGTTATAAAACTATTTGTATTTTCTTCGTAGGTAGAATGCTCGTGTTTGTAGTTTTATAGAGCTGTAACTTGTAGTTTAAAGAGTTAACCTCACGATAGGTCTCAGAGAGAAGAAGTCAAACGTGTCTCAACTTTCACTTATAGACCATTTTTTTATCTAGTCTTATTTTAAAAACAAAATCGGTAATTTTCAAAGCAGTGTTTGTGAATATTTAAGCATAATGTGTAATTGAAGGGATGAAATCACTTATACATTGCTGGAAAGGTGTAAATAACATAAAAATGTTTGATTTTGATGACAAGGTTTACGTAAAATTGCGTACTAAATAGGTGCAAGTTACAAAAAAAGGACTGTAGAAATACTCTTTACAATATTTTTTATATGAATAGACTCTGTCACGATGATTTCCTTTACCACACTTACTGATAATGGTAAAGTTAAACGATACAATTGTTAACTGCGTAACACTTTCTCGGGCATTTATTTTCATCACCACGTGAAATTATTTTAAAAAGGCGTTTTTAGTGGAGTTCATTTTCCTTTTTTAAATAAAAAATTTTTTTTTTTTTATTAAGTCTGAGTAAAAAAATAAAAATTAAAAAAAAGGAAATTACCCCTTACTAACGCAACTTGCCATGTAGACGCAGCGTTACTTCGAGCTACAAGGCTACGACATACGTCTTAACCTCTACAATACATACAATAAATTAAAGAGCGAAAACAATAAAAAAACAATTGAATCTGTAATTTACGACCGCACAATTGTTACGGGGAATTTAATATTGCTAAATTAACAACCGGCGAATCGGTGGGATTTTCCGTAGTAATCGGTGTAGCATCGGGATTTCAGTTCCGCGAAAAATGATTGTCCCTCATTAAATGTACGGCGGGGATATTAATAGTTTGACCGCAATGGACATCGCATTGTTTCGATTCCACGCTCGTAATGCTGTGACGGGATTTTTTTCAATTGTGGTATTTAATGCGATTTTTGTATCTGGGACCGTTGAAGTATTATATAACGCAATTTTTGAAGATTATTGACCATCCTTCTCCATGTAATGCGTTGTCACGTTTTTCTGTAAACCTAAACTTTACGTTACAAACAATTGATAATTTTTTATTTAAAAATATTGCAATTTTGCTGAGTTAGAACAATTAGATAACATTTTACAAAACCCCCCTCCTCCAAATGATGTTATGTAATACTTGAACGGCCCCTTGGGTGTTTGTATGGGGTAATGTTTTTTGGTGAAACAGTGTTTCAAATAAAAGGTAAAGGTGAAATATTAGAGAATTTTGACTTGGAGTTGCCTTCACAGTTTATTAGTATCAATCAATACTGGCTTGACTGTACATGAGATCAGATCAAATCAGATAATTTATTAACATGTGAATCATAAGGTTCTCGTCTTGACATCATATTACATGAAAGTGGTAAACTTGTACAAACAGATAATTCTTTACAAAGATGATTTACGCTCAACGCATGTCAAAGTTTTCACTAAAAGTCATCACCTCTGTAAGTAAAAGTATCAGTTTTCCGTTGTTCTAATCTAACCACACCATACCGCCTTCGCTTTCCGCACAAACATAAAAACAACAAATTAAGATAATAAACCAGATAGTAGACAATATGGCGATATACTCGTAAGAGAAAATTCCAAATAGTGAGAAACAAAAGCGTAGGTACGCAACAGAGCGTAGAAAGACAACATCACACAGCCAATTTAAAAATTTCTCATATTGTGAGGAGTTTGCCATCCGGAAAATTGTCGGAGTAATTGAGTGAGTCGTACAGGGACACGTCGTATGTATCAGAATTTGCGAAAACGAAATATTGACGCGTCAAAGAATATTTTGCTCCTTTACAAAGGAGACAAATATGTAACAAATAAACAAAGAGACTTGCTTAACGATGATAATTATAGCCGATTGATAATGGAGTTGTTTAAATAATGAGGAGTCCCATTTTTATATCGCAGCCACTCAAATCTATACATCTAAATAAAATTGAAGTGTCTGTTTGTAATATTAAAATAACCGCTTTTTACTAAAAAGCTATACACGGTACACGTGCCAAAATACCATTTTTTTTTAATTTGGCTGTTTGATCCGGTTGAAATCCATCAAGTCGTTTGGGCTGTAGAGCATTCCAAACACATGGAATAGTCCATACATTATAATATACATTGGTACATACATACATACATTCGTAAAGCATTACCTTCCTCACGCAGTATGGTAAAAAAAGTAATCCAAAAATCCGATACAGACTTCCCCATTAGTTGTGCGATAAAAATGTAAATTTGGACGCGCTGAACTGACCGGCTAGCCCTCGTTGCATTTTGTATTTCACCAAAAATGTTGTTAATTAATTCTTTAATTTATTTGGGCCTCGTATTGACTACGCAAGCGGGATGTCAATTGCTATTACGAGTACTAGCACGGTGGTTAGTTATAGTCGATTGACTGGTTAGAACATTTTCGTCATACGTACCTACTCCGTGCATGAAAGATTGGTTTTACAAGACGTAACCGACGTACTTACGTCTCTTTTTAACACTTAAACAATATTAGAGTTAGAAAGAGATGCCTATAATACACACTGTCACAATTTGTGTGTGATTGAATAATACAACAACCTGTGCTAGACAAAAGTGTTTTGAAAAGTATTCAATTCATCCGAATTAAATCTGTTCAAAACAATATTATAATCATTCAGTATCCAGCCAAAATTTCTTTTGAATTAACAACATTAGTAAGGAATTCTAAACGTAATCGTTACCAAAAATGTATCTTCAATTTTATCAGCTACAATAAGTAAATACTAACGTTTTATTTTTGTTTTAAATTCTCAGATCAACAACAAAGACTGGTGCAAGAAAGGAAGGAAAGGAGGGCACTGCAGTATGAAATGTGAAGGTAGCTAATTAAATTATAAGACTTAAATAACTCTGTTAACACCTGCGAATGTTGGGGCTCCTAAACACTCATAACGCGAAACAGTCTTAGGGCGGTCACAAACGTCTGGAATTTTTTAGATTCTGAATTGCCAGTTGGTAGATCGAGATTAAAAGAGCCAGGGGTAAATCCTTTTCTATTATGGAAATGTTTCCGTCGACACAACTTACCCCTGCCTCTTTCTACCCCGCTCTCCCCTACTGTCAGTTTAAATGCAGAATCTGAAAAATTCTGACGTCTGCGTCTGGCTCATAGAAATCAGAATCTATATTGAGAATCTGATTCCTGATACGAATTTCGGACATTTGCGCCCGCCATTAAGTAACTTCTCTCGATCTCAGTTTAAGTATGAAAATCTTGAAATGAGTCACACTGGCAGTATAAAGGCAGTCATACTACTTCAAGCAATTTATAAAGCATCTTCAAGCAGTTAGAATAAACAATTGTGATCGCCCATTGTTTCCAACTGTCGGTGTGGAAGCAATCCGTGTATAACTAACTAAAGAGTCGAAGATTTTTCTGGAACTTTCTGTTTTTCTTCTCTCTGCTTGGTAGATAAACCCTTTGGTACTTCTTATGTCCACGGATTTGACGATAAGTTATCATAATTATAATTCATCTGTTGGTTTATCGTTTATTTCTGTAGAACTGCTTGTTTCATAGCCCCGCAGTACGTTGATCTCTAGCTACACCAATACTGTAACGCACATTGCGCTACTGTACTGCAGAAATCCTATGCTAATTAGATTTAATTAAATCATTATGGAATATCATTTAAATTGTGCTTTTCATAAACTTAAGATAAGTATTCACTTAGGCATTTTAAAATGATATTCATGATTAAGTTTACAAGCTCAAGTGTTATAAATTTTCATTTTAATAATTTATTTAATTAAATGTCGCTACTAATAACTACAAAAAAACTTTATAAATTGCGTACTACACGGAGAAGTACCTCTTTGTTTTTAATCTGTATACTACATGAGATTTATAAATTGGATAATTTTCATGACATACCTATGGTGGCAGTAGTAGGTTTTCGATGGTTTATTTTGTAAGAATATTTTTACGCTTAAAGGACATGAGGCATTCTGGTCTAAAAAAAATTGCGTAGTCCGAACTAAGAATATTCTAAATAGCTAGGTTAATACCAACTCCTTTTTTTGGATAGTTATTTAAGTTTTCGTACCTAAGTCTCGAATAAATATGAACTTGAATAACGCAAAAACAAAAAATAACATGCAGTTACATGGTTAAATTCAGATATTATTTTAAGTTCCTAATATGGCCAAGCTATTGTAAATAATCCTAGGTGTTTCCGCGAAATTTTTTTTAGGCCAACAATGTATGAAAATTGTCTAAAGCACTTAATATATTTTCAGATCTTATCAATGAAGACTTGGCTGACGATGTGCGTTGCGCCAAACGCATCTATGACCGCGTCGGCTTCAAAGCCTGGCCTTCTTCTTACGCCTACTGCAAAGAAAAGAGCCTACCTGATGTGTCCCGCTGCTAAATACACTCATATTCCAACGATTTCAAAACGATAACATTACCTACATAGCATTGAAAGCCAATACGATACGCTTATAATAAAAAATCACATTATACACTTCCATGAGACAGGATACCGTACCAAGTTAAAAAGATGTTAAATAAATCGTTGCTCTGAAAGGAAATCGAATTGAAATTTATTTCGCCGGGATTCGAACCGAGGGTCCATTGAACTTTGTTACTATTGCTTCGGTTGTCTGGTAAAAGATCATTACTAAGTTTATTATTAATTGAGTTCTAGCAAGTCAATTATCGATGTTATCTGAATCTTTGCATTGAATTTTAAATAGAATGTCCTCCCAGCGACCAATTATTATAACGAATTTACATGATCTATAAACTTTATACTTTACTTTTTTGATAGATATAAACGGTTGCAGATAATTGATAAGATGTTAGTTGTCTATGTTAAGTGGAACCCAAATATACTCTTAGTTTTAAGATAAAGAAATCATGGAATTAACCTTAATCAATTGGATTATAATTGAACTTAGGTTAATTTCGTTAACCTTTTTTTTATTTTAGTAATGATTTGTAGTCTAGTTTATATTTTATCTGTAGTATTAAGTGTCGGAATTGTATCACATATTTTAAAATTGTGTGAAATAAGTTTGCATTTTTGTTTCATCTATCTGAGTAGAATTATAAATAAAGAAAATTAACTCATTTAGCATTTTAATGGTATTTTATTTTAACAACCCCAAACCACAATATTTTATTGTTGTCAAGAAGAGAAAAGAAAAAATACTCGCAAAATATTAATTTGCAAACCTTCAGCCAAGCAGCTTCTTTTTTATATAATTGGAAATGAGCTTATAATAAGTGTGATCATAGTCGTAACATAAAAATAAAATGGTATCAAGCTGATGACTGTTGCTTCTCCAAAAAAAATTTCTCAATACTCCTCTGTTTATTCATCAAATTTTCAAATGCTAATGCTGATTTCATAAACCGTACGAGTGTGTATCAGAATATAGAACGTAAACGTTTGCGATTTCAATTTATGCTCCCAATCAAATAGAACTCTGATTGCGAATTATCGAGACGTGAATTTCATTAACTTTCTTTGTTCTTTACTTTATGTGTTAAAGATTTGTATGGGAATATGTAGATTTTTTTTCGAAACCATTGCTTTAGTAGTATCTATACCTACATAATATTATTCGTCTATTCTGATAATGGCTTCAGGGTAATCATAGATGGACTACTTCAAGTAGTTGAAGCCGGCTACTTCAAGCATACCGTCCGACCATACACGAGTAGCTGAAGCAGTCGGTTCATACGAGTACAATCTCGCACGCCTACTGCTTCAAGCCACGGACACAACTGGAAACTGTCCGTCTATGGCTAGCTTTAGTGTACTTACAAATGCAACTTATACGTACTTTCCTATGAATATTACTTCTTAGATAAAGTAAGGTTTTAATATGAAGTCTATTCTGTATCATTAATGATACGTGTTTATTTCTTAAGCAGTGATAGCCTAGTGGTTTGAACGTTGGTCTCTCGAACGGGAGATCCTGGGTTCAAATCCCACGGCACGCACCTCTAATTTAAAAAGTTATGTGCGTATTAGATACTAATTATCACTTGCTACGGTGAAGGAAAACATCGTGAGGAAACCTGCACACCTGAGAGTTCCCCATAAAGTTCTCAAAGGTGTGTGAAGTCTGCCAATCCGCACTAGGCCAGCGTGGTGGACTATGGCCTGCGCCCCTCACACTGTGAGAGGAGACCCGAGCCCAGCAGTGGGACAGTTATGGGTTGTAATGATGATGATGATGATGATGTTTATTTCTTAATAATACCATTATTGGTATTCTAAGTATATTTAACCAAATTAATATTAGATATGGCCTTGGTGCCTAAATTAATTAGGTACCTATAATAATATTTTAGACAGCTCAAAACAAGACAAAATCTCTTTGTGAAACATTATATTCATGTTGTATTATATCATGTGTAAATCCATTTTCGTTATTAACTTCATTTAGTTTATAATAAGACGCACGATTCGTATGGTAACAATATTTTGAAACATAATTATAGATTAGTAAGATTTGTTTTAATTGGCGGACCGGGTCTGTGGTCGAAATTTGACAACAATTAATGTGCACACTAATAAAATACAGATAAAGATAACACAAATAAATATTTTTAAAGTTAAACGCGTTAAGCTGTTAGTTGTGATTGTTATCGTTAGATAGATAACGATCGTTAAAGGCAGCGAAGTGGAGTATACGCTAGACCTCGTTAGTTATGAGGAGTAACCTATTATCCTTGGGCTATTAGTGAATTCAAGGTAAGGTAAATCAGTTCATGGCTAATTTTAAGTTCACAACACAACATACAAAAATACTCATCAAGTAACTAGAGGAACAGAAAGATCTAAAGCAAGCAGCGCCTACACGTACTGCCATAGCAACGTAGCAACGTAGCGCATCCGGGTTAATTTAGCAGAACAAATTCTGCCAGGCGTTAAGCATAATAGACATGTTACTACGTAGAAAGGAATTTAAACGTTATTAGGTGTTAACTTCAACACTAATATTTACAGACACAAATGTAGAAGCTTCAATGAAATCAATGCATGATTATAATAACCGATTTGAAAGGATTTTTTAAAATTAAACAAGAATATACACAAAAAAGTATATAGTAGAAAAATTAGGAAATAATGTCAAGTTTTAGAACAGTCGTGGGATTAGATTATGAATTGTGACGAGTAAAGTACCTTCATCAACGTAACGTATAATAACTGAACAGTAATTAGAACATTGTAATTAGTGTCTTTCTAAGAAGTATAACCGTAGCAATCGATGCCCTAGGGTCTTTCAAGGCAGGAGGATAGGAAAAGAAAAAATATTGATAGATTTGTCTTCAAATAAATTGTGTAGCAAATGACTTTTTAGAAACTATTGAATGTTATAAATAAGTCTGAACATGAAGCTTCATTGACTTACATTTGAGTTACTACAATGGACAAATCTTCACAACTATGAGGAGGATTATTCCTTCTTGCTGAAGCCATGTTTAAAAGACTATCTAAGCTGAAAGAGAATTTCTAAACCATCGTGAGTCTGCATCGAGTGCGGTGTGCATTGGAATGTGCGGTGGAATTAGCTTGCGGCTACAGATTTATCAGGGGACGTAAAAATACACACATCTACCGTCTGTGTCGATGTGTATTCTACTAGCGAAACATTACTAATCACTAACGATTTATACAACTTTATGAAGAAGAGATTTATTAGAATTTCATTTACTTTCATTATGTATCTACTTCAGTGTCTTAATCAACTTCATGAAGCGGTTGGAAATTCCCCCTCACTCCCCAAAAAATAATTTTCAAGCTACGATCTTCCTTTATACTAAACTAATATCCCTATCATTAAAGCATCATATTTTAATGCAGCTTTAACGCATTTTCACCCTTATTGCCATAGAAATAAAACTCGTTTACTATTGCCTACTACTACGAGTTCAATGCATAGGAATTTCTTCCTCTTCACATCTAATGTAACTGTAAAATTCAAACAGACATTGGCACCTTCGGCTTTGTTACGTATTTGCGAAGTGCGGATATTGCTGCGACGCGGCAAGGCGTCGCCTGTCGTTTTCATTCGCCGAAATAGCAAGCACGTAGACTTAGAATCTAGGCATTAGAGATGTTCATGTTTTAATGATATAGGTATTCCATGAAAGACGATAGCAATATAGCCAATTTTCACCATCAGCATTAGCCTTAACCTAGGTTATGATGGAGGCATTGACAACGCATTGTTGGACAAAAATTTTAAACAAATAACTGTCTAAATATTAAACTGCTATCCAAAACTTGAACTCTATTATAACATGCTATGCAAGTATGCACTGTAAACCTGCCCATTGTCAATCAGATTTAACTTTATTGGTAAGTACGTATTTTTGTCTCATTAAAACTTGCTTAATAAAGTAACTACCCACTAAATTTCAAGAGATACAGTAGCATTACCTTTTAATATACCTATTTCCGTTAGCAGCTTTTGCGTACGGAATCAATAGACAAAGCTCTAACCCAGTCTGTCAGCCATGTAAGAAATTTGATAGTCTGTGGCACGGCAGACTATCTCAAATGCACCTCAAAATGCGAGTTTAAATTCAGGCGGAACTGCACACTTGTTACGTATTTCAAAGAAGCGGATATTGCTGCGACGGCGACGCCACCTGGCGGTTAGCAGTTTCACTGACGTCGCGGAAACACCAAACTTGCGACATCTTTTATATATCAAGGTAAAATGAAACTCTTTTCGTTGGCAGACTGAGACATTTTTTATTCAGTAGTCAAACCAGGTAAACTTCGGCGTCTGTATTTTTATATGATTTGAATCTGTATGTAATTTTGAAAAAATAAGACGTGTAAATATTAAGATGATTTTATACTCACTCCTAAATTAGTATAAATGTATCATATAGGGAGATACTAAGTACATAAGCTGTTTTGTCTCTAGCCTAAAACTCGTACACAAATCACGCAACAGTAAATAATCACCAACGCCTTGTACACATTCATAGCAAAGGCATAATCGGCATGTTGCTATTGAAAAGATGCAGAAAAAACGCACTATGGCTTGTTCTTCGATATCGCGACCGAAGGACGTAATAAACATTTATATATTAAGTTTTAGCCGGTAGCCATAGCTAGATTTAAATCTGATTATCCCTAATAACTAAATAACTCATACTTATTATCTTTAGAAACTTATCAAAACTAAACAATCGTTTGAAAAAACTCTCCATTCTTAGTGATCTTGATAAAGAATTAACTAATTTCGTCTCTTTTTGTAATGGAAGTAGGGTTACCATAATATACCCTGGTCATTTCTAAGTTTTCAGGATTTTTAAGCTTCCCCCAAAGCAGAAATTTTCAGAAAAGGTTGATGAATAAATGCGACAGTATAAAACATTGCCTTATTGATTGCCATTTTAATTAAATTCATTTATCTTTTAGTATCATTCGATTTGGAACATATTGTCAAAGAGGTAGCATACTTAATAATATATTTTTAAATTCACGACGATGTCCCAAGACTTTTCTAAGTTTATCAGGCCTTTTTTCGGGACTTTTTAATGTTTTAACTGGCAACGCTACTCAGGAAACCCTCCCAGCCTCTGTATTGTTTTAAATTGAGGCTAATGGGCGATAATTAAGGTAACTTAGTGAAGATAATCGCCATTGATTTATTTTAATTGTTCGCAATATTGATACTAAATGGAGTCGACCGGTTTTTGTTCAAGATCTGGGAAAGATTGCTTTAATGCGTCAAAGTGTCGCATTAAGAAAATAATAATATAACGAGACATTATAGCTAATATTTCTAGATTTCCATATAATGGACTGACCTTGAAAGGTCAAATTGAAAGATTTGGATGGTAATCTTTCTATTGTGCTAAGTATCTAGTGATAGTCAGTTAGCTATACTAGATTGAACGTTGGTCTCACGAACGAGAATTACTAGGTTCAATCACCCACACTTCTAATTTAAAAAGTTATGTGCGTATTAGATAGGTACTAATTATCACTTGATACGGTGAAGCAAAACTCCGTGAGGAAACCTGCACGCCTGAGAGTTCTCCATAAAGTTCTCAAAGATGTGTGAAGTCTGACAATCCGCACTAAGCCAGCCCAGCGTGGACTACGGCCTGTGCCTCTCACAATGTCAGAGGATACCCGATCCCAGCAGTGAGACAGTTAAGGGTTGTGATGATAAATCATTTTATTTACGGCGACAGTGGACTTTTTACATGAAATAAATACAGACCAAAAAAAATTAACGCAGTCTAAGGAACAAAGAAGCGTGGTACGGAAACCATAAAGTTAATAGCAAATGATAACGTTTTCCGGTACATTTCTTAGCAGATTGTGCTCGGTGACATACGTCAGGTCGTAAAAAAAGAAAAAAACTTACCTTACTTTTTTGTTCTGAATACTGAGTGTCTATTATATTTTTTGATTTAAGGGAAATTAAGTACTTACCTAAGACGCGACGAATCGACCCGTAAAGCGCAATAGTTACCAACCTGAAGTTTTGTTCAATTGGTCCTGGGTTTGATATCCTTCTTCTT
>LGAG01000200.1:263011-294713 GCA_001278395.1 Lerema accius
TTATTATGTTGAAATCCGTGAATCCTTTACGGTTTTCGAGAAAAACATTTTCCGCCTTCTAGCGCAGTCGGGTAAACAAGGGTCGCACTCATTATACAGTGTGTCCCTCGATAAGGTGCAACCCCGATAATAGGTGACAGAAGACCAAAAATTATCGTCGAAAACGGGTAATTTTTTTTTTATTCCGTTTATTTTTAGCATAGCATAGCATAGTCAGTCAATATTTTTAGCATAGCATAGCATACTTTAGTATAGCATCGTCAATCTTACCCATGGCCTCTCCAAAGCCAATAAGTCTTAAAATAGATAAAAGATATCACCTCCCGATCATTAATGACAAACACAAATAAACACGCGTAACGTGTGTAAACTACAAAGCAATTAAAACCTCAAACAGTTTCATTCAAATTCCTCAGACGTAGGCAGTTTAACCTAAATACCTTGGATAATTAACACGTTAATAAATGTAGTCTGTATGTTTTGCACGTGGGCGAACGCTCTATCATAGTACAGAGAATTCACGGCGAGAAGTTTCTCATGTTTAAACTTTAAAGACGACCCATTATCAATGGCACTTTGACCAATAATTACAAATTAAGGATTTAAAAAAAAACCCACGATACATTTTATCATATTACTAGTGTATATTCGCAGACATTCTTTCCCACTCTGACCCCCTAAAACTTTTAAAAGATCATCAACTCAACCGATTTTCATCAAACATGATTTCATCAACGGAGTATTGTACTCTAAATCATGTACGCATACTCTATAATGTTCTTATAATAATACATTACACTAAAATTCTCTTTTTTAGTTTTCTCTTATAGATCAACTATGTACAGTCAGAGTTAGAACGTTTATAGTACAATTCTTTCAAAAACAATGAAAATCTGTTGTGCCACAAAAGTAGGGCACAAAATTATACTTATGAATAACAACCACCAATAGTCTTATTAACACAACAGGATCTATAAGGCATCCTAGGAAGGACTAGGACTATAGGAAGCGTCCTATTTAAAGTTTGTGACAGATATTGGTGTTGACACAAGATTGTTAAATTGCAAGCTCGGTCAATAATCTCATTAAAAATTGGATAGGAAGGGGAAAAATAGAATATATCTTCTAATGAATTCCTAAAATATCGACCATAAAATTTCATTTTGTTAAAATAGAATCTTTATCTCAATTTTAAGGCATGAATTTAAAATTTACGTGGCATTTTAATTAGTAAAGTTCAACAATTCGTTATCTATAGATTGTGAGAAACCAATTAAGAACTGTTATTTTATTATCGTATTGGCTTAAATGTTGCCACTGATGTTGTGTTATTTGCAATTAATTAATGGCCGATACATTCTTTCTGTTGTTTTTCATTTAATTTTAAGTGTATCTTTGTTGTAATTAGCCAGTGTAATGATTTGTTTGCCCTTATATGATTCAGAAAAAAAGAAAGCTGTTTGGTTCAATTAACACCTATGTTTATTGTTCCTCTTTTCAAGAGTTTCTTATGTTATCAAGTAGAACACTAAGAAAGGATTTCTAAAGGTAGTTAAGTTGGAGGGAGTAATTTTAATGTTTGTAGAACTTATTCTATGCCGCTCCAATGCGGCCTAAAAAACTTAAAGTAAATTTTTTTAGGTACATCATTTTGGTTTAAAAATATGAAGTACGAGTAAAATCACTATGTTTAATTTTCCTAAGCACTCATTAGTCCCTTTAATTTAACACCTAAAAGCCTTTTTGGGCGAGTTAAAAAATGTTATATGCAAGGGCTTCTACATGGCACTATTAATAGTTTTTTAGTTCATAAGTTTGTCTTATAGAGGGCGCCACGTTCAATTGCATGTGACATCACATAAGCTATAAGCTACGGGTAAATAAAACGCTTCCAAGTTCTAACGACACCAAATTTACAGCAATTCTGAAGGAGCACATACATACTTCTACATACGGCGAATAACTAACTATAAACCCCTCTAATTAACAGAAAATTGTGCAATTTTTTTCATTTCACACAGTCGATATCAAATTTCAAAGTGTTTCTCCACATCGGTACTATGATGGATGTCGGTGTTGTGCCGCCCACTACTTGCGTCCGCCACAACTACTACGAACCTCCGTCGCCCCGAGGTATTTAGGTTAACCCATGCATTCGTAATGTAGGACCTACAATACCTTCGCATCATAAACATTGAACGATTCAGAACTGATCAATTGTATCACGGTAGGTATTAGGCTGGGCACAAACCTCTGGAATTTGCATCAGGTATACTGATCCAGAATTGTTATAGCCAAATGCCCTTTTCTTCAAACGCTCACGCCAAATGCTATCTAAAAATGTATGGGAATGACATTAGGGGCGAAAAACAACGTCTTTTATGCCATCCCCATTTTTAGACGACATTTGGCGTGAGCGTTCAATGGAAAAGGACATTTTGCTATTGGCTCAGGACTCATGAAAGTTCCAGTCGTTTGCGCCCAGCTTTACTCCTTTGTCAAACTGATTACAAGGTATAAGCCATTGTGCTTTTATATCTCTCTTATACATTGAAACAAAACCAGTGTTCGAAAGAGATACCTCATTACAGTAAATAAAGGTTGGATTGATATCAACAAGAATTTTAAAACGAATTGCACTTTGACATTGTTGTAGAAGATCTACCTTCCAAAGATTGTCTATATGGCTAAAGATTGCTACTTATAACCAGGAGTGGCAATTTAAAATGCCCTCTGAATCATAGTAACACCGAAGAAATATAGGTAACCTACCTATCCAATTTTTCATTACTCATTATAGTCCTTAAACCATACACAGCATAAGCATTATATAAGACAGCATCTGAAATATCATTATCTTTTGCCTAACTTAAATTTATATCTTAACACAACTCTGATTCAGTCTTATATTTAGAAGAAATACTTCAATGTTAATTATGTAAAAAATTCGTGGATACAATAATAAAAGAAAATATTTCATGCTAAAAAATTAATGAATGAATTTTAATGATACACGCAGCTATTCAGACAACAAAGGCCTATTTAAATGTTAGATAAAAAAAGAAGAAAATTGAAAATAAATACTTCGATGAATTATTTTAAGCTGGCCAAAGACGGTGGGACTGCCAATATTTGAATCAATACTACTCTTTCACTGTCCAAATTCACCTTTGATTTGATCAGAAGTTGAACGCAAAGGAAAATAAATCTTACTGCCTTACAAATAAGTACGAGATGAAATAATGCAAAATGTTTACAAGAACTAGCAAACTATTCACAATTCTATAAAAGTCAGAATATTTCTGGTAAATGCGATAGTTGGCAATTCTGCACTACCTACTAAAATTAAAATCCCTATTAATTCTTCAGTAATTAATAATTACGTATACTGCGAGAGAAGACTTGAGCCTAGTAGGAATGTAATGGATTGTAATGATAATGATAAAATGGAATAACAGTAATGATAATTTCAACAAATGCAATGAGCATAAGATAGAACTAGTTCGAAATAATCTTGAAGATCAGGTAAACAGATAACTAGCGAACAGCAAAGTTGATCCAAACTTATAACATCTATACCGAATTATAATATTCACAGCCTGACAAGTTTAAACCCCTAGTGAACTAACTTGTTCAACTATGATATAGTGGAGAGATTGTTCATTCGTGAACTAACTTCAGTGCATAGGCTGGGTCCGTCTGATACTATATCTGGATGAATTACGAGTATATAAAGGTTGAAGTTCTGTACAATGTACACATGAGTAAAATGAGATTTGGATAGCAACTAATATTGAGTAGAAAGTAGCCGGTTACCTTTCGGAATCTACTCTTACTAATTGATGTTTACACACTCATACCCCCGCAGTAGGATTCCCTGTGTCGCGGGTGGCATGGACAACACAAAGAACACATCACTAACACCCATGACCCGAGAACAAACATCTATCTGTCACATAAATATCTTCCCCGGCCAGGAATCGAACCCAGGAACCCTCGCTTCGCAGGCAGGGTCACTACCGACTAGGCTACGGGGTCGTTGGATGCAATTCTAGCAAACGTAAGCCAAAAGGGTAGGTATCTGTTAGTAAAAAATAGTAGTCTGGTTAGTAATCGTTAGTGTTTGGACCACTCTAAGTTGATCATAGGATGTACTCGTATTGCCAGCATGTTTATTTTAAGCAATTGTGCGTACTCCGAACAAGGTCAGTACCTTAATACAAAATTATATTTATTACTTGCTATGCAAAGACTAATCCGCACTGAATCAACGTGCTTCAAGTATACTCTAGGCCTCCACAGTTATGAGGAGATCCGTGCACAGTAGTGGGTCGTTAATGGGTTGAAACCATGCAAAGACATAACGAGAATATCTGCACATTCTCATAGCTGGTGTATCAAGTGAGTGAAATGCACATACTAGCAAATCGCAATCAGCATGAGTTACTACGCTATTCCATCTCTCACCAGCTCAATGCACAGGAGAACAAGGTAATCTGACAGGTATAACTTATTCATAAATTTTATGTGATTCATACAACAGGTCGTAGTCTAATGCTAGGGTTATATGTTACGTCGATGTGCGGTGGCTAAGATAAACTTCAATGTAATGTAAAGTTTATCCCGACTTAGAGAGGTGTTTGACGTGTCTTTGTCATAATTTTGTCATAATTGGAATAATTCTGAATTTTAAGTTATTGTTAACTTTTAGTAGTCTTTTTAACCTCATACCCAAAAACAAGTTATTCTGTTTTCATTTTTTTTATTTTTTAACTTGACTTAAGTACTTAAATTACAGATGATGGCCGTTGTTAAACACAATAATACGATGCCATAAATGATGTCAGGTCGTTGCAAGTATACAAAGATAAAGATTAAATCTAAAACATTCACAATATGTCCTAGTTCTCTAATTGTATGTTTGGCAAAACTCCATTACAGTTTAAATCAGTTTACTACTGGTACATGTCTTGTGAACAGAATTGCATTAGGGATGTTTATTTGCTTAAGACGTCCCTGTAGTTTAGCTTTACCCTGCGTGGTCCCCGGTTCAATTCCTGGTCGAAGTAGCAGGCTAAAAATTTTGTTGGTGATATTAAAAATGTTCGTTGTTTTTAAATAAAATAGTTCAGGAGGACTTTGTTCTACAACATAATATCTTATCTCTAAATAATAACAATAATTTTAAATCATTTGGTCAAACAACTCTTTAGTTATTTTTTAACCATTTAGTTAGTATTTCGACCTCAGAGCGGATCCTCTAGTAGTTACTCATAGATATTCCTCACTTAGTAGGTAGAGAGATATAAAATACCTATTTCTATCCATTACCACACCATCCTTTAGATTTGATACAAAGATTATATGAAAGTCGGCGCTGCCAAAAACTACATTAGGCGATCTCGATAGCAGAGATTTTTAATCACACTCCAATCGAATTCGAGTAGAATATTGAATTGGCGAATGGGATTCAAGTATATTTTAGATCGTTTTGAAACTGAATAACTGTTGATAAACTTATTGTAGACCATTGAATCTCTTGAAATACTTACTTTTTATTTGAGTAAAGATTATTGAATGTTATCTTCTAGCATGTATATATTTAGCGCAGTCGGGTAAAAAGAAGCGCGCTTGACATGAAAATTGGATGATTTTCTCTTACTTGTCTTTGGACTAAAAATGATAACTTTCGATAGCGAATTTTTTATTTATTTATTTATTTTAGGCTGAGCGACCATGATCGTACAAGCCTACAATCGCGGACTATTAAATTCATGTTTTATAATATAAAATGTCATAAGAGAATAGTATTTTTCTTTCGTCTTTATTAGGATATTAATTCGTTGTATATTAACTCACAAAATAAATACGTATTCAACTTTAACCTTTATTGTTAATGTAACGTCAAAATTATAATTTATATTTTATTCATATTAACATTTTCCCATGGCCCACACGTGAAAGTTGTCAATGGTCGCTGGTCAGTGACGCCCACGCGGTGGCGTGGGCAGAATAACGGCTACAGTTATACTACTGTAGTTCAAACAGTGTTGTTGGTTTAACTCAGTATCCGTGATTGTTTGTTTGTTAATTTCATATTGCTTGTTTGAAGTTGTTTAGCTTAAGGTTGTGAATTATTATTATTAACTTTAATATTAATCCTAAAGTTATTAGTAATACTAATAATGTCCAGGAAGAAAGAGAGAAGTAGAGAGGAAAGTATCTTGTATCTTTCAAGACTGGAATGTACTTAAAATAAAAGAGGGCTGGGGGTCGGCCAATTGAGGCAGAGGTTCGTGTTTGTATATGAATAAAGAGTATACAGACATTTTGTTACTAATAAGCTTTTAATACACGTGAAAGGTATTTAGGTCATTTTATACTTGAACTAGCAATCGCCCGCGGCTCCGCACGCGTATATTTGCCAATTTCGCAATATTTTTATGCCTGCTCCTCTCATATTCATGCACATTACATAGCATTCTTATACATGTTACATAGCCTATAGTCTTCCTTAATAAATGGACTATTTTACACTGAAATAATTTTTCAAATCGGTCCAGTAGTTCCTGAGTTTAGGGCGTCGGGCGTTCAAACAAACAAACAAACTCTTCAGCTTTATATTATTAGTATAGATAAACACGTACAACTTCATACATTAATTTTGCTGCCTAGTGTGCGCCCGACGCAATATTAAGTACCTAGGTCCTTACATTTTTATGCAGCTCATCAGTAAAGTCAAGGGCATCGCTATAAAAGAGACTACCTACTAATAATCAGAGGTCGGCAACAGTTAGAGTATACCAACATTGTAAACCCTATCCGCCGTAATCGCATTATGAATGAGAGCCAATGGTGATTGGTACCTTTAACAAACCAGGTATTTATAGGCTCCTTAACATTATATCCTTATATCATAATGATACCCCACATTGTAAGCACCCTTGAGTTACACATAACAGTTTCGTACTGACCGTACATCGAAGAAAATATGTTACTGAGTGCTTTTATACTTTATAATCTAGCTGATATAAAGGCCTCTTCAGATATACGCGATATTTGCTTTCTGTAACAGTACCTAGCTGAATAATGTACGAGGGATTTCTAGTATTTCTCTATGGCTATGAATAGTGAAACTGTTTTTAAAAGTTCAGGAAATTAATGTAGCGCTTCAATTTCTAACAGGAACTTATAACACAAGGTAAACGAAAATATACAGCCTACACTACGCCCTACATGAATAGTAGGTATGACATATTTCCAAACCGTGGTATTCTGTCGAGGATAAGAAATAATATAAAGTAAAATCATTTATTACATTATAGGTTTAGATTTGAATAAAAGCTTTATAGAAGAAGATAATAGTATCTTTACTATTAATAATGAATGAAATAAATACAATTAACAACAAAGACAAAAACATACATAATATAAAGTATGTCAAGTAGTAAGCCAAGAACAAAAATTTAAATTCATTATTCAAATTCCTGTCACAAGGGAACTCTAACCTAGGACAATTTAAACGGCAGTCCAGTAGGTAGCTACAGTAACTATGCTAAACGGGTTGTCAGATCACGCGATATATACCGCTACCGGCAACCAATACCGCTTAAATATGAATAGGGCCTAACAGGATATAACAGTCTTCAGTATAATTTACCGTCATTGTTCCTATATCGAAGTGTAGGTTGCCAGTTTACCATCAGTAATTAACTAGGCCGGTTATCAGCAAAACCTTTTAACCGCACCCATTATTCTGGGACAGTGTAAGTACTCATACATTCATACACCATAAAACAAATACCCATAAACAATAGCTTTTAACTTGTTATAAATAGCTTTTAGCGTACACCACAATGCATCCTATCAACTGGGGTCCCGAGAGAGGTAAAATTGTTAATAATCTGTATACTGTATTCCTGTAGTCTTTGGCACGCTTCTAGAATGCTCTCTGAATTTTCGAATTTCGAATCGAGTTTGAAATTAATATTTTCTTTATAGGCCTATAAATCCTATAATGGTAGGTGCCAGTGCCAGGTATTAGAAGGCCGCAGAAGTTTTTCTGCAACATATTATATACTTACCTCATTACTTGGTTCACATGTGATCCTAAGCCATACTCGGTCCTCGATGAAATAAGAAATGACACCACAAATTGTTTATTAAATTAGTCCAACAATTTAGAAGCTTGACAGACTGACTTGACTCCTAAATGACTCGACCGATTTAAATCGATCGACTTTACAATAAAAAAAAAAATGTTGCAAAATGATCCTAAGAAGCGACATTCCTATTACCTGCGATCGAAATAAAAACAAGGACAGGAAATAAAATCACTTAAAAATTTGCACACAAATTAGGTACACATAGCCTATTTTTGGTCTTTGCCTTAAATTAATAAACATCTAGACACACGGTAGCCTGGCAAGCCAAGTTAAAGTATTCAAAATTTTTTGAGAAAAAACACTTCGACCTATGAAAAGCTAAAGACCGACTACAGTTACCCTAAATATCATTGAAACTTAACGACATTCCAGGTTCTATTTGGTTTCCACACAAACAACTTCATCAGATAAGTTACCTACGTCATTCATCTCGTAGTCACAATGAAACCCACGACAAGCGATTTCCGATCTCAATTAAGTTTTATAAGAGCTTAATTTCCATAAAAACTGCATCAATTTTATAATCTTGATAAATCTTGATAGAATCAGACAATATTGTTTTGAGTGGGCGACTTACCTATGTTTTAAGTAGGTATTGGTAAACGGATATTGTGGACGAAAAGACAAGTCATTCATCGGCTATCTCTCTTACACTTAGTAGATTCTCTTGAGATGGGAGATGAAACTAATGATATCTTTTAATATTGTAATCTGTCAAATCGTTTGAGCTGTAGAGTGTGCAATCATACTTAGAAGGAATAATCATTACCCTCCTTCGAGCGCAGTACGGTACAAACAGATTTGCAATACGGAATCCTACATTTAATTTCGGTTAGATAAACCAGTATCGAAGTTTTACGTGTAAATGTATTGTATAATGAGGGCGCTGCAATCGCTTCGTAAATCATTAGCGTATGTCACAATGGATACCCAGATGTTATCTTTCTGTATTACAGTCAAAGTTAAAATGTCTTTCAGTTATACAGCTAATTTGGTGGAAAGCTTTCGAACGATTTCCATTTGAAAGCTCGCATCAAAGGTACTTAATCTATATTACTAAATTGTTTATCTACGGAATTGCAGTCAGATTCCCTTTGGGAATATGGTTCAATTTCAATAATACATTAAAAGGTAAACACAGTACTTCTTTTGCTAATGTTGACATAAAAATAATAGCGAAACAGGGAGGTAGAGAGAGAGAAAGAAACAAAGTCTAATCGGGAACTAAAGGAGTAATTAATACAATAAAATAATTAAAGTAAAATAAATAATTGCTCTTCCCCGAAATGCTTTCAGTAATGGCCAAAGTATACGTATAATTTTTTTTTTTATAAAAATGGTGGGCATTATAGTTACGAAAATGCTACTTATATACGTATACGTACTAATTGAATAGCTCTATCAAGCCTTTATTTACGCTTAGCTTTTTAATTAACAACTCTTATGACAAACCGGTCACTATATGAGATTAAAATTAAGTCATGGCGTTCGAAACGCAACCTAATTATAAGCATTATGGCACTTTCGTTAAGAATTAAACGTGGGAATATCAATTTCAAAATTAAGTCTCCAGACACTCCATAATAAACCTTAATAATCAGCTATAAGTTTCAAATTAGACTGTTAAATTATGAGAATGTTGAATTTCGAAATGCAGAGACATTCGGTCTATTATATTCGCCCACACACTCATTCAACTCTGTTGTGTCCAAACCAGTATGATTACCATGAAGAACTATTTCCATAGAATGTTTCCGAATGCTAAACTCTTTTATATTTTTACGATTCCTTTACGGTTGCTTTTAGTGTTCAGAATTATTAATATACTACTGGAACAGAATCGAGCTACTTTTCATTCAAAACTTTTTATTATTATTTAAACTTTAATGTGTGGGTTTTTTTTATTTTACAGCTCACATATTATATCTTAAAATATATTTTTTTTCAATTGAAATTGTAAAATGTACAGTGACTTTAATTCAAATGTAGTAACTAGTATTGTAAACCTAAAACTCATCATTTTTTATTCATTGGGATTAGGATCCAGCAAGGTAGACTTAAATAAATAAAACGTAATGAGATTACGATATACAAACAAAACAGGACCTTAAGCATTATGATAATACAGTTGCAGACGCTAATCATTAAGACATCACTGATACGTTGTTACCAAGAAAGAAGTCTAAAAATAATCGTAATTATCATCATTAACAATTAAATGGCTTTAGGAATATTTAAATTGAATTTAATCCTGGCGCTGGAACCTAATGATTCCTGTCATTATAATAATTAATTTGTTGTCGCTTAATGACTCATTAAATTACAATTAATTCTTATTAATCATTAATACTTATTAACGTGCTTGCATGAAGCTTAGTGTTAATCCTACATTGTATTGGATTGGAAGAATTATTATTCATATATACTGATATGTATTTAAAAATAATCATAGTCAATCATTAACAGAAAAACAAAAAACAACCGACTACAGAAATAGGGGGGAGGTTATAATAAAAAATAATAGATGTCGCTAGTAAGACTCTCCCGTGCTGCCATCTAGTAGCCAAGTAGAAACACTATGTAATGCTTCCTAGCTTATTAAGTAAAAATGAAATAGGAGCATTACACAGTATTTATACTTGACTATTAGAGGGCAGCACGGGAGTTTTATACTAGCGGCATCTATTATCATGTTAATAGTAGATACTATTTTGGCTAGTTTTGAAAACAGTGACATCGATTTATAAAACCTAAAATAAATTTCAAATGGAATGAGTAAATTGTTTCAAACTGATAATACATGACGCTATACCTACGAAGTTTTAAAATGATGACATTCATCTCATTATATTGAAGTCAAAATTTTTGAAGATCACTTCTACCAGGTGGGATTTTATAATAGACATAGTAATAGAAGTTTAGTCAATTTACATTTGAGTTATTTGTAGGCTCCTTAAGTAGATATTTTCGCTGCTACCAAAAGCATCTGGGTCTCCCTCTGTCGACTACTATAAGAGACTCTTGTGCCCTGCAGGATACATAATATTAAGTGTCTATAACAAACAGAGCAGTGCATTCAAAACTAAGAACAATAAATATAGAAGTAAAATGTGTTTTTACAACAGTTGTATAAATTATTACCGGCTGAAGATGTCGGCGCCGGTTCATTAATTTTTCCTTTTAAATGTTACTTTTCCTTTTAAAAAGTTACTCTTCCATTTTCAAATTCTCGCTGTTTGATTTCGCTCGCTCGTTGAATTAAAAGTACCCACTGTTTATTTCTTGAACGCAGTTTTTGTTTCAGACAATATTAAAAACTACATCTTGGACTTGTTTTAATTTATTAATTAATTAAATTTATTATTAATTTTATAATTTTACGTTTTTTCTTTAGGATTTGTACTCTTTCGTAGAACCTTATTAGGAGTTTTTGTTTGCGTTGATAATGCACTTTATTGCTTGACTTAACCTTACGTTAATTATAGTGATAATGCATATTATATCTTACTTACTATATTTAATTAGGTATGTCCATTATACTAAAGCAATTTTAGCAATGATCATAATTTTGAGTAAAATATGTTAGTACTATCTCAAAACTGAGTATATCAATACACACTTAATGGACAAATACAAGCTTGAACCCGGAACCACTGGTAAGCCGAATCACAAACATTTAATACACAGCTGTACCTAATCATAACAAATCGTTCTTGTAGACCTCTTAAAACAATAGGCGCTTATTAGAATACATATTATTATAAGCTAGTCAACCACATGTCTACAAAAACTACCGCCTACTCCTAGAAGTAGGCGGTACCATGTGATTATTTAGATTAGTGTTGGCTCAACAAATGAGTAGAGTAGAGCGTTGCGTCGTACTCACCTTTCTAGTCTAATGATTTCCCATTGTCAGTAAACAGGCGCCCACTAGGCCGCAGCTAACACCGGTCACAACACTACACATGACGTCACTTCCTGCACTCCATTCATAAACTAAATACCCTATCGACTTGTCACTGCCACTAAATTCAAATTTGGAATAAGTCACTTTGACACCAACACAGATTATCAATTATCCGGTTCGCTGCGGATTCGATATTCGAATTTATAGTCTTACTTTTTTTCGTTTTAAAAGGTTTTAAGGCGCGTGTGTGTCAGCCGCCGCGCGCGCACGTTTGAACGCATGGAGCCTCCGATCGCCCCCGCAATTTTTGAGGCGTGGGCGCAAACAGACCGGCACAGCCGCCTCCCAAACCGAATTTGCGTAATATATTAGTTAATAAAACACCTCCCATAAACTCGTCTTCCGATCGATAGTATCCACGCACTTCCAACAGTTCAGTCTTTCAACTTCTCCCAACCCACAGTTCACAGACAACCGCCGACAGCAGGGGACCGCATGAAAATGGCAAGTTTTCTTTATAAGCTCATGTTAGAATTTTAAATGAGTATCGAATAATGCATCGGACATAAAAAGCTATCGTCGGCTAACAATATTATGCGAGCTGGTGCGTTGGGAATCGTCTTGTCGAGGAGGTCCTTGTATGGAGAAACGAGTTCGTCTGCAGTCCCACACGTTTCGACTTTTTGTCGTCCTGCAGGAACGGCAAGGGACGTCTTCGACCAGCGTAACTAGACACCCCGATTGATAGAATTAGGTCCAGGAAGTAAGTAATAAAAGGAGCAGTAAGTGTCTCAGAAGACTGGTGTCTTTGTACGGAGAAGGTGCATTGTACGTAGGTCGTATGCTTGCAAACCACGTCTCGGTTCAAGCTTCATACATTTGTAATGAAATCGTCGTCGTCTCTAGTCCTAATTAGGCGGCTCTTACAGCTAGAGCCGAGGAAGCTTACAACGGATTAGCTTATTATGCGACTAACTTGAACTGCTTGTGACTCAAGTAGGAGAAAATACGAGTAGATGGGCACCTTTAACAAAATGTAGTAGAATAATAGAAAGTATTCTGTTTAAGTATGTACGAGTAGGTGTAGGAACATAAAGAGACATATATGTATATATATATATATATATATATACATATATAATTTTAGTTTAATTATCCATCAATACGTTTAATAAAAAAGTCAAAAGTTATTAAAACAAAGTTCCTTTATTTTAATTTATCAATGGATTTATTACATTTATTATCCAAATTAACGTATATAATCTTAAATTGTTTTTTTATTCGGTTTTATCGTTAATGAAAGTTTTGTAATTAAGGTTATGACACATTTTGTATTATGTAACATGTAAAGTAGCTAGGTATCGGCAGGATTCACCCTAGGCCTTTGAAAGGCTAAACTATCAACTGCTGACTGCATTAAGGAAAAACCTGTTTTGCTTTTAACGAAGCAACCGAGGAAGCGAGCCAAAATTTCAATATAACTTGTCTTAGCTACCAACATTTCGCATTGAGGCGTATAACTTATAAAATAAAAAGTCAAATTCAAATTATTTTTGTCGTCTACGAACTAACAAGCACTTAGCGAAAGTCAAAACCTGAACTAAAAAAAAATCTTTCTACATCATTACAAATTTGTTATTGATTATTCGATATCTAATCCTATGGCAATACTAATCTCTGGCCCAGACAATAGCTGTAGGCGCTGTACCTAATCTTGGTATTATAGTATAAACGTTTTCTAGGTTTTATAATAAAACAAGTAAAGAAATTCGCGTAAAGAAGTCTAGCGTAGTTATGTACGTAAGTACACAATACATAAAAATCATATAAGTACAGTAAACGTTTAATAATAATGTTACTATTACATTCTGTCAGGCGCTCATGTTATGTAAAAATATTTTGAAGAAAATAATAATTTTGATACAAATAATAATTTAAAATTAATCCCAACAATATCTATCATATCAACAGTTTGATAAAATACAAATACGTACCTAATACCTTATCATTATTTAAGCATCACTATAATAATTAGGTAATAATCATAATTCATAAATCATAACCGTTAATATCCTATTTGTATATTTAACACCAATTTACAAAGCAATTCAACAGCTTTCATATCTAAATAAGAGGAAGATTTATTTCAATAAACAAACCTAGAATATACGAATATTTGTTTCAGTTTAAACACCAAATTACATACTAATGTACACAAACATTAACAAACAAATATTCACGAGGGAATGTTTGCGACCAGTTTAATTCTAATTACCAAACGTGTGATGTTGAACTGAGTATTTCAGTAGGTATTGTAAATGGATCGTCAAACAGGTAGATTTCAATGTAGTATAAGACCCGCTGTGTGGTTGAATTCAACCATAATTTATTATGTAAAATAATTGTAAATTCATCTGTTACACCTGACGCTGGTCGCTACATAGATGGGCTTCAATAAAAGTTATCTATTATCGGTAATAATTATTATCTCATTAATTAGTACTTAATATCACAGCCAATGTTTCGATCTAGGTGAGCGCTACTACGCGGAGGGTTTCTGTCGACTCCCTAGTCTATCGGCATGGGATTAGGGTTTGTAAACAGTCTGACAATTATTATTTCTGCACCCTTCCAGAGACTATGTCCTGTTTCTAGGCATCACTAGCATGGCCTTTGTTACGACAATGTCCTGACAAGCTACAAAAAACGTTTCACCTATAGACACAAATCTATTAGACAAACGTCTGCCTTCAAAATATTAACGCGACCTAAAGATTGGATCCTTTTCGTGTAACTACGTCCAATTATTTTTGCATGCTGGTTCAGTAATACGGAAGCGAGAACAAAATGTACACATAACTGATAGTATTTCAATTGTAAAGTGCAGTATTAGAACATTGCGCGTATGTTACTATTAGGCGCTGTGTTCAAGACAGAAGAAGTGACAGAAAACTGGTAGGTATGTGATTGGTATTGACATACATAGCCGCCCCAATACACCGGATATTAATAGAAATCTAAATTAGAATGTAAAAGGAGAAATCATCTAGTATCAACAAGCATTAAATTCGTTGATACTCGATATGATCCCGAATTATTTGCGAAGCCCGTCCCATCGGAACTCCAATTAAGATTTGTATACAGTTTAACTCGTCGCAAATTGATGATAAGCCCTCCACGCCACTTAAATCATACGAGTAAAATGAAATGCTATAGGTACCTAAGTACAAATAACAAAGGCTGTTATAATAATGGTTTGTTTGGTTGTAACCTACTAACTTGAGCTGTCATTCTGCGAATGAATTAGTTTAGTGCGCGTAATTAGAATGCATTGAAATGCAAAGTAAATTATTTATACGAGTATGTAGACACCTACCTATACGCGTAATACATATTTTTTAAAGTTACATGAAATATACAAAAGCTCGTTAGATAAGTGTTGATGTGTACATAGCTTAGTTAACGTGTAGATAGCTTGTTAACAAACATGAATATTTAATTAAGTACCTAGCAATTAAAAAGTAAACCCTAGAATATACTGTAGTAGAATATATTGTGCTGTAGGAGGTAGTTAATAAATCTTTCAATCTGGGGTCGGCAACCAGCGACAGCCAATAATTTCAACAATGTTTTAAAAAAATAATAATCTTACCATAATAATTTATAATAATTTAACGTAAATTTATCAAACCAAAGACGCCAAAGCCTCACACTCACTGAAAAAAAGTACCTACTTTAACACCATTAAAAAAGGTTTCGTAAATATTTTTCATAGATTTACCAAAAATAAGAATAAAAAAGCGTAGGTAGTCAGTCATCCAGGTCAATTAGTTAAATTTTAGTTTTATCGTCATTATTTTATACCTAAGTTTAACAATGGATTTACCTACAGATTACAGCCCAGGGGGTAAGTACACCGTACTTATTCACTCCTCATTTCAAAATCCCGTTTCATGTGTCTAGCTGAATCAGAATTCAAATGCGCTATCATTTAGGTAAGTAGGTACCTCATTAAGTTTAAGTATAAAGTATCAATCATATATAATTATGTTAGCACATCAATTAAACATAATTTAATAATAATTGTACCGTTCTACCTTTTCAAAAGCGAGGTAGGTAGGTACCTTCCCTAATTCATTGTTCATAATATTTATTATTTACTGAAAGTTATTAACTAGGTATTAGATAAATACCTTTCCACTTACATAAATATAGAAAAGGATGTTCTAAACAAAGCAAACTATTAGTCCAGTTTATTAATTAGTTTTTATAAACATACCTACGTATGTTGAAGAATGTATGTAAATAAAAGTAAATTAATGGATAAAAATCTTTAGGCATAAAATATAAAGTTACCAATAAAACAAAAAAATAAAAATTTATTTCCCACAAATCAGCGCACTTTATCAATTCCATGAAATAGACGATAATGAACAAACAATGGTAGTTCATCATAAATAAATGCGTAGTTGGCGTTAGGCGAATAACAATAACACTTTTGTTTATCTATTAGTGGGCTACAGTCGCTTCGCTTCGGTAGACCTTTTACCTCTTAATCTGGTAATCTAAAGCTGATATTATCTACAAACATTAATGTCCAGTTTTAACTAAATCGACTCGATGATTTCAAAGTCTCTCTATACCTACTAACATAATATTAACCTATCTATACTAATATTATAATGCTGAAGAGTTTGTTTGTTTGTTTGTTTGAACGCGCTAATCTCAGGAACTACTGGACTTTTTGTGTTGAATAGACCATGTATCGAGGAAACTTTTAGGCTAAATAACATCACGCTGCAACTCATAGGAGCGAAGAAATAATGGAAAATGTGAAAAAATCGGGGAAAATTATTCATCTTTGAGGGCTTCCGTTGCGTGGGCTGCGAAAACGGTTCAAGATATCAAAAAAATATGTATTGAAGAATTATTCCGCTTAAATGATCTAACAAAATGTCCGCGACAGCATGTCTATCTTTTAAGATTAACTCACTAGAAACATTTTTATGGTTTATTTGGTCGAAATTAATGTTTGTACCTAAATCCTCCACGCTCTAACCGTTAAACGGATTAAGCTGAAACTTGGCACATAGATAGTTTGCATCCAGGAATAGGATATGAGATAGATTGTATCCTGATTATAGGTTCCCTTGGGATAAATGCAATATATTTTTTAACTACTCTTCCGCGTGCGAAGCCGTGGGCGTCGTCTAGTTTATAATAAAGTCATTGTAGGTACAACAGAACTAGTAATTAGTAAAGAAAAAGCAAAAAATCCCGAGTGCCGACAATAGGGCGGGGTTCTATTTTCAAAATATAGTCTATGTCAGTATGTCACTCTCATAATTGGAGATCGATCCATTGATAGATAGTAATCTCAGATTGTTTTTGGTCTCGATCTCAAGATACATTATTAAACACGGCCGATAATCGAAACAAATCCAAAGATACCCCATAATGAAATCCGCCACGACATTTAGGCTGTATAGCGAGCCAAAGAAATGGACATACATACATACATACGCTTGTAAAACATTACCCCCCTTGCACACTGCTGTGTGTAAAGTCTCCGTAGGCCAAGGATAAAGATCGGTTAGCGTACCTACGACACATTCATTCACATGCTCAGGTTATGCTGGGTACACACTATCCAGAGTTTTCAAACTTAATAGATATTTTTTTTATACTAAAATATAATTAATTTGAAAAGTAAATTATTGGAATTGTGTTTTAAATTATTTTGTTTAATAGAATTCAGTTTTAGTAATTCAAGGAGTATCCAACTTTTTTAACTTAATTAATACATTACCTTCAGGCGAACTTTCATTTTCTGAGAATTAAATATGTACCTATTAGGAATAGTATTTATGTATTATCATTCCAATTGAGTATAAATAATAATAACAACTGAGCAAATTTGTATTACAAGGTCTATTATCCAAAAAAAATCTAGATTCTCCAAAAATTAATGTCAAAGATTATCAGCAGTATTTAAAATTGACAAAAAGAAAAATCTTTATGCTTACATCCACAAAAAGTGCGACCAAAGTAATATTTTTTAAATTCTAAAAATGTAACTCGGCAAAACTCCGAAACAATACCAAGTAACTATCGTGTACCAAGCTCAATAAACATATCAATCAGTCAACATTGGTTGGAATCATATTGCATGTAGTCGGAACATAATGTAACTGATCCCGCGCGATTTCCGCTGACTCCGGTCCCTACTGGCTACCAAGCACGCAACTAAATAATGTCTATCTTACAACAAATTACCAATACGTCCCACTCCAGTTCCGCTAAGTAGATAATTAAGTGATAATATTGTTTACTTTGACCCTAACATCGACCCCAGATAATGGGTGGGAATTTCGTCATTTACTCGTAGTTCGTTCTGGGCGTGCAAATCGCGAAGATCAAACATGGAATGTGTGCTGTGAATTTTAAAATGAATTGGTGTGTGATTATTGTGTGTTTGTGCGTCAGTAATGCTGTGTACGGGTTGAGAAGTATGTTTTTTTTAAGTTTTATTCATCGACTGTAGTTTTAATTTGTTTTTTATTGATTTTTTTTAATAATTTTTCGGTCACAAAAATTTAATATAACTACCGGAAATTGCATCATATTTCGGGAATCAATCTATAACGTATTTTTCCTTATAATGTTAAACTATACAATTATGTAACAAAAGAGTTATTAAAATGTTAGACATCACCTTATTTTCAAATAACAGTTTCATTAACTATTCATTATCCAAGCTGCTAACTTTTTTATTTTTATCTAGTAACTGCCTAATTATTACATTGATCTTCTTTTGACTTATTTCTTAATGCGTTATCTATTTGTGCAGCGTTTAAATAACAACTGTTATTCTAAGTTTCTAACAACATTAGTACCTCTGTATTCAGTAAGGAATCACATCGTTAGACTTTGATCCTTATTACATTGCAATTTATTCATTGAGCTCATAACTATACCTAATAGAAAGTCTATATCATTATTGAATGTCTTATCTCACGGTATCCACTCACAAATTGGCTATGAGCCAATTACGACAACTTAAATGCTCGTGTTTCAAGTCCACATTAAGTGAATTATCATGTTATTCCCTAACAAGTCGTCGTGACAATTGTTTGTTTAGCTTTAGTGTTATTTATTTATTTTGTTGTACTTAGTTATGAATTGAAATATTACTTGCTTCTGGAACCTAGGAACTTTATTAATTACTCCTGTCCCGTTTGGTAAAATTTCTGAGTATTGATAGACCATCAGAGGATGGATTAAAAAAAAATTGTAAAGGATCAAGCAATGATACTATTACGTCCACTGGTTTAAAGTGTGCTCTGTCTGTCAATTGGTCATTGTTAATACTTCATTATCCCAATATCGATCAATTTTTTATCTAGGCTATGTCTGTCCTTTACGTATTTACCGCATAACCATTACACCGATCGTGATGTACCTACTTGTGTATGGAATACTGTGGGAGGGTAATTTTTTCCTAAAACCCACGTACCTATGACTCACTATTGGCTGGTTTTATAATACTAGCTTTCCATGTCTCTGACAATAAGTAATATCTAAAACAAAATGGTTTAGTGATTACCCAAATGAAGAAAAAAACATCTATTTCAACGTAAACGAAGTCAAGGATAAAGCTAGTGTTAAATAATTCAAACAATCCTTCTAGTTTAATAGAGAAATTCAACATAAACCCTGGTCAACGTTTCAGCGGCATTGTGCCGCGTCATCGGATTTCAATACTCAATCATTTCCATTTTCGCTTACACGATATTTACACGCGTCGGTTCTCTAACCGGGGAACAGATAAAACATATACCATTAGTAACATGGCCACAAATTGCTTTGGGATATTCCTGAATTACTTTATTTTTGTACGGAAATTGCCAACATACGTGCGGGCGAAATATCTATTGTGTGTAGGTGTGAATGATCCAATTTATGTATTGTTGATGTAGGTATATGATCAAAGTTACCCATGGATGTCAGCTTCTTCAAACGCATTTCGGAGAACTCAGAACTTTGGGCATAGGACTATAAGCCATCCCAACTCGCCAAAAAATTAGGGTTAGACATACACATCTTTAAAGGATCTAATTATTTAAGGTCCAAAATTAGACTGAATCGCTTTATTGCACTTACGCTCATACGTAATATCACTCAATAAATATGACTAGCAATTTCCTAATTATTGCGCAAAACTTTACCGTCCAAAAGAAGGACAAATGCCCTATGGGGGCCAGAATAGATCGGTGACAGCTAAGAGTATAAATAATAGTGGTGTCAGTATTCTGTACCTCTCCAACATAGTTTTATTATACAGGCGAAGCACTTACTGATACAGAATATTTGAACCTTTGAAGAGACAAATTGTTTTATGTTTTATCCTATAAATATATTAAGCATGGTAACCACAACCATTTGTCAAAACGGTTGGCACCAATATATCAGTAACTGGTGACCCGCACGCCAGGTAGAAGTCGATTCCGAACTTTTCCTGACAAATGTATGGGTTCGTGCCAATAACAAATCATACGTCACGCCCTTGTTTTTCTGGATTGAATATAATATATGACTTTTGTACTAATGGGCCTCAAGTGTAATAAAGTGCTGTATGGTTAACCATAGCATTTTTTTTGTATTAATACTCAAAGCAAATTAAACGACCTTATTATATTATACGAGTTCGTGTAACGTACCTATAGGATTCTGTAATATTAAAAACCATACAATTAGTAGTAGGTAAATATACAAGTTTCTAATGAGATATTACAATTTAAACATTTTGTTCACAGATGCGCTGAAAGATCCCAATATTTGTGGATCTCCAACATGCATTCGTAAGTACCTACATAGCTTTTCTAAAGTATAAAGAAAAATAATAAAGTATTCATTACAGATAGCTTACTAAAATTATTTAATAAAACATGATTTTTATGAAAATGAATGTTACATTCAGTGTCGGTTTTCAGAGTACCTACGCGTCGAAGATGCGCAAAATTAGCCATAAGCCATAATGTTCGTAACAGTTGAATATTTAAATAGAGAGTGTGGATGCTCCATCCATCGCACCGAGAGGTCAAGCCAAACTCCTCTTCTCATTATGTCCATCGAACAACTCATTAGACACGGTGTTAATACTAGCTTCTATTTAATACCCCCATTGTTCTTAAGCATGGTAGGGTTTTAACGTGCCTGGTTTGCAAAATATCTTAAAATCGAGGGATAAACGTTACCTATTCACAAAAAATATGTTTAACATTGTAACTTAACTACCTAACCTATGCCAATTGCCGGTAATGACTATCAAAAGATTATCGCAACAAACGTATAACATTCATAGTAGTCTTTGACTATAACTGCATAGTATCATGGCTAAACCTTCAAATTACGCGCAGGTGGAGTCGTAACATTATTGCTATTTTACTGCCATCTATAATATACCTATCGTGAAATAATAAGCTGCACATTAATCTCAATAGATGGCAGTGACAGCACAAATATTAGTATATAGGAGGCCACATTGGTATGGTGCGTTTGATGTTTTTTCCCGCTAACATTATTATTATTGCAAGCGGTTTTTAATGTTAATAGTAAAGATTTTGTCAGGGAAATTAGGGAGATTTGCCAGATATTTTATTAATAGCTTCGTTTTATTTTACTCTGTGAACCAAACGTTAAAGTTTGACATTGACATCCAAGCCATAAACCATTAAAAAAAAAGTTTGACATTGACACTTTGTCACTTGACAATGCGCTGTCAAATTGACAAATCAAATCACGTGGTTTTGTTTACAAACAGGAACAGCATCATGCTCGTACTGTTTAGATTTTTTACTGTATTTTCATGTTTTTCCAGCATCGGAAAAGTTTAAGTACCTGCAATCAATGGTCTATCAGTATGAATACAAAGTGAATGTGGAAACTTATTTCGCCGGTTCCAGTAATAACCGATCTACTTTGGATATTAGGGCTGAGGTGAGATTACTTATACGATTTTTAAATCAATTATTAGATCTATCTATCATAATAAAGCATTAAGCGCAGCCAATTCCATGCTTTCTTGTCTACACTTTCAAAATACGTAGTTGCAATTTAACTTATTATTTTAAAAAAAGCACTTTAATCTGAATAGTTTTATTGTGTTTCGTAAAGACCAAAATTATACGTTGTATGTTATTCCAGGTTGCTCTACAGTTTATAACTGCTTGCGAAGGAATTCTTCAAATTAGTGACGTAACTCTTATTGATCAAGATGAGTACTATCCA
The DNA here is from genome assembly GCA_001278395.1 of Lerema accius. Classification (NCBI taxonomy): domain Eukaryota; kingdom Metazoa; phylum Arthropoda; class Insecta; order Lepidoptera; family Hesperiidae; genus Lerema; species Lerema accius. Next base: position 285,374 of record LGAG01000200.1, read on the forward strand.
GTGGAAAGGGCAGAAAAGTTCATTCATGCAATTTCTTTATATGATCTCAGGTATGTTCCTAAGGGGGAGGGGAAATTTAATTCCCCAAACCTCCTACCATAGCTATTATATGGGTGTTTTGTATATAAATTGTAATATGCATTCTTGTTTTTAAGTTATGATTTTTTCAGATTTTTAACAGTTTTTGGGCTTTATTGAAAACTTGGCTTAATTTATATGTACAAGATGTACAAGAATTACCTTTTGTTACATAAATTTATTATTTTAATTTGGTACTCCTTAGATAACTTCCCCAAAAATTTATAGTTGAGTAGTAACTGTAAAACTAAAGTTTCTTCAGTTGTTGGCCAGTCATTTATGTCACAGATAAAAATTGTTGACGTTTTTTATTTATCTACATCTGTGCTATGTATGTCATTGAGATTTTTCTGTTGTGTTAGTGTGTGAATGTTTATTATTATTTTTTATACAAATACATTGACCTCAGTATAGACAATGTATAGATAATAATGTCTCTTAGCAATCTCCTTTACTCCGTTATTATGTATAAGTAATTACTAACATGAGAGTATCCAGGACAATAACCAATGGTGTAACTACAGGTTTGCAGAACTGTTAAAATGTCACCTGCCCCCAACCTCAAGGGGCCCCCAGCTCAAGGAGCCATAAGCATTTTGTTTTTTTCTAAACAGACTTTAAGTTATTAAATTTTTTATTTATTACATGTTTAAGTAAGTAAATTAATGTTTTTCTTGAAGCTTCATGTAATAAACTTGCCACGGACCTCAGGTGATGTAGTAACGCATCGGACAATAATACTTAATAAAGTAAATAAATATTGTTTTTCAGATTTGCCTTCCACAACGGTATTATACCAGAAATCTGTCCAAATGAAGCAGAAGAAGACTGGGTGCTTAACTTCAAGAGAGCTATACTCTCCCTCTTTCAGAATAGCATGAAAAGATTTGATATTAACTTTGATGGTGTTGAGGTAATATTATTGAATGTTAAATTATATCTTTAAGTAAGTATATAGAAATAGGTTATAAAAGAGCATAGTGTACTTAATTGTGATATGATAGGTAGTTATCATCGCCCATGCATATAGAAATGCCTCTGATTGGAGACTATAAAGAACGTTAAAAAAGTTACCTTATAGTTGCTAATGTCGATGGGTGATTTTTTTTTGTTTTTAATTTATTTATAAAACTTTAATGGATGTCTACGTGTGATATCCACTTACAATCTTATGTTTTGTCTGCTCCTTTGTTGATTATTTATATAAAAATATAATGTCCTTTCAGTTTGGTTTTTTGACAAACAAGTTTAACTATTACTGATTACTTTGCTAATTATTTTATTTATTTTTTACAGCAAGACATACATGGAACATGCAACGTCAACTATGTAGTAAGAGGGCAGGAAAATACTAGTTTAATTCTAGTAAAGAAGAGGAATTTATCACAGTGCACTGATCGCTACAAGTATATGTCTATATTGCAGACGGTGCGATATGATTTTCAGAGTGTAAGTATTAATACGTATTTATAACTAGAAGTCGACGGCGGCTCCGCCCGCCTAATTTTCCCGTTTCTGGAATGTTTTATTGTGCTGCTGCTCTCCTATTCATCATAGCGTGATGTTATATAGCCTATAAGTTTCCTCGATAAATGGGCTATCTAACACTCAAAGAATTTTTCAAATCGGTCCCGACTGGACTTCCTGAGATTAGCGCGTTCAAAGAAACAAACAAACGCTTTAGCTTTATATATTAGTATAGATTAAGAAAAAAATATACTATTGAAGTAGTAACGATTGTGTGTGTATGATTGTGTAAATGAGTGATATAATATCGTACCTGGCATCCCCTTTTTCAATACCTTCCTATTTATAATTTTGTTACAAAACGTAGCCTATATCTGGCTCGTAGGTCTAATCTGTTTCTATGCTAATATTAATCAAATCTCTTTAGCACGTAATCGATACGATCATACACGCAGAAACACTCACATTCGTATTATTAGCATAATGGCATCACTTATTTTTGAATTTTTTTTTTCAGAAATTTCAAACATGGCCAGTTCTGAAATCAGAGAGCAAGTGTCGTATTACTGTAGACCACCATATATATAAAGAAGTAAACTGTCGTGAGCGCCATCTATTCGAGCCTTTTTCTGGAAGAAATTCGGGCGCCATGACCACTGTGGTTCAAGACTTGGTATTAATGAAGGAGGGGAGTAAAAGTGATTCGCAGTTTATGGAGTCAGAACGCACAGGTTAGTGAATACCTAAAGTCCTGATAGTTTTAAGTGTAAATTAGTGTATGGGTCTTTTTGGAACTAACTATATTGTACCATATTGAGAAAACGACGATTTATTATAATGTATTCATAATTTCCATCATATTATTTTCATTGATGTCTACTTTTGTTAGAGATATTTCACTAAACTATTATTTTGACATGTAGGTTACAGTCGATTGTAAGATAACTTTGACTGACAGATGTCAAAGTCCAAGTCAAGTGTTTGTCAACTGAGACTTATGTGTGTGTGTGTGTGTGTGTGTATTTGTATGTGTGCACGATTTGTCTGTGTATCAAAAGTATTATTGTAGTGTAGCTTTTGATTTATTGTATAAGATTATCCTTGTATTATGTATTTGTCGTTGATATTATCCATTTTATTTAATGCAGCATGGTCAATAGTCCAGAAACGGTCAAACATTCTACACCATCACTCGCCATATGGACGAGCAGAGACGGGCGAGTTGAAATCAGCTAGAGATGTACTGAAACTATTGTGTTTGTAAGTAAAAAAAATTTATTTATTCTGATTCATGTATGGCTTCGATCCTGTAAGTTTCCAATACTAATTTATTTATTAAATGTATGAACATAACGGTTTTGGGAAGTTGAAGAAGCGTGCATTATTGCAAGTTAAATTCGTTTTTATGTTCGTCAATATTTTTATTTCTAAAAGAACATCATAAAAGAGCTTTGAAATAGAGGAAAACAACATGGGGAAGAAAACTTTTCTGCTATATTACAGTTACTTTTCGTATTTAGTAGTAGTATGTAGTAGTCAATTGTAATTAAATTAATTTTAAAACTGTTATTTGCAGAGTAAAGCCCAATTCGGAGTCAGAAAGTGCGTCAGTAGATGAGAATATGGACAGTGGGTCCACGGTTGGGCTGTGGGGAAGATTGGTGCGTGCGGCGCGTAAGCTGCACCACCCTGCGCTTGCGCAGCTGTTAGCGCGCGCGCCGGCGCTGTGTGACGCTGCTAGGTGGGTACTATGACTTAAAATGTGGGTAGTTTTCAGTTATTGATATTGTATTTGTAGGTACTTATAAAACGACTTGCCTTAGCCTAGTTAGAGTGACTGTAATGACTTTATGTACATGAATAATTTTATTACAATTTAGAGGGTATTTGAAAATGTCATTTTTAATTGTTAATATTGAAACAGTACTATGACGTCAAATGAGGGTAGTTTGAAAAGGGCATTTAGCATTTATCTAAATGGGCAGAGCTATAATTTATCTGTATCACTGGAGAGGTTTTTTATATATGTATTTTCTTGTTATATTTCAGCAAACATATATTAGATGCGTTACCGTACATAGCAAGCGCAGGTTCAGTAGAACTCATTAAAGATATGGTAGTTGGGGAGCAAGTAGACAAGGAAACGAGACATGAGTGGCTTATGTCTATGGCTATGATACCCAGGTAGGTTTTGGTTATTTTATATGATTGCATCAAGATTTTATTGCTTTTTGAGGTTATGTATGTTTGTATGTATGTGTGTGTATGTTTGTATGTCTATTTGTTCAGTAGCTTTACAGCCTAAACGGCATGATGGATTTTAACATGTAAGGTGTCATTGGACCCGTCTATATTTTTAGCTTGACTCAAGCTATAATTTTTTTCATTATATTTTGAGCAGTCGTTTTTTTTTCTAATTAAATTACTAGTTACATAAATTAGGTTAATTGTTTGACAATAATCTTACTCAATGGTAAGTGGCAATGTTGTCTAAGCACACTAACTGAGTTTTAATTTGATAAATTATAACTATGTAAACCAATACAATAACTATATTGCTATTGATTTTTTATTGTATTATACCGCACTAAAAAAAGAAAATCCGTAAGTCTTCTATCACGATTTTAATCTCCGTTACAGACCAAAAAAAGAAATGATTGCCAGCATGCTGGAGTTGTTACAAAAACAGAGAAACGATAAAGTGATCAGTTTCACTGTGTCTTCTATGGTACATTCGTATTGTAAACACAGTGGGAAGTCGCGTAAGTATTCAGTTTAATGTAATGTAAAGCTTAATTTCAAGTTTTTATTTTATTTTGTTATAGTACTGCAATATTTTTTTGCTGATGAAGAAGTGTTTGGTTGTGTAAAAATAGAAAAAGATGAAAAAAAAAATCAACATTAACCAATACCATAATTTTAGTAATTCGAGAGATTGATAAATACATTTTTCGCGCAAAAAAAAATTATATTTTGCTGTACTATATTTGTTATTATTATATTTTTACCTTTAAATTTTTAATGATACACTACCTTTCAGTTGATCGCCATATTTATTAAAATTTGTTTTATTTTTATTACAGTTCGTGAATGCTGTGAGGAGGAAGTGCCTTTACAGATATTAGCAGAGTTTGAGAACATTGTCATAGATATCTATAAGAAGGGATTACACAATGTTGAAAGACTAGATAGAGATAACGTGAGTTGAATACTATAACATCTTATATTGAATGAGATTAATTTACTTTAAATATTACTTTAAATTTGTGCTTTAAATATATATTTGTATACTGTATATAAGTTTAGAGTTTAGAGTCTAAACTAATAATAACTTAAGAAAGTAGGTGTACATCTACTATTTTAATTAACCGATATTCAAATGGAAAATTATTTTTAACATTGTATTATTTTGAGTGGTGTATATCAAAACAAATTCCACTGCAACTGAATCCCCTTAAACATTGAAATTTGAACCTTATCCCATTCAATTACAGTCGAATTTTCCAGTGTTATCGAATGTTACTTATACCTAAATATTTTGAATGTAATTAAACATTACAGGCTGTAATAGCAATCAAAGCGCTGGGTAATATCGGGGGCTTCAAGCAAGAGTTCGCAGACGTATTGATGACTATAATCGGCGACGCGTTGGTACCAGTTCCGATCAGACTGACTGCTATAGACGCCTTCCGACGAACACCTTGTATTGACACCAGGTATTTATATCGTGGAATTATGATAGACTAGCTTATGCCCACGGCTTTGCTTAATATATTCGATTTAAATTTCAGGCTAGTATTATAAGATTCAGACCAAAAAATGTATAGACTGAAATTTCAGAACAAAAAATGAAGTAATTTTTTTTTTTACGATTTGACGTATGTCACAGAGCATGACCTGTCGAGCAATGTACCGGGAAACGTTATCATTGGTTAGTACGTTATATTTTTTTCTACTACGCTCATTTGTTCCGAAGTCTCAGTCTATATTTTGTTTCGTATATTTTGGTTATTTCCTTAGTTGTACACATCACTTATTTTACATTCATGTATCTTTAGTAAATGCTCATCATATTGGATAACTTTTGCTGTTTGTTTCAATAAATAATAGTTTGTCTATTCCCTTGAAGTATCTCGGTATCAGCACCACCTACCAAGTCCGACTAAGGTTCTAAACCATACTCGGTATCTTTAAAATACACCACAAAACTTTGTAATCTGTCCAAGCGTAAAGGAAGAGTTCAGTGACAAACACACGTATAATATGTTGTTATACATTAGTATATTATTAGTATATCATACAGATGTTATACATTATAGTAGGGCCATTTTGTAATGGCGTTTTGTACGTGCATCTACGTCATCAATCATTTTATCATATCTCTCGTTCACACATAGGTATATCGGAACTCTCGCTCGAATGTGCGACCATAGTCCATCCCTTTGACGTTTTGTTTTATGACGTAGTCTGCACGTTTGTAATGGCTCTACTATAGTTCATAATTTTGTTATTTCTAGGGAGTATTTCTTGGAGACATTCCGAGCGGACGTGGTGGATGTAGAGATTCGTATCGCGTCGTATCTGCAAGTGATGCGCTGTCCCGACCTCAGCACTGTGAGGAAGATATTCCACTCGCTCAAGAACGAACCTGTCAACCAAGGTATACTTGATAACTGTGGTTATTATGAGTTGATTATTTTCAATTTTTTTCATGTCTAATGATGATCAGTGCCCCGCCGATCATTAGTCAACACGCATTCACGCACTCATGCACGCTCGTGCGCACGTAAGTACGCACACACGCACATACATACTCTCTCTCTCTCTCGCTCGCGCACATACACACACTACGCTACACACTACACATATACACTATTGATGATACCTATTTTGTATCTATAATAGTTTTGGAGTGTTCTTGTAAAAAAAATCACAATATTTTCTTGTCAAGCAATACTATCTCTTATACCATTGTAACAGTGGCGACATTCGTGTGGAGCCACCTGAACAACGTGGGCCAGTCGTCGCTGCCGTCCCGCGTGGAGGTGCAGGGGCTGCTGTCGGGGAACACCGTGCCGCAGCTCGAAGACAGTCCTGACTTCAGAATGTTCTCGCGGAACTACGAACAGAGCGTCTTCTTTGATCAGTACAACGCTGGTGAGTAGGGTTCCTTCTTCATTGTGTTAACAATAATTAACCCTTAACCCGATCGGTTCTAAACCTTACAATATAACGACTTGCAACAGTAATTAAACCTTAACCCGACAGCGTGACGACCTGCCATGACGGTTCGAAGTTCGAATATGAATGTCACTCGCCATCCGTGTTGACTCTTTTATACCCTAAACATGGAGTCAATAGAATTCCTCTTAAAAAGTTGGAAATTGCCAACAATTGTAACTGGCTTAAGATCTATTGGCGATGTGAAATACGGTATACGTGACTTAGAAATGCTTTATGGTGCTCATAGCCCGGTGGCTTGCGTAGTTAGTGATCGACAAAGTGAAGCAATTGTGGGCGCGGTCGGAAAGTGGATGGGTGACCGCTAGTGGGTGACCCCTAAAAAATCGTGAGCGTTTCCGTGCGTTGGAGGGCACGTTAAGCCGTCGGTCTCGGTTGTTACAGAGATTATATAAGAAGAAAATTACAAGTGTGATCATGTATGTATGTACGTGTATGTATGAATTACAGGCGGTAACTACGAAGCCAACGTGATATTTTCTCCGGACTCATACATTCCTCGTTCGGTGTCGCTCAACTTAACTATTGACATGTTCGGAGAGTCTATCAACTTGTTAGAGGTATGTTTAACATACTACACTACACTAACTAATATAGTATAACTACTACTATTTAACTCATAAAAGTGTAGTGGTGTATAATTATATACTTAGTACTAAATATTACCGAGAATTTGAACCTTATGTTTAAGTGAATAAGGTTAAATTTTTTCGGTACAAAATTTTACTGAATTTTGAGTCTTATCTACAATTGAATAACGTAAATTTTTTTCGTTATTACATGTGGTCTAATTAATTTCTTTCATAACCTAATTCGTTGCGTTTACGCTTGTCATTGTGTAAAGTAAAAAAAACAATTTGGTATTAACTTTGGTTTCTTAGGTACCATAATGCCAAGAATACTAAATGTCTAGTTTTCATAATACTTTCAAGCATAATGTAGGTCTATGTCGTTTTAACTAGTTGCAATAAACCATTCATAAGGATCACTCTTGTCTCTTTATTTTATCAAGCTACACTCGAACTACATTTAAATCAATTAGTCAAAATACAGTCAATTTTAAACCTTAAGTTCCACACACTAAAAAGCTTTAACATTCAACAGATAAAAGCTCGTGGCGAAGGCTTCGAGAGATACTTCGAAAGCTTTTTCGGTAACAACGGACCATTGAATAAGAACAAAGTTACTGAAAAATTATCTACGATATCCAAATTCCGTTTCCTTCGTTCTACCAACGATGCGGACGAAGTTAGGGAAAAGATAGACGGCTTAGGGTACAAGAATAATGCACTAAAACATAGGTTTCCTATGGCCGAGCTAGGTATTAAAGTCTTCGGGAATGAGATATCGTTTTGGAGCGCGGAAGGGAATGATGAAATTATCAGCTCTTTGAAGAGATTGAATCCTAAATTAAGAATCTTGGAGATTTTGTCTGGAAAGGTAAGTGTCGTTAGAATTTAAATGCTAAGTCAAAATAGTTATATCTAAAGTTTATAGTTATAGTTTGCGAAGTTTTTATACTAACGTTAGTCAAATAGATACTATCCTAAATCTTAACGTGCATTAGTAAGACTAAATTATCTTACTAAATTAGAAAAATATCAAAACGATATTGTCACTATATTCCATTTTAATGAATATCTTTTATATCAAGGTTTTAATTATATCTAATTGAAATTACAGGTAAAAATCGTATTTACAACTCATCCTACGATTCAAACCGATTCACGTTGAAAAAAAAATATTTTTAAACTAAAATAAACTAATTGTTACTTTAGCGCACGCAATTTCCTCACACATCGAATTTCTTTCCCAAAACCATTAGAAATCTAACGTCTCAAACGTATTTATAGGAAATCTCATACAACAAGGCCTCTCTCTTCGTGGACACAACGTTCTCAGTTCCCACTGGCAGCGGGTTGCCGCTCAACCTGAACCTGATGGGCACCAGCTACGTTGATACCAAGATGTCTGGTACTGTGGTTGATCAGTTCACCCAGTCTGGCAACCTTGACTTTGAGGGGAATATACGGCCGAGGTGAGTTATGATCGTTAAAAAGTCGTTGAGTAATGGATTCTTTCTTACAAAAGTATGTTGTCATTAATTTTGATGTTATAGAAAATACTATAGCACAATACGGTATATACTGTACGAGTATTCTTAGTTTACATATTTTGTATAAAATAATTTCAAAAGTTTAATTTTACTTAAGAGTGTTAAGGTAAGGTACTTTGTATTTGGCAAACGTTTTTCATGACACACTTAAATATCACTTTCTAAATATCCACAGGCCAAGATGAATGGAGATTTATTGTTTGTTTCTTATTCGCATAAAAAAATCTTTTTACAATATAAATCTTAGCTCATTCACAAAGGCAACAACAACACATATTTTAAAGTATGTCAACAGTCACTGTCGAAACTATCAAATGTCACAAATATTGTCAAATGTCAAAAAACTGTCAAATGTCACAAAACTGTCAAATGTCACAAAAACTGTCAAATGTCAAATATCACCCAGCGTGGCGGTGAACATAGCGGCAACGATGTCGG
>LGAG01000200.1:294740-305492 GCA_001278395.1 Lerema accius
CGTGTCGGCGCGGCTGTACACGGCGACGGCGCTGGCAGCGCGGCTGGCGGTCCGCGGGCTCGACATGCTGCGGCTCGACCTGTCGCTGCCCAGAGACAAGCAGGAGATCTTCGCCGCGAAGTTAGTGCCGTGTTAAGTCGATGACGTAATCATTTTTAGAGTCGATGACGTCATCATTTTTAGGGTCGATGACGTCATAATTTTTATGGTTCCGTACCTAAAACGTAAAAATGGTACCCTATTACTAAGCCTGTGCTGTCTGTCTGTTAGTGGGCTGTATCCCATAAACCGTGATAGCTAGAAAGCTGTCATTTTCACAAATTATATGTTTCTGCTGCTGCTATAACATTAAATACTGAAAATAAAAAAATGAAAATATTAAGCGGGTCCCCAAACGTGTTTTTAGTATTTTTTCATGTCATCACAACAAACGTGATTTTCTTTCATAGATGATGGCACTTGGTCGACTTTTTTGCAAATACTATGACAAAAGTCGTCTCGTCAGTGGCACAGTTATGACTTGCCATGATAATGATAATGATGATGATGATGATTTCAGATCGGAGCTCATCATCTTGCACGGTGATGAGGAGCTGCAACAAGGCGGCCTCAATAAGAACAGAATAGAACAGAACACGTGCAGCTGGACGTTCTTCGACAGAGCTATCGGTATTAAGTTCTGTGCTGCCTACCAGGTAAATATTGTAACTATCATAATTACAATACCTACTGTAAATTACCATTGTTACAATCAAATAACACCAATAACGATAATCAAGCAATAAATTAGCCAACATTACAATCAATACAAAAGTTATGGCGGTGGTGTTATGGTGAAGTGTTCCAGTACTCCTTTATCAAAGTAGCTATAACGTCAGAGACACTGATGTTGTAACTTAAAAATACAAAATTTTAAAATGAAAATTTTTTGTAATAATCATTTTGTTAAGTAAAATTTTTTATTTATATTTCAATTTAAAAATTACTTATTATGCATTCTGTAATATGCTAATAATATTTTGGACTACAAAACGTATATTTTTATGCGTGTACCAACTTAACAAAAAAAAAAATTTTTTTTTCAGTTCCCCAACATGACGGATATAAAGAACGCGCCATACTTCATAATGAGCGGGCCGGCGAAATATGTTCTATCGTTGGAGAAAGCAGACCCCACTGCTAAAACATACGCCTTCCAGTACAAATGGGATAAAAATGAAACTACTGACGTCATCGACTTCTCTTTCGATACGCCTAATAGCAAAGTGAGTAAAAATACTTGTTTACGATCTTCTTAACCGAATTTGATCTTTTAAAAAAATATTTTTCTAAATTCAGATTTTTTTTTTATATTTTTTAGTTTTTTGGTAAAGGATTTGAAAGGAACGTAAAAATTTGTTTGAAATAAGATAGTGAAATGTTTTTGAAGTAATTTAAAAAAAAAAAATTTTTTACAAAACACAATTAAACTTCGTCTGTATTCCAAGTTTTAAAAACTTTCATATACACTAGTAAATCGATTGTCAATAGATAACCGATTTTAGCTAGTAGGAACTAGGTTCAACTAAAAAATAATTTCAGACTATTATGTGTCTTTCTACAGTATCGAAAATCCTAACATTTGAAAGCCTGAAAAAATGTAAAAAAAAATTCAAAACAAGTTAAGACGGTTCTTAGATATCATTTATCTACATATACCATTGTATTTTTGCAATTTTATATTAATATGTTACTTTTTGTAGGAAAAACGTATGAATGAGCACAGTTTTTTTTTTGTATTTTAAATTCAATGTTATTTTTAAGGAAAAACGCATGTTCGACGCGAAACTCACAACGTCAAACACATCTAGCACAGCGGCTATAACATTCCAATCAGCCCAGAGTACAATCAAGGCGAAAGCGATGTATCGCAACCAGCCGTACGACAAGTCGTTGGAGGCCAGTCTCGACGTGGACGGTAGGAAACAGTTCGACACTGTGATGTCGTTGAAACGACACGACATCAAACATGGCTACGTGTGGGTGCCACTCGCCTACTGGGTTGTGGACGATCAGAGAATTGCTGAGTTGTCGGGTGAGTTTGGTAAGGTGGGGTAAGACTAACACACGGGGCAAGACTAACACTGTCTATTATCTTGATACGTATAGCTTAAATACGAAATTCTTCCAGTCTGTAAGATAGAACAAACGTAAATGTTCTCGGCTAAAACACACACATGTCGTTTCTTCAAGTGCATATCGAGATAATAGACAGTGTTAGTCTTGCTCCGTGTGTTAGTCTTACCCCACCTTACCTTATATGGTTCTAGAATTATCTATTACTAGACGATAACCGCGGCTTCGCGGCTAATAGTTAAAAAAAAAATGGGATTTATCCCAAGGGAACCTATAATCGGGATTAAATCTATCCTGTGTCCTATTCCTGGATGCAACCTATCTGTGTACCAAGTTTCAGCTTAATCCATTCAACGGTTAGAGCGTGAAGGATGGACAAATATCCTAACATCTTTACAAACTTTTACATTTATAATATTAGTAGGATCTATTATTAGAAGAATCTAATTGTAATTAAAATTATGTATTGTTATTCCTTTTTAAAAAAAGATGTTCCGGGGAGTTTGTTCCCCTTTCTTCTCCTCCATATTAAAGCACCTTTACGAAACGAGAGTAGACTCGACAAAATTGACGTGCATAAGTGATTCTTTGATACCTACATGAATAAATGTTTTTTTAAGTGACCGATTATATTAATCACATTACGCAATGACAATTTCAGGCACAGTGAAAGTGAAATCTAAGGGTGGGGTCACACAATGGGACATCACAGCTGATTTTCAAACTAAGCAGCTAGCTAGTCGCATGATAGGGTACTACACTATAAACGGACCCACTCACGGCGCCAAACTACAGTTAGACTACCAATTCTACAAGAATCCCAAACAGACTATAAAATTGGAGGGATTGTACAGTGAAAGGGTTGTGGGATTTAGACATGATTTGTACGGGGATTTAGCCATGGATTTCACAGCGTACCCCGGATATAACTTTTACGCTGTATTGAGGAATGTGGTAAGTTTTATACTTGATTGTTTGGTGTTGGTGCATTTTATTTTCCCCTTTTATTTGTATTTTGCTTGTGTTTAAAAAAGTTTTTTTTTTATAAAATTGGATGGGACTATAATTATTTTAAGATTTCGTACTGTGAAAAGTTACTAAAATGTATCGTATCTTATTATAGAATGGAATACTTGTTAATATAATTTAGCTAATATTATTTCTATATGATTTCCTTTATCGAATAAGTAGTAATTTACAAATATATTGCACGATTCCAAAACTAGTCTTCATAGAAAAAATCTTTTAAATCAGTTCATTAACATTAGTAGTATAAAATTATAGATAAGTATATGTTTTTAAACGTTATCATGAATCGATTTCGAGACATAAATAATAAATGATAAACTTTAAAACATACTGGATTGTCCTTGACCTGTTATCAATGAACTACTGCCTGAGTTATAATTAACTGAGACAGATTGATATGATATTACTATAATACCTATAATATTTTGACTTCAACAATGACGTTAGAATTTAATTGCGTAACCAACATGCGTAGTATGCAATTACTAGATACTATTATTACTAGGGCTAGTAATATTAGTAAGTACTACTACTTTTCTCTACTATAATTTCTTCACTAATTACTTTTCAGAAATCTCAAAGCCATCTAGATGTAGGTTTCAATGTAAGTGCATCAAAAGAGTTGAAAGAGGACCCCGCCTTTATATTTGACTACAAGAGGATTGAAAAAATTAATGGCCTGAAGTTAGACACTCAAATGGCCTTACGGAGGCCTAGGCCTCTTCTAATGCAGCTCCAATATGAACAGGTACTATTTCTTTATTTTTTATGGCAATAAAATTTTAATTAAATGTTGTACTTATTTTATTTTATTATTTATCTTATTCAAATTGACGATCTATCAGGTAATGTTTTCTTGATAGAGTTGGCAATTAGATATTTATGGTTTTACGTTTCATTCTTTTGCAAAAACCGAAATCGCTAAAGTTACTTTTTTATTAAAATTATTTAAATACTGATAACGTAATCGTATAAGAAATTGTTCACCATCAACCCTGGTTTAAAACGACTGTTAGTAAGTACTAAAACAGCAAAAAAATACATCTATATTATACTACAAGTTATACAAATATACATCAGGTTTTCGTATTATATTTTCATGTTTTTATGATAGGTCCAAAGTATAATATACCTTCTATATATACCTTCCTACCTTATATAAATACCTTATATAAATACCTTCTATATATACCTTCTATTTATATACATACTTGTACTATAATTATACTACAAACTATAATTTACACATCGTGTTTTCCTTTAGACAGGACTAAAGTATAACATACCTTCTATATACTTTCCTACTTTATATAAAAAAATATACCTTCTATATTATACATAATGTGCTGTATAATTATACTAAAAATTATTATACTTGTTAAATTAAATGTTATACTTGTTAAGTTACATTTAATTTAATTATACTACAAACTATATAAATACACATTGTGTTTCTTCTAGATAGGACCGAAGTACTCAGCAATGGGTCTCCTGAACTTCAATCCGAAGTCTCGTGAGATCGTAGTGTCGGGGTATTTGTTCGCGCCGCCCGGGACACAGATGTATGTAGACGCGGAGCTAAACGTAACGCTGCCGACGTTACACCCCTGCACGCTGAAAGCTAAGCTGCATGAGAAGAAACAGAATGAGTTTCAGGTTAGTGAGTTGATGAGTTAATGAGTTGATGAGTGAATGAGTTGAAAAGGAAATGAAGTTGTAGATTAAATTCAGGATTTGTAATTTCTCATGGGAAAAAACAGGTAGAGTTTCAGGTTCGTGATTGGTCGGTTGGTTGTTAATGTGGTTTGAGTCCATGAATGAGTCAGTGATGTGTGAATGAATTAATTGATTCATATTTTATTCTTTCTGTTCAATATGTTACTAAATTGTATAGCATTATTATTGGCCAACGGTTTTTTATGATTATGTGTAATGTATGTATATCTTTATGTATGCATGTCCATTTCTTTAGCACTTCATCATGGCAACCCATAACTGTCCCACTGCTGGGCTCGGGTCTCCTCTCACAGTATGAGGGGTACAGGCCATAGTCCACCACGCTGGCCTAGTGCGGATTGGCAGACTTCACACACCTTTGAGAACTTTATGGAGAACTCTCAGGTGTGCAGGTTTCCTCACGATGTTTTCCTTCACCGTAGCAAGTGATAATTAGTATCTAATTTATCTTTATCTTTAGCACTTTATACAGCCCAAACAGTTTGACTCATTTCAACGTGTAAGGTATCTTTAGATACGTCTTAATTGTGAGAGTGTCATAAGCTATATATGTCTATTATAATACTCTTATTTTATTTTTCCATTACTATTATTACTCCAATCCATGACGTCATTAACAGATGAACGCAATGGGTATGTGGTTCACGGGCGTTGATTTCAATATCGACGCGTTCTATCAAGACCAGTCGAAAACCAACCTGGCTTCTCATCGGCTAAAGGTCCTGGTTAACAGCAACCACTTCAAGGACATCGCGGTTGACATGAGGTTCACGCAGGATAACAGACAGATTACCTTTATTGGACTTGTAAGTGGTTATCGAATGTTATATTATCTATACTTCAATTTTTTTTATTAAACTGGTGTCATTTTCTATTCTTTTTTTTTATGTGCAAATATCAGTATTTTTTACGAAGTACCTAAAGTGATCAGATGCAATATTTCTATTTTGATCTCTATATTTTCTAAATATAAGGGTTACATGTTTTTATCATTTTTCTAATTAAACCATAAATTTAATTTTTTAAATATCTGTATTTTTTTGGTTTGTAAGCTATATTATGTTAGTATATTGTATATTTACATTTTAGATTAAAAACAACTATAAATTAACCCATGAAATTTCAAAATCTATTTCAAAAATTAACCTATAATATAAAGGCCTTATCTTAATGATCTTAGTATGCCTTTTATGACCTTTTTTGTACCAGGGTGAATACAACGAAGACACATACAGATCGCTAATCCGCTACATCTTGCTATCAGAGCAGAATTTCACAATGTATGCAGAAGTCGATGTCGGTCAGAAGGCATACAGCGTTAATTTGAACGCAGACCTTAATAACAATACCAATGTTAATATGGATATACACTTTGATCAGTGAGTTTGTTATTTGTTTTTTTTCTTGTATTGGTCCGTTGTGGGTCTGAAACACTTATGAATAGCTATATTTATCTGTGGTTTAAATCGCAATTTAGTATGTTTGTATTATCTCGCCTTAATTTTTTAGTTATATCGACTGAAAATTTGTCTAATGTTGTTCGTTTATATCGATACAAACTTGCGTTGTCAGCACGTTCATAAGCGTCCTGAATAAAAGCCCAGCATAAAGTCAAACTTAAAGTCAAAGTCAAAAGTCAAAGTCAAAAGTCAACGTCAAAAGTCAAAGTCAAAAGTCAAAGTGAAAATCAAAAGTCAAAGTGAAAATCAAAGTGAAAGTCAAAAGTCAAAGCTGTAACTTATTGAAACATCATCAGACTCCGCGACATCCACATAACATACCAGCGTTGGGTGGTGGGTCGTCAGAAGCGACTGAGCGCTGGCTTCAACTGGGACGCGAACCGGGACCCTTCACAGAAAGTCAGCGTGGACGCACTACTGGACCGCCGCGGGGACTGGAGTCATGCGGGTCACGTGACTCTGTACTATCCTGGTCGAGTGGTCAATGGAGAGTTTGACTTCTTACTTAGAGGTTGGTTTATGCTTTTATGTTTGCAGGTAATTTTTAGAGTAATGAATAGAATAATGAGAGTAGAGTAGAGGAGAGTAATGTTTTTTAAGTGTATGTATGTATGTATGTATGTTAATTTGTCTAGCACGTTTTACAGTATGGCTTGATGAAAATACATTTGTTTTATTTTCTAAGTCAATAAAACAAAACCTACTTGCGTAGATAAAAAAACTACCTATTTCAAAATTACCCATTGATTAATGAAAACTTTGTATAATGTAGCTCCATATTTATACTCAAATGTTATACACATACTCCGTCAAAAATTATAATCATAAAAAAATTTGATTTTAAATCGTCAAAGTGGGAACTAGATAGCACATGACTATATCTATCTCGCTTGCACTCCTCGATGACGTCATCATCATACTGATATCACAATTATAAAACGGTACATGTTAATTCCTTAAAGTGGGACTGAGATAGCACATGACTATATCCATCTCACTCGCACTTCTCGATGACGTCATCATCATAAAACAACTATAGTCCATAATATCGTGTTAGATTGGTTCTGCGAGTGGATGGTTCGTATGGGCTGGACGTCCTCGGCGGCGGTGCAGTGGCGCGTGCGTGCGTACTCCGAGGTGCGCGACCAGACGGTGTATGCGCTGTTGTCCAGCCTTAAGACGCCGTTCGCCGGCTGGAGTGATACTAGCTTCAATCTCATGTGAGTTACGAGTACTATTACATACTTTTTTAGGATATGTTTCAGTTGAATTCTTCATTTTTTTATTTTATTTTGTTTTAAATTATGACGTACGATAAGTGAGCTGTTAGCCTTAGTTCCAAGATGAAATAAATGATTTTAATTTTGAATTTGATAAGTTATATTGTTTGTATGATAAGGAGTCGTTCAAGTATTACGTAACGCATTCTAGGGGAGGGGGTGTCTGGCAAAATGTTATGATGCGTTACATAAGTGGGGACGAACAATGCGTTATGTAACATTGTCTTTTATTACTAAAAAAACTAGGGAATATAATTCTTCTACTACTAAAAATCGGGACGATGGAATTATTTGAGATAAGAATGGTATTCTATGTTAAGTAACTTTTAGGTAGGGGGAGGGTACAGAAAAACGTTACAGAGTCAGAGTTCTATCTGAAGTGTTTCATAGCAAAAATTATGATCGTGACTCATTATCATGGTAGTCGTTATGATTTCGTTGATTTTTGACATATTCGGCTGGCATATAATACTACTATTGAACATCAAGTCATACCCTAACAGACAGACAGACAGGTGTACACAACAAATATTTTAAGCTATAGTACACATTTCATCCGCTAGGTGGCGTTACCAAGACAATCTTCAAGCTCTAAACGGCAGTATGAACTGGCAAGAAGACTACCTCGCATTCAAGCTACTGGCTGACTACTTGTTCACTACCAACGAGTTCTATGGAGAGTTGAACGCGATAGTGAACTCAACTATCCCCACTCTACCCAAAGCTGCGGCTATTGCTAAACATAGGGTGCTGTGGAAGAAAAGTGCTGATACTTTGTTGAGTTTTCAGGTTAGTTAGTCTTTAGTTAGTTAGTTACTTAGTTAGGGTTAAAGTTTGTTGTGCTTTGGAGTTTGGTGAAGGAGTTTTTGGTGCTGTGAAGTTTCCGTTTTCGTTTCTTGCTGGTAAAGTAAGTACTTTTCGGGTACATTAATATGAGTACAAACAAAAAATAATTTTGTGAGTGAATAGATGAATATTTTTTATGTTTAAATTATAACTTATATCGTAATGTTTAGTGCAAAAATGAGCACGTTTGGTTATAATAAGGGTGTGGAATTTGATTATACTCGTAGTAATACAGTAAATAATTAAATTAAATGGATTTGACAGCATAGCAAGATGCATATGATATGTACATGAATTGATAAATGTATTATAAAAAATACATTATATTTCAGTACAACGAAGAAGGATTGTTGATGATCAATTCTTCCTGGACTTTGGACAGAGGGAAAACACAAAATAACGTGACGGGGAAAGTCATATTGATTACACCCTTCCAAGTAAGTGAATCGACGAATACATATTGTGTGCATACAAAAAAATATTGTGTTGTGTATGTATGTGTGAGTGTGTGTGAATGCGTGTGCAAGTGCGTGCATGCGTGCGTGCGACCGTGCGTGCGTAAGTAAGTTCTTGTTGAATTGTGCGTCTCAAGAAATAAATGAACACAGGTAACTTTATAGTATGTCATTACTACCGTTGGTGATAATTCATCATATCAAACAGAATACAAATGTGATGCTGATGATTTTCTTTCTTTCTTTCATTCTGTTGTTATCGTTATTGTTAGTTATCTGTGATTAATTATGTACTCTTTCAGGGCTACACCAAAGGATTTTTGCGCACTGAATTCATTTTCGGTAATAAACGAGACATGAAGGGTGTCACTTACCTTGATTTAGAAGATAAAGTTGTGAAAATTTATGTTGATGGTAAGAAAATAACTTATTCAAATAAACATAGATTGTTATATACAAAATTACATTAAACCAAAAGTCGATTGGCATAAAATGCTTATAGCATTGAGTTTTTTCGTACTATTTTTATTTCGAGGTTTAAAAGATACCAAAATAATAATACTCCAAATCTCATACTTATAAGTACGTAGCTTTTAAAGGGGCCGCTCAAGTATTATGTAACTCAACTTGGGGAATGGGGTTTTTGTAAAATGTTATGAAGCGTTACATAGGTGGGAGGGAGAGGTCGAACAACGCGTTACGTAACATCATTTTTTTTTTTAAACTAGGGAATATAATTCTTCTAACTTGTCAAAATTGTAACATTTTTAGGTAAAAATGGTCATTCATATGTTATGTAACGCTTAGGGAGTGGGGAGGGAGGGAACAGAAAGCGTTACGGTGCGTTACATGAGAGGGAAGAAGGGTCAAAAATCGACAACAATTGCGTTACTTAACTGCCTAATAACCAACTAACAGTCCGCCTTAGTCCTACTCTATGTTTGTTACTATGTCATTGGACAGGGGTTGGTGGCACTGTCAGCTCGTTTGTTATCTTAAAACCATAAAAAAAATTGAATGCTCCCAAACTAGGTATTAAAATATAGATATTTGTCCAGGTCACATGCGTCGTATAACAAACTGTATGTTGGCTGTGAACGTGACGAGTCCCGTGACGGAATATTCGCATGCGCGGGCGCGTTTTGGCTTCGTCGAAGCAGACCGCCATCTTGTGGCCATGGTTGTCACTCCCAACTCTACCACTGGTAAGATTAACATTGTTAGTTTAATATATTTATCATAATTTTTATTGCCCTTTTTAGCAGCATCTTTGTTCATTCAAATTTTTATGGTTTTAATTTTTTTTTTTTGTTTTTTGTTGCCTGTGTCTGCTTTTTGTATGAATGTTAATCCTAATAATGTAAAAACCTAGCTACTCACTGAACTCCACCCTAAGAAGCTGGACTGATCGTAATAAAATAATTTAGTGTATTCAAAAGGAACTTAGTACGGTTTAGTGCCATAATTGTAACTGGTGTAATTGTCAAGATACTTCGAGGGACCAGCCAAACTAATAGTTATTTAAACGCCGTTATTTTGCAAACAAAAATACGTATAGGTATATTTGTGACTTTAGTTATTTATTATGTTACTGTATTTGAAAGAGACCTAAGAATAAATGAGTTACCTCTTATAGACCTATCCTTTAATAAATGTATTTATACATATTGACTATATAATATTGTATTATTGTCTGTCTTAACACAGGTATCGAAATATTATTGAACCTGTTATCCTTACAAGATTTCCACATATTTGGTCATGTGGCATTGCCTGTCACATATCTCAACCGAGCTATGGTCACAGCTAAGAGAGCACCGGAAGAGGTTT
>LGAG01000200.1:357424-370617 GCA_001278395.1 Lerema accius
CCCTCCACAAATTTTCAGCTCAATCCGAGCTGGTAACTAATGGAAAGTAGAGCCCAATTATTGAAAAACTAATATACTAGGTACTCATTAATTTAAGTGTGATAAATCTCATGTGATAATAATGTAAGCCAAGATAAATTTCGTTAATCAATCACTACTTAATCTAGAGTAAACAAATAAATTTCTAATTAGTAGTTAATATATTACCTGACGCTCAAGTCAACTGCTGAATCGTCAACGTCCATTGTAGATCAATCTACAAACAAAATAGATTTCCGACCGATGAACTATCAATTACCAAATTTCTTTATTTATGTTATGTAAATAACTATTCGCAACACCCTTTTGTCTACTTTACTAGCAATACATAAGCAATAATGTTGCAAAAAATAACAACACAATACAAATTAGGAATTAAGATCAATTCCCAAAAAATTCAGGTGACAGATGAACAAACCATTGACAAGCCTATAGCCATTGGCCATCGCTTCAAGTGACAACAAAATGCTACACAAATCGCTTTTGTATAATCACTAAATTTTGGCGGATTAAACAGATTTATGTTATTTTTACCTATTAAATTAATAGCCGGTGCGAAATTTAATCAAGATAAAGTTTTTATTGTATAAACATAACTTAATAACATTTTTTCACACACATCCACTACCTACTTGCTTTTACTACAACCATAGACTAAGGAGTTAGGATAAGAATACAGACTACGTAGAGTTAAGTAAGAGATAAAATAAATACGACAGATTAGCTTCAGTTAATTTTAAATTTCAAATCTGGGCATCAGTTTCTGATGTTGAAGTAGTTCGCAATAGTAGAAAAATTGTAATAATTACTTTTTACTACATCCCTTATCAATTTTATTTTTATATAAAAATTAAAATGAAGTTCATTTTTATTTTAGTACTTCAGCTTTATGGTTTTATTATCTGCCGTATGTCATATCCGTCACCGGCGTGGCTCTATGCAAATTGTCAATTGTCATCGAAGTCACAGCCGGTCTGTTCTCTTTGCAACCCTTTGTCTAACCACGTCTAAATTCGTAATTGTGATTGGTGTTCTTGGTCTCTCGATGTAATATCGACCAATTAAAACGGCTTAACTTAAAAAACATTTTGAAACATACGTCAAGCAAAACAAAGTGAAGAATAGAAACAACTCGATCGAGAATAGGTGCTTCTTATAATTTGAAGTTCAGATTCTTCAATCGGTAGAATTTTGTTCATATTCTGTTTTAAAATGTCGGATAATGGGCTCGATGATGCGTAAGAAAACTCAAGTGTCGTTTGTGATCCGCGACGAGGAGGAGCGGCGTCACAAGAACGGTGTAAGTTCATTACAATTAGATCCCGTGCAAGGGAGATTATATTCCGCCGGTCGGGATGGAATTATCAGGGTATGGCACACTGGCAACGGTACGCAGGACCGGTATATCCAGAGCATGGAGCATCACACCGACTGGGTGAACGATATAGTCCTGTGTTGCGGCGGAAAGAACCTCATAAGTGCATCTTCGGATACGACTGTTAAAGTTTGGAATGCACCGAAAGGTTTCTGTATGTCTACCCTTCGCACCCACAAGGACTACGTGCGTACTTTGGCGTATGCGAAAGACAAGGAGCAGGTTGCTAGTGCGGGGCTCGACCGTGCCATATTCTTATGGGATGTCAACACTCTGACGGCCCTAACTGCCAGTAACAACACGGTTACTACATCTAGTCTTGTCGGTAATAAGGAATCTATATACAGTTTAGCTATGAATCCACCAGGAACGATAATTGTAAGTGGTTCCACAGAGAAAGTTCTTCGGGTTTGGGATCCTCGAAATTGCTCCCGACTGATGAAGTTGAGAGGACATGTAGATAATGTAAAAGCTTTGGCTGTCAGCCGAGATGGCTCACAATGTGTCTCAGGCAGCTCTGATGGTACGATCAAATTATGGTCATTGTCACAACAACGGTGTGTCTCCACTATACGTGTACATTCCGAAGCAGTATGGGCACTATTGGCTACTGAAAATTTCAGTCACATTATATCTGGCGGAAGGGATCGGCGTGTCATTGTAACTGAGCTACGAAACCCTGAAAACTTTGTAATAGTTTGTGAAGAGACTGCTCCTATTCTAAAATTATGTTTTACTGCTGACCAGCAAGGCGTTTGGGTGTCCACTTCAGACTCCGATATACGTTGCTGGAAGCTGCCTCCACTTGCCAATCTAAGTCCAGAAACGTTTGCACAAAATAATTATAATACGGATGTGAGTAAACCGTATCAGACACAGCCATTGTATCACATACCAGGAGGCAGAGCAATAAAACATTTTACAGTACTCAACGATAAACGTCACATACTGACGAAAGATACTGCAAACAATGTTGTATTGTACGATGTATTGAAAGCTTGTAAGGTAGAAGATTTGGGTGAAGTAGACTATGATGAAGAGGTGAAGAAACGGTTTAAAATGGTGTATGTACCGAATTGGTTTAATGTGGACTTAAAGACTGGAATGTTGACAATCCATTTGGGGCAAGATGAGACGGACTGTTTGAGCGCATGGGTTAGTGCGAAAGAAGCAGGTTTGACTACAGAAAATGATCAGAAAGTAAACTTTGGGGCATTATTACTACAGGCGTTATTGGAGCATTGGAATCACCCGAATAGGGTCAATGAAGCTGGCCAGAAAGTTATTGGGAATAACTTCTTCAATGTTCCGTTACATACACCGTTGATATTTAGTGAAGTTGGAGGAAGAACATTGTATCGCTTACAGGTTAGTACTTTGTTATACGTCAAAAGGTTACAGAAATTACTGTAGAAATTACAATTAATTTAATGACTTATGTGACAAGCATTTTGTTTCTTTCTACAATTGGGGAAAGTTTTACAGCTAATCTTTAATATTAACAACATTAACTTTTGTATGTATGAGTTTCCTTATTGTTCAACATAACAGATGATAACAGTGTAACATGAACTACTTATTGTATAAAATTAGAACTCTGATAATTATGACTTATAACTGGGATTTAGTGGTAGCTAAGTGACATAATTTTGTGTGATTTTACTATGACTACTAAAAAATAATGGTTTTCTAATTCATAACTTTTTATATATCTACTAGAAGACCAGGCAGATGTTGTCATGCCACATATTAAGTCTTTTATAATTTGATTGATCCTTTAGTTTTCCATATGGTTCAGTGACAAAAACACATGCTCTATATTTTTTATACAATTAAGAACTTGATTGGTAACTACTAAAAAGTATTTGCTATTTTCCACTTTCAGGTAGGAGATGCAGGGGGCGAAACTGAAGGTAACCTCCTCATGGAAACTGTTCCCTCGTGGGTAGTAGATGTTGCAATAGAGATGGCAGCACCTAAACTAAACAAGCTTCCGTTCTATCTGCTATCTCATTCCAGTTGCCAGAGCAAACAAGATCGACAGAAAAAGGTATCTGTTGATTTTTTCTTTATGGATATAGTTATGTACAGACAGATAAATAGATTGGTATAGAAGGAATTTGTAGCCTTGTTTTAAAATATTTTTGGTGTATGTATCATTAAAAATATATTTTATCATATCTCCTACAATTGTTTGAAAATACCCTGCATCCAAGCAATAGATGAAATTATTACCATAGATAACCAATACTATTTTTAATAGTGGACATTTAAATTAAATAAATGCATATTAAAATTTTGTATCATTACTCCTGTAGAATGAGTTTCTGTATTTCTTAAAAATAATTAGCCTAAGAGCTTTGAACATTTAAGGCATTTTGACCTTTACAAACCAAAGATTTCAGCTACCATAATGTTTAATTTCCAATGGATAGGTTAGGGTACTTACACATTTCAGACAGTGCCACTTAACATCAGGTGGACTGCGAGCCTGTAATACTACATTTAAAATAGCAGAACTGTTCTTTACAGGACCGATTAGTCGCAAACGACTTTATCCAGTGTCGCAAAGTCGCAGAGCATGTCGTAGAAAAGATTGTTGGAGGGGGTGACGTGAATGGAGCGAGTGCTAGTGGAAAAACTAATGCTACTGAAGACAGTGGCAATGATGCGCCTGAAGAAAGAGTAGAGTTGCTATGTTGTGATCAGGTAAGATTCATTTAGTTCTAATTTTAAGTTTTTGAAACGAAGGTAATGAAATGTGTATACGAAACACCAAGTCACCATTTCTAACACTTATATTGTCATCTATTATCACAGTTTGCAAAAAATTTAATCATGCCATTTCGAATTAATTTTAGGTTTTATTAATAAATGCCACTGTACTTAAACAATTGACAAGTAGAACTACTAACATGACAATAGATGGCGCTAATAAGAAATTGCTGTGCTGCCATCTAGTAACCAAGTCGAAACACTATAATGCTTCCTATCTCATCTTTTCCCACGTAATTTATGTGTCTCTATTTACTGTTGCTTTTTTGTTTCATCGACTTTAAAATTACAGCATTACTAAAGAAGTTTTCAGTTCAAAAATTTGTAGCTTAAGCTGCCTAAGTCTGTAATGCACAATTTTTCTTGTGTTTATATTGGTTTTTTTTTCTATTATTCCAGGTGTTGGATCCAAACATGGACCTGCGTACGGTACGCCATTTCATCTGGAAGTCCAACGTGGAGTTCACACTACACTACAGAATAACGAAGCAATGAAAATCAAATCTCTACTTATTCAAAGTCAACAGACAATTGAGACGGTGTTGCTCTTTCCGAGCGTTATTTGAGTGAAGTGCAGTGTTTTGTTACTAGGGGGCTTGCAAGTATTAGGTATTTGATATAGGGTTACCTACCAAGTGAGGTGTTATGAATTGGGAGTGACCAAACTACGATTGACCGTGTTGTGGAATTTGTATATGTATATATGCAGGCGTTCAAGAAAACTTCAATAGCGTGATTCAAGTTGGCCTGACGTCATCGTATTTGTAGGGTATTGTCGACACAGGTAAGTAGTACTTGATTAATATAATAATAAACTAAATGCATACACAAAATTTATGTGTAAAGCCCAACAATTTGTGACTAAAAACCTTTATAATATAAGCGGCATTTAATTTCATAATCCTCAAAAACTAAATGACACCACATTTTTTGACCCAAAACTCCTTGACTTAAAATTTTCATCGAAATTTGTAATACAGTTTCACCCCTTAGCGGGTACATAATACTTGAATGCCTCTCTATCACTTGCCCCAAGTGCGAGAGAGATGAATATATGTGTAGGTATGCTGTTGTTGAGTAAGTTGAGTCATGATTGGTGAAAAGCTTTGTAAGTTATATCTAACTCAGAATTTATGAATATGATGTCCGATTAATAGGTTCTGATTGTTTTAAACATGGTAATTATTATAAGGCATCAATATTTTCACTAGTTAAAGACAAATAAACAGACCCATAAAAAAGAATAGACAGAGCAATCCAGCCGAAAATTGACGAACGCAAATATGGAGGCGCCCGAACATATGAAGCCGGCCGCTCGGTAGTATACGACCACTCTGTCTATTTTTTTATGGGTCTATGGTATAATAATGATTATTTCGATGCATGTATCTAATTATTGTACTGATTGAAAATGTATGTATAATTTGAAACACTATCCTATGGGAATAAAGCTTTATCCTGATTTAAAAAGTATAGTAAAACAAGCCTAAATTATATAAGTTATGAACATGCTAAGTTTTATGTTATTGGCCCCAGTTATTTCTGTGTGATGTCTATGAATAGCCAGACTAACAATAATTTAAAAAAAAAACGATTTTAATTTTTTTTAATATTCAATGTACAGACTTGATTCTATTACAGTGTTATTATTATTTATAGATAAATTGAAAATGGTTTAAGCTATGGTCATTGCCTTTTTAAGGTGCGTTTTTTTCCAGTTATTACACTTAAAAATGTAAGGGTATAGTATATTAGGACTGCATATATTTGACACAATAATAAAATTGCTGAATTCTTGTCAAAGTTAGAAATATATAACTGTAAAAAAATGTATACATTTAATATGCATTGACTTGGAAAATCTACTTATATATAAGCATCAGGCGTGTTCTAATATATGTAAGGATATAATTGTATGTATGTAAGTAAATAATATAAAATATATGTTATACATTATCGCATATCATTTCAGTTTAATATTTGAACTCAATTATTGTCGTACTTTTGTTTGAGAAACAGTTAAAAGTATGACGATGTGAACGTTAGTGTTTGTACACAAACATTATATATGAAGCTAAGAATATAGTATCATAAGGCTTATAAAAAATAATATATATATCTGTAAACTATATACAAAAAACTTTAGATAAAATATATGTCATCACAGACACTGAACTTTTTTAATAATGTGTAGCCACGTTTTTTTATCTAACGAGCCACTCGCCCTCGCTTCGCTTCGGTAAACATTTAGTAAACGCATTAGAAACGTTACTAATCATTGACTTCAGGAATTATGTAGAATTTCATTAACCTTTAGTAATTTATCCGTTATTCTGTTGTCATAATAATATTCCATTATCAATATGATAATACTGACTGATGTATACTTAACTGTAATATACTTAAATGTATTATTCTAAAAGCTATCTGTTATATTTAACGCATGATCGGCAAACTTATCCAAATCTGCTTGTTTAGTTAAACTTTATTTGTTTACTAACTTATTAATGCGAACAATGTGCTTGCATCTCTATAAAAAATTTGAGTAAGTCAGGTTTGTATGTTTTTTTTTAATGAAAATATTGAACCACCCGTGGTTATTAGTGCCAGAGCCACACTTAAAGAACCAAAGAGCCACATGCGGCTCTAAAACCACGTTTTGTCGACCACTAGATTGATTTTATAGTACCTTGTCTGGATTTTTAAATAAGAGGTACATATTTTGAAAAATCAATAGTCAATGTGACAGGTTTTTAAAATATTTATTGCATTTTTTTATATTTAAATATGTCAACGTTTGCTGTCATCACAGATCACCCCCGCTGTCTTAAAATTATGCAAATTACTCGTAAATAGGGTTTGAAAAATATGTGAAGGTAAAATTTCAAAAACATATAACTATATTATATGTAAAAAATATTTCGTAACAAATTTAATACACAGCATATAGAATATATACATATACTTCTAGGTTTTTAACACATAATATACTTGCAAAAAAACTGTAAATTAAAACACTATGTATGTATTGATAATAACGAAATATTGACTGCCGTTTGTATTTTCCTATCGATTTTGTTACTTTTTTGCATTTTGAACGAATGGTAATTGTATAAAATGTGTAAGGTATAGTTGTGTGAGCGTTTCAATCCAGTTATATCAGGATTACACTGGTTTAGTGAAATAAAATATCATATATCTGTATATTAAGCTACATTGTTATATATATATATATTCAGTTTTCATAACATATCCTAATGAAAAATTTGTTCTAGGGTGGCCTACGCCTATGCAATGCTTATAACAGGGCCTAAAGTTTTTTTTTTTTTTTGTAAAATACTAAGAATTGTTTTCATAGTAGGGGTATTTTAGGTTTTAAAGCGGTTTGATAATACAAAGTTAGGGATTACCACTTTGTATGAGTAGCAAAACTTAAGTCCAGATAGCATAGCAATCGTAGCTAGTTCCCAGTTATAAATTAAATTAGTCTTGGCTTGAGGGTGACTAAATAAAATTTCCTGAGTTCCTGTATTTAAAAAAAATATAACCACAATGTATCTTTTGAAAAATATATGTTAAAAACTGTTTTTTTACACGCTTTAAACAAATTAAATGATAAATTCGATTCAGAGGCATCGTTGGGGCTTAGCGAAAAATTAAACTAGGTATATTTTTAATTTTTTGCACATACGATTACAGATTGGTCTGATATAAATGACGTGCTCGCATTTTTCGCTCGTAAATGCCGTTTGCGTCTGTAAGCACGCGCGGGCCATTACGAGAATGATAGACTAGAGATACGAAGCCTGAAATACAAATTACACGTGAACCTCACATCATTTGAGGGTACTAAAACTGGCTACATGTGTCGTAAATACCCCCCGTATATTAAAATCACTTACATTTTAATATTTTGTTTTCCCTCTGTGTTCCCTGTGGACGAAAACTATGTTGTAGTGTTGAACGTAGTCTATTGATCATCTGTTATGAAATGTAGCGAAAATGCTTAAATAGTGTGATATTGAAATGAATAAACTATTGTAAATTACTGATTTTTGTTTAATTTTTTTATGGTCAACGGACCATTTCTAACCTATCCCTAATTAACTGAGAATCTATTGCAGTTAGCGCAATAGGTCGGTTACAATTTTGTTTTAAGGAGGAAAGAGTATGTTGCACCTTAAAAAGTCGAGGTTTTCTCGCCGTGAAATTACTCTGTGCGCCTCCAAATTGCATGCGGCACTTCGGGGGCGAAAAGGATTTGCTTTTGAACGGGATTTTTAAAAAAAATCTCCTCTGACCCCGTTCAAAAAGGTTCGGTAATGTTATACACCTATATTTCGATTTATTTTAATAAAGTGGTTGTTAGTTCTTTGTTTCTAATAACAAAAAAAAAAATGTTTTTTCGGAATTTAACAACGTCACCAGTTCCTCAAATGAATAGGTATTTAAATGTCACAGTTCTTAAATTAAACCTGCTCGAGGTTAAGGTCAAAGCTCTTACTGTTTACATAACAATATCTGAGAGGTTCAGCGTCACGATGCAAGAATAAAGAAAGCTTTGTCCGATTCATTTTCATACCTATAGGTACCTACCTACCTGATGTTGATATTGGCTAAAATAAAATCATCAGATAAAAAGGAAAAAAAAATTGTTAGTAAAAATTTCACGTATTTTTTACGAATTATTGGCTTATACAAGTCAGTCAGTTATATAAGTAACTGCAAAGCCGACAATAAACAGGAATAGTGCATTTACTTATCACCTAGCCCGATTTCATTATTTACCATTATTAACCGGATAATATAGGTACATAATGCTACAAGTTAACACGTTTATCGTAAGATCGTAACATAGGTACGTTATGCTGATACGCCCTTCTTAGTGCGTAACACTTTAATAGCCCCCGACTGGTTGTAGAATGTTTTCACTTCCATTGTATAACATACCTACATCGTATTAAATCCCTGGTGCCCCGTCACGTCATAAACATTATCACCCCTCCGTGTAATACGCGAAACTTTTCCCAATAAAAATATACCAGCATATTCCCCGTTGCCTACGTTTTTACTAGTCCCCAGTCTTCAATAAAAAGCCGAGAACAATCCGTTTTTCCCAATATAATTCCCTGGGTCGAAGCGAATCCGTTTTTGAACGGTGAGGCTTGGTCGCCACCATCGATAGAGGTTAGTATTTTTTTTAATTTGTTTTCCGTTTGGTCGCGTTGTGAAAGGTGTGAAAAATTATGTAGTGAACCTAAAAAGGTCAAAGCAAAAAAAAGTGTTTTTTTGTTAAAATTGCATTCTTATTGAGAAGACTTTTGGATACAGAGTTTTAACGATAGGAAAAGTGGATACAGTTTTGCATTCCGTAAACAAAAAAAACTATGATAAAAATATTTAACTAAACTCAAAAAATCGTTTACAATAACTTGTAGGGCCTGAAAGTAATGTATCTGTTACAGTTAAAACCCGTTCTTAGATAAAACGCGTTTTTCCTAGTTAAAACTACTTTTTACTAAATGCCTTTGTGAAAACTAGAAATTAGTCAAAACTAGAATTTACCACTGATATATTTGATTTTTAGATAAAACTAGTTATAACTTCGAGCTTTAGTTAAACTAGCACTAGATACGCTAATTTGGAATTGAAAACAAGATATAGTTTTAAAAATATTTATAATAATATTTATTAAGACTATGTCACACATGTCGCCGGAATCCCGCGTAAGCGGGATTCCTCCTTTTTCTTGGGTTAAACCAGAGACCTAACAAACCTAACCTAACCATATAATAATATGTTTCGGGACCATGATATTCTTAAACTGGTGGTGGGTTACGCCCCCCGGCCCCTTTTTGGAGAATTCCTCCCCCCCTCCCGTCTACTTATATATTATGATAATGATAATTACTCTTGACTGATGAGTCATTTATAAAAATTGAAAGGAGCGAACGCACAGCGCACGGACGGTCATCGGAAAGGGATTTCCCCCGCACTTGTCGAATCAGGTGACGTCTCGCGAGTCGCGACCAATCAGAATAAAGTACGCTGAACTGTTATCTCGGTCTGAACCGTTTTAACTGACTCGGTTCGGTTAAACGCGTTTTGTCTAGTAAGAACTAGTTTTAACTGATATTAATTCTGAGTATTAGTTAATTCTAGTTTTCACAAAGGCATTTAGTAAAAACTAGTTTTAACTAGGAAAAACGAGTTTTATCTAAGAACGGGTTTTAACTGTAACATATCTAACAAATATTTTGCATCAGAGCCAGCGAATAGGTAGGTATGACTTAACCGCAATAATATTTTTTTATTGTTTGAAACCCGTAATCAGAAAAAGAATGTAAGTATATCAAAGTACCTAAGAGCGAGTAAGCAGCTTAAAATGAATCCGAAGTAATACCCTATACCTACCTGTAAGTTTTAATACCTAGGACCTAGGTAGTATTTAACTCACAACTTTGCACTTTTGCCAAAGCTTAGCATTTTAGCTTCGACGTTGACAAATCGTCGTAACTCAACAAGTTTATAGCTTAAAATAATCTACTGACGACACGCCGGGATTAATTACAAACCCTTCTTTTATTACGAGGTTTGCAAATTATTATCATGACTCAAAATTTTCTTGGACCGTTTCACACGATATAAAAATTTGTATTTTTTTTACGTGTGCTCGGAATTTACATAAATATTTTAAATAGAAAACTTTTTTTTTCTTTTACAATATTACGATAATGTGCGAAAAAACTTTAGTCCTTCTCATAGCTACATACCTACTAGGATAGGTACCTACCCTGTATACAGATACATTCCTTGCTCTGTGGATGAAAACAATTACCTAAACATTGTGTGATTTCCGTTAAAAGGTTTGGGTAAAACTGCGTGCTAAATAAAACACTAGGTAAAAGAATGTCTAGTGTAGTCGAAATATTTTTTCGATTGTGTTATCCAACGGAATACATTCGGTAAAAAAAGACACTATAAACATACAGGTAGGCATCATATACGTATTACCTAACTATTAATTAAATAAGATTAAAGTATTTCAGCGATACGAATCCAATAATTACTTTAATCATTGGTAATTTAAGCTGTAACAGGAATTTCACGTTTAAAATTCATATTATAATTTGGTCGGTTAATTATCAGACGTGTAAAACTAAATAACAAAATGTTTCAACACAGTAAATTACCATTGGCATCAACATTACAGTAGGTATCAAAATAATTTTATCTCAGCGAAAATATTTCGTACAGTTTTGTAAGTTTAAATTACTCGTCAACAATATGATTGTTGAAAACATTACCTTTACGCAGTCGGGTAAAATAATTGCTTTAGTTTTAAGTTTTAACCTGTTAAAAACTTAAAGTTAAAATTTTAAGGTTATACAGTACAAAATAAAGTCATAAGGACTACGAAAGTCAGTACTTTTCTCTAGAACTTTTGGAACTTAAACAAATAAGAAAATAAGTTATATCTTTTTACCTCACTACGCTAGAAGGACGACAGTGTTTTTTGGATGTAGGTATGTAAGTACCTACTGTATTTAAAAATAAATGAGTTACCTACATACATCTTATCATCCAAATCTTTAATAAATAAAGTTAAAGGTAGGTACCGACATTAAAATTTCGAACTATTCTACTTGAAAAGTTTTGATGAAGGAATAATTGAACGAACTTTGAAGCTTGCTAGAATGAAGCAGTATGTTATTGTTAGAGTTGTTCCGGTCAGTTCCAAATGTAAATTGAAGTTTTGAAACATTATTATTTTACTCAGAAACGAAGCTCGATGGCTTATTATTTCTTCCCATAAATTATTCTGAGGAATAATTCTATAGTCAAAAATATTTCAATAATGCTGCTCTACATTAAATTTAATGCAATGTAGGTACCTATCTGACATCTGTTATTAAAATGCTACTTACTATGAAATTCTTTATAAAATATTTTACTTATTGCTTGATGAAAATTTTATCGAAATACGGTAATATAATATTATCATTGTTAGCGATAGTATCTAAGACTAGTATAAAAGACACTGAGCCACTATCAGTCTATACCACAGACAAATTATATCTTAAAGCTAATGTCAGCTCTAAAAAACTGTAACAAAATTGGATCATTCATTTAGGAGTTGCTATCTTAGATATAAAATTGAAAGTTGGTGGGGTTCTATTTGTCTGTGTGTTTAAAAGAGCATTAAATAAAAACGGCTGATTTAACAGAACAATGGATGAAATACATAAATAATCCTAAGCTCGGGGCGTTATTTAGGCTTTATTTTATTTGAATCAGTCCACTCTATCAAAAGTTATTAAAATTTAAAGTTTGTATGGGATTTCTATAACTGACAGTTGACGTGGTCAGCCATATTAAAAAAACATACACCGAAGCGGAGCGAGGGCGGGTTTACTAGTTTAAACCAAAACAAAATCGAAGTTCAAAAGAGACGCCTAAAGTTATTTTAGTCACAATGTTTCTGTGATTGAGCAAAATCCACTATATACCTACTAGGTAAGTAAATATAGACCGGTCTATTCGAAAACCGAAATTTGATGAACATGCGACGTCGAACAGAGCCACAGCTAAAAATGTAATTTCGCGCGAATATCAAAGGAACGCAAGATGAAAAAGAAAAAAAGAAAAAAGATTGAAATATAGAAAATTGCAGTCGGAATAATTTGTTTTCGATTTCCTTTGCGAACAGGTTAACCGTACACGTGGTTAAAAACTTGGTTAAACCAACGCGCTGTATTTCTACGACGTAGGAAGTCTAAAGATTGAATTCTAGATATAGGTACCTACATAATATGTTAATATTTATTCAGCGTAGAAACTATGGAGCTATGAATAATTCGGAGTGAATATTTGCATGTGTAAAGCGTTGGATTGGGGAGTATCCGTATTCTGGATTTGTAACGGTTTTTACAAAATTACGGTTATGGTAATTTTATTGGTTTCGTGCTTCGTCCTTTTATCGGTTTGAATAAGTGACGGGGAA
>LGAG01000200.1:396717-419622 GCA_001278395.1 Lerema accius
ATATCCAAACATCTTTACAAACTTTCACATTTATAATATTAGTAGGATAGTAGGATAGTAGGATAGTAGGATATTAGTAGGATAGTATAGATTATTAAGATTATTATTATATCCATTCCGCTAGGTACCAGACAATTCTAATCTAGTACATACCACAGTATGAGATTTATTTTGTTTATGTGTATTACCAAAGGCTGTAACTTTACCAATGCTATAGAGTCTTAGATTAGAAAACACTGCTCAAATCACTAGGGGTCGCCTCACAATGACTCACAGGTTTTTATACCAACTGTAGTGAATTTACGACTGTATTGTGACCGAGTCTTATTGTAGTACTGATTTATATAGTTTAGGGTTAATCTAAGATTGGATGCGATGTTGCCAATACCGTTTTGTTTATGACCGCAGAACTTATGTTACTATGGCTAACCACTTTTCTGGAATCCATACTTTGGTGAATTTTACTTGACAAATAGAGTTGTGACAATATTTGGATATGTAGAATTTGTAGTCATTAATAGAAGAGCAAAAAACCTAACAACGGAAAATCGGCATTTAAAAAAATTATACTTAGCCTATGTCATTTGCCATTATGGAGAAAAATAGAATGACATCTCATGTGTTGAAATCCGTCAAGCTATTTGGGCTGTAGAGTATCTACATACATACATACATACACTCAAAAATCATCAATCATCTATGGCATTGACATTATGTAGATAGAATAGTCTATTATTAATTATGATTAGTTGATAAATTATGGTCGAATTTTGTCCACGAATTGGACCTGTAGCCTTCTACTTAATACGGTAGAACACAATTCTAAGTAGGTATACTGCCTCATAAGTGAATAACTGAAGACCGACTTTAAAATATGAAACGTCTAAAGTATTACATAAAACAAGGGTCACTGAGTCGTGCTTAAAGGAATTACTAAGAAGTTGGTGAATAGAGATCGCATTCTTTCATTTCCTACAAAGAATTCTGTTCGCATTACTATGTGAGCGCAGGATTTAATTTTTCACTAAGGACGCATACTTGTGATGGAATTTACAACCATTCTCTCTATTTGCGGGTTTCTGTTCTACGAATTGGTGACTTCAAAGTGGGTAATATGTGTAGTGATTAATTAAATTTCAGTGTGTAGTTGTACTAATAGTAGTGCTCTTTCTAGGTAGCACTATAGTAGGTGAAATCAATTATTGTTTTGACAAAAAATAGGTAAGGAATTCGCTTTATTTATCTAGGGAATTGATGAAATATAGTAAGGAAGTAATTGGATTTTTTAAATTAACGTCACTTATTTTTTTATCTCAAAACCACAAATATCTATCTATTAATAAAAACTAATAAAGTAGCATTATCTATTTACAAAGTAAAATCATTTCTGTATAGGCGTACCTCCTGAATTTCTTCAAAGAAAGAGGTAATTTGCAGTTAATTAAAAGAAGGGGCTCTTATAAAACTTTACAAATTTTTTGTAATTAAATTTACTAGGTAATTGGTTTGATGAAATAGTATAATTAATTGATTTCTATCTTTATTATAGGTTACAAAAATATTATCATACTATTTTTTACGGAAATAGCTTACGAACGATCAACCAGTGGTCATAGTAAGTGACATAATATTGCGTCTTTACTTAAATTAATAACGAAAGTGTTACGCTCTACATTGTATGAGCCTGTATCGTATTTACGATGGTTATTAGCTGTCTCTTTCTTATTTTAAACAAAGAATAGGTCAATTGGTTTGTTTTTGATGTAGTTTGTTTTTACTCCAAGCGCGTTTATAACATATTTGCTCCCTTTTGTATAATAATGGGGAAGAAAGTTTACTATCTCTGTTTCATTTATTTTCCCCAAAAAATAAAAGAAAGATAATAAAGAAACATGTCATCAGTCTCAGTGAAGCCAACGTGAAAGTTATTGCGCGTAATTTGGTTGAAAATTTCACGTTCCCATGTAATCATCATCTTCATCAGTTCCCAAACTTGTAAAGTTTGAGGCGACGAATTCCTCGGCGTTTTCAACTCAAATAACTTTGAGTCAATGTAATACCAATTAAGGTTTTAAGCGTACAGTATTAATAATCTTACGTTGACAAGTTTCAAGGTTGAAATATGGATTATTTTACAGTAAGGCTTTTGCCGTGATAACCTAGTGGTTTGAACATTGGTCTCTCGAACGGGAGATCCTGGGTTCGAACCCCACGGCATGCACCTCTAATTTAAAAAGTTAACTGCGTATTAGATACTAATTATCACTTGCTACGGTGAAGGAAAACATCGTGAGGAAACCTGCACACCTGAGAGTTCTCTATAAAGTTCTCAAAGGTTGTGAAGTCTGCCAATCCGCACAAGGCCAGCGTGGTGGACTACGGTCTGTACCCCTCACATTGTGAGAGGAGACCCGAGCCCAGCAGTGGGACAGTTATGGGTTGTAATGATGAAGGCTTTTGCATACGAAGTCTTTTGAACGCTCCGACAGCGCGCTATTTCAATATGCGCACAGCACATTTTGGCAGATGGTATTTGCATGTAAAGCCACGAACACAAAACAGTGACTGTGTGATTGCGTTATTACGCATCACTGATATAAACCGCTGTGTAGACGTGCCCTAAGATGGAGCAGTTCCTGATATACGACGCAATAATACTGCTTTGTATTTAAACTGTAGTTTCCGAAACAAAATGTAAGGAATGGTTATTGCTGAAGTGCGCTAAGGCACGCGTGGTATGCGTACTATTGCTGAACTTTTGCCGCATTTTTGTTTAAATTTGGTAGTAAATTCAAATTACTCTTGTACGCTATAGGTACTTAGACTACACTTTAGTCAGTAGCGTGCAATGCCAGGATTTTACGTCACATTCGTCCTCACACTATTTCGTTCGCACGCAGACCTTTATTGATAGAATTTAATCTTTAATTGATTACGTATAATTCCAAATGCAATTGGCGCTCAACATTATAAATGTAAAATCGTAGTTTTAAAGCCATTTCGAAGACCTTCGAACATCATAAGAGCTTCCGACTAGGTCAGTCATAAAGCCAAGCAATTTAATGCATAGATGTAAAGTATATTTTCTTGGAGATCACTAAGCTTTATATTACAGTTAACCTGAACTAAGCCAATGGTACCTATGCATGATGGGAGGTTTTGACTAAAATTTTGCTATTCTACCGAGGCATTGATAATGATTTGTGTGTTGCAGATGTCTTACTACGATGGTAACTTCTTATCATCAGACTCATCTAGTTCATCAGTTTTCATTTTTCTAATCAACATTACTTAATTGATGTAGTCGTCTTCAAGGCAAGAGTAATAGGCTTTTTCTACGTTAATTCGCTTTACCACCTGGACTCTGTCGCCATTTTCCATCAGATGGAACCGTGGTCAAGCATTAACTTATTTGGAATTAAAAACAAATTGACATGCACTTTCTAGCTTTCCATTTGACTGAGTAATGCCTCTGTTATCGGTATCTGCTTGCAATCTGGTTTAAGGACAGACGATATCTAGCAATTGGATCCCAGTTGACGAACAATTGGGCCTCCTGAGGATTTACTTCAGGCTGCCAATGACAGCAGAAATGGCCTCGTGTGGATTTATAGATTTTGGCCGCGGTTAAAATACTGTTATGTTCGAGGTGTACCGATATATCAACATTGAATGCTGCTAAGTGCTTGGTAAATCATCTGGATGCTACATTTATGTACCTTTCCTGCAGATTTTCGTTGGGTGGTTCCGGGGTTTACTTCTTATTATCCAAAAGCCTAGAAAAAAGTGATAGTTGTTATTTTTTAGAATCTTAATAGTTTATTAAAGAAGCAGCTCTTAATTATGACTTTAAGTTTAGGGCAAGATATAAATGGGTGTCGACAGTCGAACGAAATCTGTTTTTTTTATTGAGCTCCTGGAATTTCTTTTATTATTTTTATCTTCAATAATATAAAAACAAAAGGAACGAATTCGCTGAAAACAGACAAACATTTAAGAATTAACTCCAGTCTTTATATCTTCTTTGATCACTAAATAATAAATCGAACATTAAAATTAACCTATAAGAAACAAATAAATCCCAAACGCGGCATCTTTCATTTTTCTTCTGTCCTTTCATTAAATCACAAAAGAACATCAAAAAGGACCTTTCCATATGGAATGATATAAATATTCCAAGATTCACCTCGCTTTTTATTCCCAAACCTTATCATTAAATCAGGCCGAGAATCCGTAACTTGAAATAAATTTGCTCGATTATTCCGAGCTGTGACTGACATGCTATATTGACTCCCGTTTACATCACCATGTGAGGAAATAAAATGTGAAGAAATATGTTCGGGAGAAATGAATGGAATGGGTTTGAGGAAAAGAAATAGCAGATTATTGCGATGAATTTATTAATCGGTCGGAGTATTGAATGCTCTTTTGTTTTTTCCGGTAGTGATTTATAATCTGTATCAATCGTTGTATCCACATGGTGTGTCTATGATTCGTAGTAAATTACTAACTGTGACCGACTGACAGACGTTTTGAGGTTTTAACCAGTGGATGTATTACCTACTATGAAATTTTATATGAATAGCAAGACAATTGTACCTACTGTCCAAATGGATAAATAAAATGATGGGTTATATTTATATCGTCTGATTTATACAGGGTTAATTTTAATTAGCGCATCACCTTTTGCAAGCTGCTTCTCCACGTCAATCCCAACGACATTTGTTCTACGACTTTTTGAAATTAATAGATTTTAAAATTCAAGTTTTCCCATACAAAATTAATGTGTTGATTCTGAACTAACATTACTCTGCGCATAGGTATGCCACGCACCTTGCGTTGGCGGGAGTTGTCATTTTAGGCACTTCTTACAAAATACAGAGTTTTAAATAACAGAGGGAGCAAAATTTATTTGTTTTTTGTTATTTTTGGTTATTTATCAAGCTATGTGAAAAGTCGCAGA
The DNA here is from genome assembly GCA_001278395.1 of Lerema accius. Classification (NCBI taxonomy): domain Eukaryota; kingdom Metazoa; phylum Arthropoda; class Insecta; order Lepidoptera; family Hesperiidae; genus Lerema; species Lerema accius. The sequence continues at coordinate 401,681 of LGAG01000200.1, forward strand.
ACAAATGTCGTTAGGATTGATGTAGAGAAGCTGCCTACAAAAGGTGATGCGCTAATTAAAATTTACCCTGTATAGACGGAAAAAATCCTTTTCCCTAATTGAATTATTAATAAAAGACATGTTTGCTAGAGATTTTTTTGTTTCTCACGATATATTCAAATCTTAGAATCTACGTTTTGTAGTCTCACATACTTGCTAAGCTTTAAGATTACAGCCTTCAAATAGTCATGAATAGTTTTATGTGCACGTTTTTCATTAAAACCTTCCCATAAAGATTACGTTCTCCTATATCACACGTAAGAAAACATGACATGAATTCGCGCTCCCAATTGTCAATGAGATCTGACGCAGAGATCCCCACAATCTTAATTAAATCTTTTCATGTAAGCGCCTCCGCACTTGCTACAATTGGGAATCCCTTTATTCCCGTCTTTATTTCTTCATGTTTTTCGAAGATATTAGGTTGTTTTTGCACACCTGCTAATTCTGTCGTGATATTTTTGTTTTAATCTTCTGTGTCGTTAATTAGAGATATTGGGTCAGCCGGGGCTAAAAAAGACCCTTCTTTTCTATTCTTAGTATATGTTTGTTGGAATTGAATTAAGTATTTTTAGTACTACATAATTAAATCAATCAGATTTATATCTTGGGAATTTTGTCGAAGAGGGAGTTTCACTACTAATAAAAATTAAAGAATTAATTACAATTTACAACAAAAATACATACGTAAAAGTCTTTAAAAAGAGCTTAAGGGCAATCCTTAATAATTTCCCTACAGAATAAAAAAAACCGTATGAATATAATAATATAATGAATATCAATACGTAGGGCTACATAATATTATAATGTCGATAGATATATGAAAGACTTGAATTGAATCATCGTATTCAAAAGGCACCATTTGTCTTGTTCAGTGAATGTGAAGTAGGTACCGTGTTGTCTGAGCCAATTCGTCTATACTGTCGTAGTTTTCAATACATGCCCATACCTTTGCAGTGAAATAACAGTTACTATTGTCAGCATACCTCATGGTCCTTAGATTTTGTGAAATAGATGATTTGTTATACTTATACAGGACGCCAGCGACGGATCAGGTGTGAGCAACAAAGAAAATCAGTGATTTTGACAACGTTATTAAAGGAAAAGGAAAAGACAAAACACAGAAGTGGTAAAAAAGCCAAAATTTAAAACTATTATTTAGTATATCGTTAACAATATTTTAAATAATAAATAATGCTATACACTTATGGCTCCACGTTAGGATTCCCTATGTTGTGGGTGCCATAGACAACACAGAAACACAAACATACACTCAGACCGAGAACCGATATTTAAATTGGTCATTCTAATTTCGGCATCACTGGGAATGGAACCCAGGACCCTTTGAACGGCGGTCCGGCGTGGTAACCATTAAGCCATCAATTATGTTGACTGCTAACGGGTGCTAGTTAGTTGGTAGGTACCCTTGTCGTCTTTATAAATCAAATTCTAACGCATGTGGATGAGGTGGATGGAATTCATTTGCGGTTCTCTTTTCATAAAAATCTACTATTTAGCGTCTACTAACAAACTACTATTTGACTAGACAGTCAACGCAAGAACTCTAGAAAAGAAATTAGCATCGTATCATTCTCTTCTCAAACAAAGAAAAATCTGGATTTCTAAATTATAGGAAGACCTCAATAGCAAAATCTAGTTAGCACTTACAAAAGAATCTAAGTCTAACAGACCTGTGTGTCAGGTAACGTTCGTTTTCAGACATCTAGTTCCATTTTGAGGTCACGTTTCTATCCTCATACGTTTCCAGATAAAAGCTTTTATTCATTCCTGACATTTGAATAAAACCGAATAATTTGCGCTTTTCCAATTTCTCACAAACTGTTAGCATGAGATACTGTGATCTATTAAACGGGTATATGAGGCGTATCCCACGCATTCCAAATGGATCAAGCGTGAACGAATTGTTCCATGTTCAAATTGGTCGTACATTTTAATTTGTATGCAATCTTAAACGTTTTCTGAAAAAGTTACAGTACGTGACGTGACGGTTGGACGTTTGAGTGTAACTTAAGGAGACAGCGGTTCTATGAAGTCGTTATTTTCATTCGATTTTTAACGATATTACTAATTCTCTCAATTAGATAGATTTTTTATAGTCTACCGAGCTACAAGCGTCTTTATTTCTAGTTCATAACTATACTAAAGTCCAATAAGCATAGCAGTAAAGCTAGAAATAAATTCTTCAATAAAATTATCTCATAACAGAAAAATGTCTGGTCTGTCGTATATAAAATATATTTTATCATTAACTAGCAACCCTTACTTCTATGAAGCTAGATTCTTCAGGCACGCACACGAATAAAATAAATTTTTGCTCAGACAAGTCACGTCTATGGAGAATGAATTTGGCCTCCAGTAACTTAACACGCCGTAATACGTTTTCAGATTCGTATGGAACGAACGCTTTTACAAGGTTACACTGAGCGTCAACTGTCACCTTGCAAAGTATGAGAAAGAAGGTCGTATTGCTTCAGAACAGTTCTTTTTTCTCGTTTATCAGTATGCTGACATATTATTTTTGGCGAAACGTCCGGTAGTTTCTGCAGAATATGTAAATAATGTTGTTGTATGTAAATCATCTCATTAACTAGTAGTACTTAAACACCAAAAATCCAAGTGTTAATTAAAGAGGGGGGATATGATAACGATTCCATACAACTTACATACGAGTACATACACTCAAAAATATAACCTCTTTCTGTGGTATTCGTTTAAGCCTTATAGTCCATTAGAAAAGTTCCTTTTACTTTATTCGTTTCCGATAAAAGTCTGCACATATTATCCAGATTCATCATATGTATGTTCCGCTCGTTTTATTTATTGCGCACTATCCCAATTTAATTCTTGTCGCTACGCATGCAATCTTAATTAAATCTGGTCACAGAAACTGTAGCATAGTGAATAGGCAAATCTGATATTTTCCGTCAAAGGCATTAGCGTATGTTACTATTCTTCTAGTTCTGTGGTTCCTAATCTTTTTAATATCGTTACCCTTGTGACCTATGAGAACGACTGGCTTTACCCCGTCTGTAAAATGTTATCAAAGCAAACAATACGAGTTATTTTTTATGTATTTTTTTTTCTATTTTACAATCCTGATAATTTACTTAATTTTATTTTTTGGAAGACCGTAATATACTTACCCACTATCTAGCAATTAAAGTAATTTGAATTTGAATTTAGGTCCTTTGTTACCCTTCTAAAATAGCTGATTTACCCCTGCGGTAATTACCCCCAGATTAGGAATCCAGGCTCTAGCTTGTGTTGATGACCCATCGAGTTTAGTTTAGTTAATTTTTTAGTTAGTGCTTGACCACAATCTCACCTGGCTTCTGACAAGAATTAACGATTACTGTGTAACGTTTTTAGCGTATAAAAAGCAGCTTGCGGTCACCCATCCTTCTACTGACCACACTGATGACCATGCACTTAGTTATGTTATATTTAAATATCTACAATATATATTTATCTACACTGAATCAAGTCGTATCTAAAAATGTATTTCATTTATTAACCCTTAGCAGATAATACGAAATATCTTTGCGTTTAGTAGAAATTTCTCTATGAAATGTTGAAGCGACACTAGTGGCGGTTACTGGGAAATCATAAAGTTAAGAAGAAGCAATCTCGTTAAACCTTATTCCGCTGTGCTGGATAATTCCTTAAAGTTAAAATAATTGCAATTAAAATATGTATTCGTGTAGAATTATGGAATGGATTTGGAAGGCTTACGAATTACGTTACTTAGGGGTCATAAAATATATTTAAATTAAAGGGTAAATTATATTTATTGAACCTTCTTTCTTTTTTTTTCTAAGTTTTTGAACCGTACCTATTGTTGTTGACATTTTGCGAGTTACTAACTACTTATTTAGTTAGCAGTTAAGTCTGCTTAGAAACAAAATGTTCCAGGTTCAATGCCTGGCCATAGCAAACAATTACCTCCTTGATTTGATCATCAATCCCAGAAAAGTTTTGGTCAATGATCCCCTACCCCCTGCTAGTCATTTACCAATAACGGAACCCTAAATCACGTGTTACGACACAAAAATAACCGATTTTCCTGCTTGTTTTTTTTGTAAATTTATCTCCTTGATATGGAATACTGTATTAAAGAACCACGAGAAAAGTAATCAACTCCCGTATTCGATTACCAAAGTCATTAAAGTCAACCGCTCTAGTTTACCTCGGGAAAATATATTTATATTCCATGAATAGCTCAGAAGAAAATTAAGCTAATAAATTGTCCATGAGTTGATTAAGAAAAGATATATTGCAGCCATTACAGAAATGTTTTGAGCATGGCGCGCATCCAACGATATTTTCATTACATTATTACAAAACTACTTGTGAGGGATCTTATTGTATGAAATAGTGTCGTGTGTTTGTCCCTGAAACTTACCTAAACAGCTGGATCGACTTTAATTAAAAATTGTCATGTATTTTTAAAGGATTATAAATGGTTTAGGATCACTGTTGGACTTGGTAAGTGATGCTGATTTCATGATACATGAAGGGACCAGTCGTACTATTTTAGATATTTAAATTTTAATGCTGCCATCTGCCATAGCAACAGTTGTCCAATATGATGAGCATTTACTTAAAGTACATTATATATAACAATGAAGGTCGGGGGTACATACCTGATGTGGGAAACTAGGAGATCAACGGAACTATGACAGATAAATGTTACAAAACATTGACTGCACAGTTTAGTAGTATACATTTCGATATATTACCTACGTATTAATTAGAAGTGTAGGAATATATTTTAGTATGGTTCCTGAAGAAATATTTAATTTACCTGTAGATAATAATAGAGTTGAAAGGCCTCCACTATAATTGCGTAAGTACCTACCTATGCAAAATTACTATGTAACAGTTCATTACATGAATATTGCCATTGATGCAGTTTCTACTATGTTCGTCTCGTTCGAAGTTTGTTTTTGTTTCAGTGTATAAAAGAGACGTAAGAAAAAATGAGTCACGTGTCGTAGTCCTTATAGTAATACCTACATAACTTAAGCTTATATTAATATTTGCTGTCAAAGAAACTCGAGAGCTAAGACGACAGTGATACGAAAATAATTGACAGATATTCAACTTAGGTATTACAAAATATTTACTTGAGAAAATCAAAACCATACACACAGCTTCGTTTCTTATGATATATGGTTTTATGAATAAATTTTCGCTGAAGAAGAAAACTCGAAGTTTGTAGACTTTGTTAGAAATAATGAAGACCTAGTTTTAAAGTCGGAAATATTAGTCCCTAAGAGGCTTTTATGACTTAAATAGGAGTAAAATCAAAGCTGCTTTATTGGCTTTAAGGACGACAAAACTGTATAGACCATACATGCAAGGCGAACACTTTTAGACAAAGCATTTGATTAGATCCTTACAAATGACACAGTACTTTTCTTTCTTTCACATGTAAATTTTGCTTTGAAACTTACCAACCTGATTATTATTAGCTATTCAATTGCTAAAGGATTGAGATGCGATTTCAAAAACATTTAGCTCGCTTAGTCAGCTATAAACTGAAATTGGAAAGCTGTATTAAGTCGAATAATCCTTTCTCTCTCAACATTTTCCATATAATACTGGGATATGAAATTGTTCCGATGTTCCAATGTTATTGAGTTTGTTGTCCTTGACTGTAAATTTTATACGTTAAGTTTTGGGACATTTACGTCAAGGTTTGAGCCCTTATCTAACTATAGACTGTTGGTAAATGTATAACTATAGAATTCTATTTATAGATATTATTTCGTTTCAATATTACTTAGAGAGTAACTCCTAATAGTAAGTCCTTAGATTACTGTGGTTATTCGATGTATAAAATATAATTATCGTTTTATCTAGCGTTATAGACTATACGAATTATAAGAGTAACTGTTATTATCAAACACTGTGATTTTTTGAAAAGGATACATGGCATTACTATCCTTAATACCTTCCTTTAGGTACATGACAACGAATTTTCAGAAAATTAAATCATTAGTTAAATCCATTCAATCCTTAACATATAATTTTTTAACGAAATTTTAGTTTTACCATTTTATACACCTGATTACATGAATCAAAGAATTGCTTGTAAAAGTAAGCAGAGGTTTTAATTACTTTTACTGCAAATTAATCCAAAATGTCCGGCCTTTTTAAAGTTTGTCAGGCATCAGTATTCAGCAATTTGGTTGATGGAACCTCCATTCACAACACGCTATCGAGCAATAGTAGGTTTACGTCATTAATGATTAAAGCGAATGCCGCATAATAGTCTACCTTTTACCCTACTGCGTCAGAAGGAGGTTAATGTTTATATAATAAGCTTCGTCTTGGGGTGTCAATATTTAATCTTTGATAAATAATATCTCGTACTTTTCTGGGTATAGAGTTACGAGTATGTAACTTTGTGTTCCTTCTAAAGTATAGGGAAAATTAAAAAGTCTGTGTGAAAAATTAGCCCAAAGGGTTAATATTAAGGGTTAATAGTATGTGGCGTACGAGTTTGTATAAAGCAAAGAAAAAGTAAAAGTGTATAAGTACTTATCAAAGATTGACGTTTTATTTTCTCAACGCGAATATTATTGCAAGCGCGCGGCGTTATTTGTAAAGAAGCTCGTATTTTATTTGGTTTTCTACTGTTTGAGCCTTTCGTCGCTTCTTTTTATGACGGCTTTACGTATTTTTTCAGTGTTGGCCTTGTCGCTTTTCTGTTACGTCCAAGACTAGATGTATACAGTAGAATAAATGTGTCTAAATAATTTGAATACATTGTTTATTTCTTACATATTTTTCGTAATTTTTGGGTTTGACGACCCCGTAGCGTAGTGACCCTGCCTGCGAAGCGAGGGGTCCCGGGTTCGATTACCGGCCAGGGCAGATATTTATGTGACAGATAAATGTTTGTTCTCGTATGGGTGTTAGTGATGTGTTATTTGTGTTGTCCATGCCACCCGCGACACTGAATCCTACTGCGGGGGTATGAGTGTGTTAGCGTTTATTTATTTATGTCAACCGTAAGTTAAGTTTACAAATAAGGAAAAAAACTTCTGTATTACATTTTTTAAGAACTATGATTTCGTTCTTTGAGTATGTGGAGGGGTTAATGACCACCCCAAGTGCGAACAATTTTATGCCCCCCGAAGGACTTAACAGCCACATGGCTTAACTACTGTCATCTAATGATAAAAACAAGTACTTAATGTGCCCTTCACAGCACGAAGCACTTAAGAGATTTTGCCACTAAATCATTCAACTTTATCGATCACTTCAGATCGACACAAGCCATAGGGCTCTCTTTCACAGCCTACATTAAAATGTTTAATGTAAATACAAATTTGACTCCGTTTATTTTATTACATACTTTATTAACCATATTTTAGCCGACCGCAACCTTTTAACTTTTCCATAGAAAAGCAATATGGCGTATCTCCCGACGCGTTGTTTTCACGACGTAATAAAAAAGTAAAGATATAAACGCGGGCGCCGATTGTAATAAAGGAAATTACATTTGTACGAGTTTGTAAATAAAGTCATAATTTGAGACAAATATTGAAATGACGCGGGAAGGTTTTTGTTAGTGTACTTAGATTAATGTGTGCGATAATTCTTCGTCAATAACGATACTCAGTTATGTTATAGTACTGAATAGACAGAGCGATTGTATACAATTGCGACTAAATATTTTACTTTACGCTCTTTTACTTATTTTATTTTACGCTCTCTGCCTTTCTATGGTTGGCTGGTAGAGATTGCTGCAAGCATTAAGCCCACCATTTGTACACAAAAATTGTGCAATAAAGTTAATAAATAAATAAATAAATAAGTGATGCACAAAAATCTGTCACGAGCTTGCCGTATACTACCGAGCGGTGGGCTTCATATGGTCGAACTGGTACATATTAACGTTCGTCACTTTTCGGCTCGATGACTCCGTCTATTCTTTTTTATGGATCTGTGACTAAAGTTTTGTATATCTTCTATAATAGATTAACCTTATAGTTATCATCTAACGATGTTGTAACTGCTGATTTAGGATCATAATTTTTAATGCCGATATTAATAGCAGCTATAGGTCTACTCGTATATTTTCTGTTACTTATTCCGTTCTATTACTTTGTCTCGCATTGTTATTTATTCTCATAAGGTCTCTAATGAACTAAGGAATCTATAACGATGAAACTAACAAGCCTCACAATAACTTGAACTGAACAAACTTAGTTCGCCACACATGAAACTTAGGATGTTTTAGCAATATCGAGACCACATACCAAACTAAACATAGCTACTATATCAGTTACAATTGTCGAGTGTTCAAACAAACGTAACGTGGGTACAATTAGGTCATGTTGAAATTTATATGAGCGTCCATAGCCGGTGTGACGTACTCGAAACTCTTGAAGGGCATTGTTAAGGTGCGATTGCGAACGACAAACGACAGGCATCGGCGACAGCATAATTTGCAAACAATTTATTTGACAGCAGCAATAATGTGGGCTGCATATAGTATGTAGTGTACTATAGGGCCTGTAATATAGCTAAATCAGCAGCTTGTGAAACTTTGAGTGTTCGCTTTGCTCAAAGAGAACTGTTTAACAAGCTTACAAACAAACCACGCGTTTGATGGTTTGACAGTAATTTTAATTGACGTCTTGTTCTCAAGCATATTTGATTGTTTTGCTTGATCGTATAGGTTAGTGGTCGGTAAGATTATTACTCAAAGAGTCATATATGTGGCTATACAAGTTTGTGTTGTAAGTAAATTATATACAAGCAATTATGGGCACTTTTTCATACTCTTATTTCCTATTAATAAATGGTTCAGACTACGATTTTCCCGTAAACATCTTACTTAATTAAATTTATGAAGAGTTTCAGCAACTTCCTCCTCTGAACTGACGTTTGAAATATTTTCTATGTAAAGCCCGGTATAAATCTGTTTAAACTAACGTTCTTTTTGTTCTTTTCACTAAATAAGTAGAATGAAATTTTAAAAGTTCTTGTTACTCGATATATTTAACTTAGTAACATGGGCAACATTTATTTCTGAAACTACAAGTACAACGCTAAACTGTTTGTCTCGATTTTGTTGTCATTAGGTTTTTAGGATTGCTCCCTATGGTAGCAAATTTAAAGACGTATTTACGTCAAAGCACTTTCTAAAACACTTAACGTGTGGCAACATTCAGAAATATTTATTCAACAATGTTTTTAACACACAAACAGTAGGTACCTACATTTGTTGGTGAAACCCATTTTCTTTTATTTCTTTTAATCTCACCCTTTTTATGATAGAAAATCCTTTTAAGCCTGGAATTTTTTTCTCCAATCTAATGGGCAGATGTGTTGGAATATTTAAATGCAATCCCAATAAAAACATTCTGTTAAAACGAATAGCTGTTGAATAATTTTATGAATTTTTTTTACCAATAACGAATGAGGCAAAATACTCCACCATTCCTATTAAGTATCTATAATAATATACGATTTTCGGTATCGATTTAAGAAAAATAATAACTACGAGCCTGAGTTGCAACAAATTTAGTTATTAATCTACAACTATTGGATCCTTCGGTAGTTCGTTGTCTCAATAAACAATACAAATGATCTCATCGGCTTTATAAAAGACAAATACATACATAAGCCAAGTAAGCTAGGGTCGGTAGGGAGGAAAAAAGCCGAAGGAAAACGCTCCCAGTTTTATTTTTAATGAAATCATGAACAAGTCTTCAACAAGCCATCAGAAACAAGGAATAAGTTATCTTTGATCTGGTCCGAGTAAAAATAAACAACGTAAGGTAATTGTGGGTAATTTGTAAATTAGCATTGAGTTCCTGTGTAACAGAATTATTTTGCATTGAGTTCTCGTTAGAATTTGTTCGTGTATTTTATAGAGTGTATATTTTATTCGTGGTCTATTAAAAGGTGTATTCTTTGTAAATAGCTTTCAACAATCCTTGTTTTCGTTTGTTTTTCGTATTTCGACTCCGATTTTTAGACTTTGTTTAATGGTAAATGGGGAAGTATGTGATTATAGTTCAGCGTTGTGATTAAGTCCAGTTTTAAGCTTCACGTATGTTAAAGATCTGTTTAGTTTTAAGAAGATAATAGCTAGCCCTAGCCGTAGCTAGCCATTGGCTATATTGTTTAGCCGTATTTGTTGGTCGTATTTCTTGACATTATTTATTATGCGCTCAACCCATAAATGTCCAAATCATCCCAAGGGATCGTAGAATGGAAATAAAATTCGACGTCTGACTCCTAGATTGGAACTACCCACTTGCCAAAGATCTAAACTAGTTACGTAACAAACAGACACAAAGTTACGTTAACATTTCTATGATTATTATGTATGGTTCAAAATTTATGGGCTCATATTTAACTACATATCTAGTTGTCACGTTTTAAGGAGGCTGTGTTCGTGTTCCCATAATTACATTCTTAGTGAATATGACGACATTAGGAATTCCTAATATGCCTGATATTGCGAGTAGATTCACTCTTTGATATTGGAAGCTATGAGGCAATAACTTGATGATGCTTATGACAGAAAGCATTAATATTCTTACGTTGTGACGTCATCATGGAGTTCCTGGGTTCAATCCCCGGCACGCACCACTCATTTTCTCAGTTATGTGCGTAACTAATTATTACTTGATACGGTGAAGGAAAACATCGTGAGGAAACTTGCACACTTGAGAGTTCTCCATACAGTTCTTAAAGGTGTGTGAAGTCTGCCAATCCGCACTAGGCCAGCGTGGTGGACTATGGTCTGTACCCCTCACATTATGGGAATAGACCTGAGCCCAGTAGTGGGACAATTAAGGGTTGTGATGATGATATAATTAGATCCAATAAGTCTGCCGAAAATTTTAAGCGGAAATTATATATTAAGCGGAATATAATAAGCAATTTGGAAAGTATTACCATGCCAGTTCTTTGATTCCCTAAAATGTATCATCATTATTAGCTTCGGGACCTATTTTCTGATAACCTTGATTTTGTATATATTAAGTAACTTTATTATTAACAAAAAGTTAATGCTAATAGCTTCTAGAACTGACCTAAATAAGAAAAATTAACACTACATCTAACATAAACATTTTATTATTCTTACTTATTGGTACGAATTTTGGTACTACAATAAAATCTTTGATCGTAAAATAAGGCCATAAATTCGGGTATATCCGTAATATAACGTTTATAAACTTCGTAGATTTATCGTGTTTATTGGGTTAAAAGCAGGAGCTTTAAAAATACATCATCCATTTTATATAACAATGTCGTCCAATGGTTTCAGGGTAAATATTATTTGTATTATCCGGTTTGGTCCGGTGGAATTCTGCCTCAGGCCCGTGCCAGTTATAAGCAGTTCGAAAATGATCGGTTCTTCGATAGTACCGAATGGACGGAATGCGAAAAGGGAAATTTCACTGTTTTTCAAATTGAGTAGCACTAGGTGGAACCAGCTTTTAAAATTGGTGAACCGATTATTGGACTTCTTAGAAGAGGAGTACCTAGGTAGTTTCAATTTCGCCTTTAAATGCAGTTTTAAGCTTTTCCTACATAAAACACTTACCTTTATCTCTAATTCGAAATCCATTTTAAATAAGCTGTGACAATAAAATTGTTAAATAAAGGCACTTTTGAATATTTCATAGTTATTAAAAAATTTGAATTATTCATCACAACATCGATAGATGAATGTTTTGTCATAAAATAATTATTTATTGGAACAAAAAGCTGTGCAGATTATACTTAATTTTATCATGATGTAAAAATGTGTAGATATACCAATATCCATTACTGGAGTAGGTACACTGTGCAATTATGAACCTTTTTGCATTGCAAATTAAGCCGGCTTTTATTATTACAGGTCTCGTTGATTGCAGTTGGACCGGAATCGTACAGAATATTAAAGTAAGTTACTTTATACTGGATATTAAACTATATGACCGGCTGTTTAAAACGAATTACCGTGTACTTTTTGATAGTGACTGCACCTAAGTGAAGAAGACTGGTTACGATTGTATATTAGAAGGAGGAGTAAGAGAAAAAGTAGGAGAAATAGAAGTAGGAGAAGAAGAAGTAGAAGTAGGAGAAGTAGAATTAGGAGAAGTAGAAGAAGGAGAAAAAGAAGGAGGAGAAAACGAAGGAAGAGAAAAATAAAAGATTTTTTTCTATGACATTTTTTCTTTTCTAAGCTCGTGGTTGCGAGTGGTATATTCATTCTGTCATGAGAACTGTGATACAATGAATTTTAGTTCCCTAATTTTTGGGGCAACAATCTTTTTGATTGAACTTCAGTAACGATTATAATTATTATTATCATGAAAATAATGTTAAGGCAAATTTAAAATTGAACAAATAACTTTATTATTCATTTGATAAAAATATTCCTGTATAACTTTTAAGTTAGCTTATTTTTCTGCTCGCATTTAACCCTTTGTTGTTTTAGTACAAATTTCTTATTCGTTCCTTTACAAACAGCTTCTACGAAGTTGAATCCACCAATATTTCTTGGTAATAACGTATAATACTCTCTAATGCTATAACTTTACCGGCCAAGTTAGATCAGAAGTTCGTAGTCTGTAATAAATTCCCATTATGTTTTTCTATTCCCAAACTCAACGTAAACCTTGGGGGCAAGTGACTTCTTTTGAGTTACGAGTTGACTATCTAAATGTGGTTACGAAATTGTGTTAGCATGTTTTCAGGAATGGGTTAACTCTTTTATTCTTTTATATTTTTTTCTATCAACTTAACGTCGTTAATTAAACATTTTGGATCAATTTTTTCCAGCCAGTTGCAATTTTTTTAATTGATTTTCAAACATCGTTCCAAATTTGTATCTTAGATCATTTTTTGTTTTACGAATTTTAAATTCGCTTTGAACCTATTACTTCAGGATCCGAAGTAAACTTAAAACAGTCTAAACCTTCGTAGATTCTTTTTCAAACTAGCAACAATCTCGTTTCGAAACCGCAGAGCCTGAAGCTACGGTTTCAAAGAGAATTGTGAAGTTGGAACCGAAGCGTAATAAAAAGAATCTGCTGGACCTTTAGATCACTAATAAAAGAAGTAGACACTCAATCAGCGACCAAAAAATGTCCTTGATCAAAACATAGACTTTCTGTAGTATATCTGTACAATATGTATTTTTATGTTATGTTAAATCAACGTTTTTCATATTTTATTTTTTTAATATAGTTGAAATATAATTTTTTCGCTTTTTGTGACGGGTTTGTGTATTGACTGTTAATATTATTTTTTTAGTTATATCAGGGTACATTCACACTAAACATTTCTACACATTAAGTGATTCCTGTGCATTAAATAGTGTAGCTTTGGATTTAGGCAAGTTCCATACGATTCGTACTGGGTCACATTGAAATACAGTGGTTTACGTTTATTGCGACCTTTTACAGCATTTGTTCTAATAGTCAAATAAATAATTTTCTGTCTGTCTTTCAATACTAATACAATTCTTGAGTCTTGTTACAGAATTCTTAGAATAATTACCGTATTATTGGAAAAGTTCACAGTTTCGCGTACTTGGAAATCGTGCTATACAAATATTGATAGACGTTCTTCATAAACGTACATTTCAAATGAAATTTAGCAATAAGGAATAAAACATTTTGTTTTTCATAGAGATGACTGAGATCCATTTGATGAATCGTGGAAATATTCAGTAGGATTCTAAATCAAAAATACTTTTCTATAATGAGTCTATCTTAAATCTCTTTATAGTTCTATAGTTAATTGCGTTTATATAATACAAACAAAAGCAGATATAATAGAAAGCGTGCTCGACGTTAAAATGCAAAACTACCCATTCGGGCCGTGTTTTTTAAAAAACTACAAAAAATACAGCAAATAATTTACATGAAGATGATACGGACGCATTTAAAATAGCGCAGAACTTTTTATGAGGTGGTTTTCTAAGACATATCTTTGGTATAAAATATAGCTTCATTACAATTCCACAAATGGTAGGAAAACGTAAGTAATTGTAACCTCAAACTGGCAAACTCAAGTCAGGATAACGAACAAAACTAAACTAACCAAGATGTTGCAGCTGAAATCAACGTTTCATCGCGGCCCGGCTTGCAGTTGAGAACTGTAATCAACTCACTTTGTAGTTGAGATCAACGAGAATTGCGATCTAAGTAGCTGGCTACCAGCTAGTGGAAACAAAAAATATCTATGTACAGTCACGTGCAATGAAGTGGTTATTTGTTTTTGATATTTTCAGAGTGGACATTTATTTGAAAATCTGCCCTTGTATACTTTTCGTTGCATGTGACTGTACTTTACTTTCACTAGTATTTTTAACTGCAATGGAATTGGGTGCTATAGTTACTGTCTTTTGATTTTGCTGCTATTTCTAATTGCAATAGAAGGTTTCTTTGAGCGTATGTAAGTGTATTTCTCTGGAATGATCTACAGCTTAATTAGCTTATTGAATTTCAACATATTATGAGGTGCAGGATTCGTCTTTATTGTAGGAAGTAACATAAGTTGTAGTTTTTTTTCTACTTGCGGCCCCTTAATTTTTGCAGTCGAGTTTTTTGTGTAATTTTTTATTTAACATTATATTGCACAATATAGGATATCCTACATTCTTGGTATATTGGGTCGCCAAGACATTATAATGGTCTACTCTTTAAGAAAAGTTAAGGCTCGAAAACATTTTACTAAACTTAAAATTGCTTCGCAGTATCAAAATATTGTAGTTTAAAAACCACTGCTTTAATTTATATTAGAACATTGGAAATTTGCATACGCGCGACTAAATCTACTAATACTAATAACTAATGGACTTGTAACCCGATTCAATAATGAGAACTAAGCTAAACTAACACGTGACCAAATTATCTTCAACTTAGTCGCAGTTAGCCAACTGTATCTTCATCTCCTCAAACTTTATATAATCTGTAGCCAACATGTAGCCAAAGAGTCTAGTCAACCTATTTACAACGCGCAATCGGTTTGTGAAACTATCTATGATCTGAGATTAGCGATATGTTAGTTTAGTACGATTTGTTTTTCTTTACCATAATCTATTACTAAATGCTTGTAGGTATGTAAAGTAGTTTGAGAAAACGGTGCTTTTTCTCTCGGTGAAAGCATGTTTTAAATGTAATTTCATAATCTTAAAAATGCGTTTTTTTCTCATTTTGAATGATTGTTATGGTACCCGTGGCGGACTATCGTTCAATGGGACCTGGATTCGATTCCCTGTAAGGCGGAAATTTAAAGATGAATTTCGTTTCTGTTTTCGGTTTTGTATACATGTTGTCCACGGCACTAAAATAACGCATCTTAACTTGGGGTTATGAGTGGGTAAAGCGATATTTTTTATTACAATGCAGTGCTATTTTCATCAGCTACTCTAGGAAAACGTTTGTGGGTAAATTACGAGTGAAATGCTATAAACGTACCCCAGCTTATTCAAAGCGTTGTCCTAGAAACAATACAAAGCATCGCCAAGCTTGGAAGTTTGTTTGGCAAGCCGCCATTTTGTTTAGCAGCTTGAAAAATGTCATCCATCCCACATGTCATTTACTATCTTGTTCAGTTTAGGATTTCGCATTATATTAATTTTCCCACGATCCTCTGCTTTTCTCGATAACGAAGAATGTATTATTAGAGTAGCAATCGAATGGGTAATTTAAAGCCATCCTACATGAATAATTTATACATTGACAACGTGCATTTTCCACAGAGAACAACGAATAAAACACATATTCATTCTAGGATTATATAATAAAGGCACAGACCCATAAAAAATAGTCAGAGCGATCGTATACAAATGCGACTAAATAAGTGACGTGCAAAAATCTGTTATTCGCTTGCCGTATGCCTACTAGAGCGGCCAGCTTCATTATAGTCGAACTGTTACATATTAACGTTCGTCACTTTTCGGCTAGATATCTCCGTCTATTATTTTTTATAGGTCTATGAATAAGGGTGTCTTTCCAGGTTTAAAAAACGATCTTTTAAAAATAAATACATAAACCTTTATCAATACTTTTTCAGCGATTGGCAAGAATTACGTTAATATTAATAGAATCTCCTTTTTCATAAAGAAGTCCCGCGACGAAGACAGTTCAAAAATAAACCTTTAATTTAATGATATGTTTTGCCCGAGGGCATAAAAGCTATTACAAATAAAGATGTTGTCAATCTTAAGGTCCGCTAGCCTTAAAAGTTACAAGAAAAGCTTCCGTTATTTGTGGGGTCTTACGTAATTACCTATTGTAATCGTGGGAGTGGTTCTAATAGCGAACGGAGGGAAAAGGTTTTTATAAAAGGATTTCTTTGTCACTATTTACTACACGTTTGGGTATTTAGAGAATTAGAGTTGACAAATAAAATTATATAAATAACGACGACCCATATGGCGCAATGGTTACCACGCCGGATCGCTGTTTAAAGGGTCCTGAGTTCGATTCCAAGCGGAGCCGAAATTTAAATGATGTATTTAAATTTCTGTTCTCGGTCTGAGTGTATGTTTGTGTTTCTGTATCATCCATGGCATCCACAACACAAGGAATCCTAGTAGGGCTCTGAGTGTATAGCGTTACTTAATTAAGAATGTATTAAAAAATTCACATTTGCGAAGGTTTATTAACAAATAGCCTATGTGATTATTTTAATGGAGACGAACCTAATGATATCCAAAATGTCAAGGCTTTAGAGGGTGCCAAAGAAGTAGATAGATAGATAGATAAACTCTTTATTGTTTGTACACCACATAGAAGACAAAAATAATGTAGACATACAAACATACGAGTACGCTCTTAAAACATTAGCCTTCTGTCGCATTCGGATAATTATTTATTCATATACCTACGAGTATCTATGATACACTCATGCAGGTATTAAATCTAACCGTATTTCGTAAAGTTAGTTGGATATAGAAAAGATTGTAATCGGTTTCTATGACCTATTCCTGCCCGATGACCTAAACATAAGTGTTGTGCTGTCATTATCTAGTGTGGTGTCCTAAAAACAACACGTCACAAGCACCGCTTTCTGCCGTTGGCATTCCGCCATTTTATTTACCGACTTTGAAGAATGAGCACCATTTACAGAGTTTCAGTATGTCATCCGTGATATTTATGGTAATAAAGTAGCGAAAACTACAAAGTCCATTAAATGTTAAGTGGTCACAACAAAATTGGATGTTTAAATGCAAATTCATGTCGTTTGAGTCCTTTGGAGTTCTGTGTTAATGTTATGGCTGTTACTCTTTACTAGTCGTGTATGATTCGGTTAAAAATATGTAACGGTTTTGTTTTAGGATTTTTAGGAAAAAAATAATAAGGTCAGTAAATGTTTTTAGAGAAAAAAAAATCGTTATTTTGATTTTCAATTAAATGATGATTATGCTTATTTTGTTTTTAAACTTAAAAATTGTAAAAGATTAATGAAGTTGGTATTAAACTCTCACTTACAGAAGCAGGAATCTATAGACTTAGGCAGTCACTTAAAAATGTATTCTGTCATTTAATTCAAGAACAACAAAGACTTAAGTTAAATGCTTTGATAATGATTCGACAATTTTATCGACAACAAAACTTTATGATTTGTCACTGACAGCTATTAAGAGCAGCTCTTTTGTTTAAGTTGTTAAATAAGCCTTTAAAATAATGAAGCTGTTGATGAAAGGAAGTAAAATTAATAACCTGCAAACCTATTATAAAGAACAATAGTGATGTTTATCGATTATACGACCGTATTAGGGTGATACAGAATAATAATTCTAATCCCATGAAAGTCATTACCTATTAGTAGGAAACTAAGGGATTACCTACTTAAACAACAAAAGATAAGATATTGTGTCAGAACAACATCTAAACGGTTTTCTA
>LGAG01000200.1:450462-468809 GCA_001278395.1 Lerema accius
CAAGCGTAAAAATTTGAACGGACAGAAAATATTTTAATTGAATTTTTCTGTCGCATAAAATGCAAAGGAAGCTATTATGTCGTCAGAAAATTAATTATTTGCAAATTATGCTTGGTGTTTGTAAGGAAGGAATCGGAGCATATTCTTTCTACGACCATGATAAACGTCAAAAGAAAACCTGATTTACCTTATTTTTTACTCGACTGCGTCAGAAAAAGGGTAGCTTTTTAGAGAATATTTATTGTGCTTGTTCATTTCTTTGGTAGGTCAATGGAGGAGAGCTTTTATTTAAACAATATGATTGTTTATAAAATTTAAAAATCTCATCGCGTAACGTAATTATTGGCTTTTATGACTGGGTCAACCATTATTATATATTATAGCTCGAGATTGCCAGTTCCAGATTTGAAAACGACAGTTTTTAACGCAGTATTGACAGGAGATTACGATATTTATTTTAACTACGTCTCTATAATCCTTGTCTTTATTCCGCCAATCATCTTTGTTACCCAACAAAACCTCCCAATCCTTGTAATTCATCTTGAAGTCGATGAGGTCACTCTTGAAGCAGTTTTTAAATCGCTACTGCTGTCTACTTACATCTTTCTTTCTCTCTGATAATATTTCAAGAACGTAAAGTTCGTTATTAAGAAAAAAATAATTGAATTTGAATTTCGAATTTAACATTCCATCGAACTAGCATTTTTTGTAATCGACACCACATACGATCAACGCTTGAATATCCGCTAAAAATTCTAGGAATAATATGTTTTGATTGGATTAACATGAAACAGTTTGCGCGATATTTTATTTCCTAATGGCTTTGATAGATTAATGGATTTTAGAATTCAGTGAAACAACGTTTGATGTTTAACAAATTCAGCTTTAAATATTCGTATTGACATGTGCAGGAACGTAGAAATAATTGCTTTTTGATTACATTTTAAGTTAGCGACCCCTAGTTCATGTAGGTGAAATTTAATTTTTTCGAGCTTATGTGTGTACTTGAATTTCCAATTCTTTAGCAAGCTTTACAGCGGAAAGGGCTTGACAGATTTATTTCATAATGTGAGATTTCATCGGGTTCGTGTCCAATATCAGAGTGGCATAGCCTATATATTTTTTTATGCTAGCGCCCCCTACCCACAACAAAAATGACATTATTATATTCCTCTTCACAATAATAAACCCTTACAAATACATTAGTGCTTTAAAACTCTTCTTAAATAATTCCGTCATTTCGTTATCAGTACCATTTGGCGTAAATAACAGCCTTATTGAGCTATTCAAAATAATGCGAGGGACACATAAATAATAATAATTTTATTCGAGAGAGGAATTTTAATGAGTTCAAAGATAATTTTATTCGGGACTATTTGGGATGGTATTAACTAGGAAACCTTTAGGTTTTATGGCTTAATTAGACATAATTCACTGAGGACTATCTTATGCTTGTGACAGATGGCATTATGATAATTTATAAAGCATTTTTTACAAAGTTATTATAGAATTATTCTGCTAAGATATTTTTCGTCCTTATGTCTCTAAATCAAGACGAATCCAATAAAACATAATTAATTATGTTGGACAATGACTCATAATATTGGACGATGACTCATATGTTTGAATCCGTCATACCGTATAGGCTCTAGGGCGTGCAAAAGAAATGGACATATACAAACATACTCTCGAAAAATATTACATGTGTCAAAAATAAGTTTTATTGTGGCTCAATTTTTACAAAAAATGAAAAGATTAGATTAAAAAGCTAAGGAACTGGGTCGTGAAAGGATACACTAATGCTCACTGAAGCTTGGTCTCGCACTGCCGTGCGTCCAGATTTAACTAGCCGTAACGAATTTGCTTCACTGGATATAACGTGGAGATTTCTTGGTTCAGTTATTTTTTTCTACCTTTTAATAAAACGTAAATATGCTCTGTAGCTGTAAGCTTAAAGCTTTGAACTTTGGTCTCTCGAACGGAAGTTCCTGAGTTCAAATCCGGCGTCTTATTTTCAAACAGGTATGTATTAGAATTAATTTTCGCTTGCTACAGTAAAGGAAAACATCGATTATAACACGTGCCGTAAATAAGGTTTCCTGCTCATCTTCTCCATGTAAACTTTAACTATGCCTAATTTTAATTTCGTGCGTACCTGCATTATTCTCGGAATGAAATTTAGTAAAGTTAAGTAAAGTAATATTATTCGTAAATATGTAACTCTATCTATGTATGTGGATATATGTATATGGATCTAAGTACACTTACTTTATACTTACGAATGCATCCGCATTCGAATAAATTTCATATTATGAAATATATTATGTCTGCCAGATATTCTTACTCACAGACTTTTAAATTCGAACTAGGGTGGATATTTTAACAATGTTATTCAATTTGAGACCTGAAATAGATTTGGATAGAATTTATTGAAATACTTTTAGAATATCTCCTATAGAAGTGAATGGGTTAAAGTACTAAAATTTTTCCTAACTTTACATACATTTCACTATGTATTTGAGACGTTTTGCATCGGGAAGATAATTATGACATAAAAGTGAATTTATGGACTTGGAAATAATCCTTAGGTACTAGGTAATATTATAAATGTGAAAGTAACTCTGTCTGTCTGGCTGTCTGCCTGTTACGCTTTCACGCCTAAACCACTGAACCGATTTTGATGAAATTCGCTATGAAGACAGAACTGAACTGGGAAAGGACATAGTAAATAAATATTGGATTTATCCCAAGGGAACCTATAATCGGGATAAAATCTATCCTATGTCCTATTCCTGGATGCAAACTATCTGTGTGCAAAGTTTCAACTTAATCTGATTAATGGTTAGGGCGTGAAGGACTTACAAACATTCAAATATCCAAACATCCAAATATCCAAACATCCAAATATCAAACATCTTTACAAACTTTCACATTTATAATATTAGTAGGATACTGAAGCACCGAGTTTCAGTGAGCCTTCTAAATTTTACTGACGAACGCTGTTTTTGTGCCAAATTTCTCTTCAGTCTCCCACACACATTTCACTGCCAACCAGAAATAAACGAAACTCCGGTTTGATAATACTTTCATATTACATTTTCATTCAGATCTTTAGATGTCAAAAAGGTTTTCTATTCATCTGTTACTATTTTTGGCTTTGTTTTATTATTTTTGATCGTAAGTTATTTTAAGAGTTGTTACTCCGTAGCCTAGTTGGTAGTGACCCTGCCTGCGAAGCGAGGGGTCTCGGGTTCGATTCCCGGCCGGGGCAGATATTTATGTGACAGATAAATGTTTCTTATGACTCTAGAGTGTAGAGCATGCCAAAGAATACATACATACATACGCTCGACAAAACCACATTCATGACTTAGCCTGGTAACAATATAATAACTTAACACTCATTCAATACCCCTGGCTGGAAGATATATCGTCCAACAAGTTCTTTGCAAGAAAAAACTTAGACCAAAAAATGTATAGACTGAATCTTCAGAACAAAAACATGAAGTGATTTTTTTACGATTTGACGTATATCACAGAGCACGGCCTGTCGAGCAATGTACCGGGAAACGTTATCATTTGATAAGTACCTACGTTAAGTTTTTTTCTACTACGCTAATTTGTTCTGAAGTCTCAGTCTATATCCATTCAAACACGTTACATTGTTTAGAGCAAAGAGTAGCAACTTCATCAAGGCAGACGGCTGTGTCAATCGTAACTTAAATCAAGTTAGACAACTCCGCGCTGGATAATTTAGTGTGTCAACTACTGGAGAGATTCGGAAGTTTGAGCGATTTCAGGCTCGAAGAAACACATTAAGGCTAAATACTGATGTTAGTTGCGATAAATGATAATGGCATACGATTTTATGAAACTATTATTCGCCGCTGAAACTATTATTAAAATGAATGATCGAGAATCGAGTATATGGATTGCCTATGTGGTTACGAACGCCTATTGATAATAGCCTGTCAGTTTGAACGTTGATCTCTGTCACGGAAGTTTTGAGTTCAAAACACGCAAATCTAATTTCCAAAAAATATCCAATTATTGTAAAAGTTCTTCTCACTGGGAGCATACGTGTGTAATGTAACGTTACAGATTCGGGCATTTCCAGTGAGGGAGAAGAACCGAGTATTACAATGCGCACCTTGTAATGATAAAATGTGTAATATCTTGATACAACTTGTAACATCAGTGTAGCAATTGACTTAATTTAATAGAGCGTAATTGTTACATTGTTAGAAGGTAGTATTGTAATGTAATGCTCAAAGTCAAATCTATAATTGACGACCCCGTAGCCTAGTTGGTAGTGACCCTGCCTGCGAAGCGAGAGATCTCGAGTTCGATTTCCGGCCGGGGCAGATATTTATGTGAGAGATAAATGTTTGTTCTCGGGTCATGGGTGTTAGTAATGTGTTATTTGTATTGTCCATGCCACCCGCGACACAGGGAATCTTACTGCGGGGGTATGAGTGTGTTAGCGTTTATTATTATTATTATTTAATATTATTATAATGTTACATTACACGGTGAGGGGGCGCCTTTAGCTATAAATATTAATTTAAGGTCTTATTTCGACTGCAGAGCGGGTCTTCTAGTTTAAATAAAAAGTAGAATAATACAACAATACAATACAATAATTGTTTACAGTGCACCCCAGTTCAGTAACAATAGCCAGTGTTATTGCTAAGTAGATGTTATTCTAGCTTGCATATTGTAGTTTCATTAGGCACTGCTATCATACTGATCTCAAAATGCGCTAGTATTGTTATATTAGTAGTTACTCATGTTATTGTAC
This sequence comes from Lerema accius, assembly GCA_001278395.1. Classification (NCBI taxonomy): domain Eukaryota; kingdom Metazoa; phylum Arthropoda; class Insecta; order Lepidoptera; family Hesperiidae; genus Lerema; species Lerema accius. The sequence continues at coordinate 455,264 of LGAG01000200.1, forward strand.
TGCAATATGAGTATATTATACTGTTATTTGGTTTGGTTATTTGGTTGTTTCAGGTTAGGATATAAATGTTGTAAACAAAAGATGTGCGGGGGAGTTTCTATTTCGCTTTTTCTCCTCCATGTTGGATTTTTACGAAACGGGAGTAGATTGAAAAATTACGTACATAAGTATAGAATTGATACTTACGTAATATGAATAAATTATTTTGAATTTGAAATAATTGGAGATAACTGCAGAACCAATTGCGATGAAAAAAAAAGTTTAGTCATGCAATATAATAATCATAGGACGTAAATTATAGTATTTACTCAATTGTCTTATTTACGGAAAAACTTCGTAAAACTTTCACTTACCTACCCTATCATGGAAATAGACATGCGATGTCTATGACAACATTATAAAGGATCCTAGCTAATATTATTATGATATCTTCAAAGCGAAACAAAGTACGCTAATTTGTACCGAATAGGTAGATCACAGTACATTGACCTTATCACTGATAACATACGTCACGTGGGCAGAAAGCTACATGGGTTTCGCTGAGTTTTACCTGATATTTCACAAATATTTCCCGTACATAAAGTGGTAATCTTTTAGCATTGATGTAACGAAGCGATTTTGTCCCTGGACTTTTGACAAATAACTTTATCCAAACTCTAGTCATAGCAGTTATTTGTAACATTTTTTCCTTTCAATTTGCTGTCTATCACAGACTTCATAGTCCTAATCTTATTTTATGACTCGTATAATGGAAGATGCTATTTATTTATTTATGAATATTTGGACTACTAACAGATACATTATAGAGCTTGCAATGAGTATCTTTAGTACTATACCTAGATTATTATAATCATAATTGTTTGCAGTCACAGCATGCAAATATTATAAGACTATTACGATAACAATGGCGTTCAGTGCAAATTATAAAGTCTATTTGCTTAAAAAAGGGAAACTAAATTAATCAGTATTTGATTACTACTATCAAGTTGAAAATTTGTATAGATAGAGGGCTATAGATGACGTTCAAAGGTCTCGGATTCAACTCCCAGCTAGGCAGATTGCTACCTCTATGAACTTGCCTTTTGTGTACTTGTATTCAGGCATTTATTTTTATTATCACCCCCGACACTTATCAATAATATATTTTATCTTTATAATCCAAAATATTTAATACATTGCACATCGTCTTCCATGCCAGCTGCCCTTATATAAATTATAGCGCCCTAGACGTTATCGTGTCGCGATTAATTTTTGGGGCAATTATTTAGGAAATCCCATTAAAACCTTATTAAGTAGGGTAGACTGGGTACGGTTGAAACAATTTTTCTTAAATCGTCGATAGTTTTGATTTTTATAATCGGATCAAAGTGCAAGATATTTTAAACAATAGATAATGTTTCTAGCTACTAATAGACAATTTTATTTTAGTTCCAGAGGCTTTATTTTTAATAATATTACCACATTACAAAAGTAATCCGATTTGTTTCAACCGTCCCCATACCAGGGTCGGTTGAAACAGTGATTGGGGACAGTTGAAACGCATGAAAATAATACAAAGAATGATCTAATATTCTAATAATACGTTTTATTAATAATGTCTTGAGTTTCAAACTTATGAAGGTCCATGACAGTGGTTAAATTATTATAAAAACATTATGCATTGGCTACGTTGAAGCAAGTTGTCCTGGAAAGGTCTTGTAGCTTGAGCTATGCGTAAAATCAATCCGAATTTCTTTTCATGAACATGCGGAACCATTCCTCTCTTGCCGGCTCGTTGTCATCCCGTTTTTAGGTCGTGGTTAATAACATTACTGTAAGTTCATGAGCCAATTTTCTCACCACCTTCTTGGATAAACCAAAATATGATTATATCATCGCATAGAATCAAGTGCATACAATATACTTTGAAGTGTCGCTCTTGCTTCTTATAGTTAAAACTCGATTATGTGCTTTATATCCCATTTAATTATTCTTCTCGCCTGACGCATGTCGTTTTCGAATATGTTAGAAGTGAGCTGTGTTTAACTGTCGTTTTTCTTAACGATTCTCCTGTTTTGACCTCTTCATAAGAGTCTTTGTATTTCGACAAGTTTATCTGTGCTCTCGAAGTCTTAGTTTTGTGTATTTTCGGCATCTAGTACATGAAAAAAAATAGTTCAATGTTTCAACCGTACCCATAAGAAATGTTTCAACCGTCCCCAACCCCTAGTTTAGATTTTTTAAAAAGTGTAAAAATTATGGCAATAATATAACATTAAAATCAGTCACGGTATTATATTCCACGATCATCACTGCAATCATATACACACAATCGATATTGTCACTTAAATATAAATCATAATAATTGAAAAAATCTTTGAGTTAAAATACTTACTTTTGGTCAAAAAAACACAATAGGGCCTTCTAAAAATGTCCAATGCGCGCTGAGAGCGAAGAAATTTTGTGAGCAGTATTCAGACCGATCGTCTACTTCTTTCTTCCTCTGGGACCGTCTCTGCCACACCAACGGTTTACGAGATATTCAAAGTGTTTCAACCGTCCTGTGTTACAACCGTACCCAGTCTACCCTATTCGCTTCGGGACACCATAAATTTCGTTTCCAATTAGATTGTAATGCTCTAAGCATGATACTTATATCTCTTTTTATAATATAAATACTTTTTACCCGACTACGGTGAAGTCAAAAGGAATGTTATGATTTTGACTAATATGTATGTACTCGTATGTTCATCTGTTCCCTCCTAACTCCTGAACTACTGGTCATAATTTGATAACTGGGGTATCATTAGAAGCGTCTCGTTATGAGACGTAATACCGTACTCCCGTTCCCCTCACTAAACGTTACATAACAGCCAAATGACCATTCTTATCGAAAAAGGTTGCCATTTTGCTAACTCAGGAGAATTAAATTCCCGTTTTTTAGTAATGAAAATACAATTTTACGTAACCCGTTGTTTGATCGCTCCTTCCCCCAATGTAACACATCATAACATTTTACAAAACCCCCCACCTCAAATAGCTTTACGTAATATTTGATCTGAGTTCTTAGTATCAATTTAGACATCAGTCGTCTACTGGTTATTAACTTCCTTATTATTACTGCTCCTCTCCTATTCATCTTAGCGTGATGTTATATAGCCTATAGCCTTCCTCGATAAATAGACTATCTTACACTAAAAGAAATTTTCAAATCGGTCCAGTAATTTCTGAGATTAACGCGTTCAAACAAACAAATCTTCAGCTTTATATTAATAGTATAGTATACGAGTAGATGTTTATTGTCGATGATAAAAGTTTAAAAGCGTGTCTCATACTTCCTGTCTCGTGTCAAAATGGTTACTGCGATATTTCCTTCGTAGCCCGAAGCGGTTATATCCCGATGGCTAACGTCAGTGGTAACTGATTGACCTAATTAACCAACTCCAGGTGTGGCTCGAAGTTATGCGAATATTGAAAACTTTTTTGATATTATACATCAGGTGCTCCAACTTATAAACGTCTAGGTCATTTTAAAGTATAGCGTGGTCGAGATCTATTCATTATAAAGCTGAAGAGTTTGTTTGTTTGTTTCGCACTAATCTCAGAAACTACAGGACGGATTGAAAAATTCTATTAGTGTAAGACAGTCCATTTACTGAGGAAGGCTACAGGCTATATAACATCACGCTAAGATGAATAGGAGAGGAGCAGCAATAAGAAATAGGTATTGCGTAAACGAGAAAATTACGTGGGCGGAGCCGCGGGCGATTGCTAGTAAAATATATATTAGGTTCATCTCCTTTATTAGAACTACTCGTTTGCATAATTTTAACTAATTTGGTCTAGTTTTAGACGTGAAAAGTAGGTAACGGACAGACTCACTTACTTTCGCATTTATTAGTAGAGACTGGGTACTAAAGATTTTAATTCCATACACGTAATTTAACACCGAATCCGTAATGCAAACCCAGTGCACCCACTTTGCAGGGTGTCCCCACTTTTTATATTCATTTCTACAAAATTTTTCATTTCAAGCTTTTTAACTAACTTCAAACGAACGAAAACAAAATTTTATATTCATACGGATTGTGTGGAGATTTAACCCTACCTCATTTTTGCTAAGCTTCAACTCTAAGCGAGTACGGAGAAAATATTCACAACTCATTCACGAATTTACAAGGAAATGAGAAAATCGTATATGCTTTATTAGGAGTGGATAAACGACGGTGGGTAGTAAAAAATTGGGTCAGTTCTCATACAAATTTGAATCTGAATGGCTTTAACCCTATAATAGTTAAATTTGACTATAGTCTTGGTCAATGATAGGTATTTTCTACTAAACATGTTATGTCCCTATAAAACAACCAAAAAACGTGTTCCACTCTACATTGTATGCTATTGTTTATATCATAATTATTTGCAGTTTCGTTTAACTCGTAAAGAAAATGAGCTCTTGGCATAGTTAAAGTTAACAAGGGGAAGGAGTGAATTTAAGGCGAAAGTCACAAAAATATATATTTTATGAATGTGACATAATATAGTCTTGTGATGATAAGTTTCGTTGATAGACGGATGACATAATGGTATGTGTGGTCGAATACCGACCACAGAGTCCTTTAGGTAATGCAAATAGAAATATAGATGTACTTAGTTACTAATTAATAAGTATTCTGCAGATGATTAGTTTCACACCAATTAATTTCTAACATAATTTGTGCAAATGCACCCGTTATATTATTAAAATAATACTTATTGAAGTTATTACTATAATCCCTTATGAATAAATTCTAGATTTAAATTCAGCGTTGCATAATTTTCGTATTTCGAGCTTGCTTCATTATATAATAACGTATCTATATTAACACGTTATACTTACCCTTTGTAGTTAATCTTAATTAAATATTCAGTTGTTTTAATTAAAATTAAAATTAATATCTAATTCCTCTTTGTTACTGCACTGTAAAGACCCAAATTATACATACATATAAGACAGAGATAAAAATCACTTAACAATTTAATTTAAACACCATAGAGTAAACATTTTTCATTTAAAGACGTTTAAGAAATGAAATAAAAAGCCTGCAAATGAAAATAAAAAAATGCTACCTAATTAACTACCCAACTGTCATAAAGTGAAAAGTTTTACAGCGAAAACATTTGAAACCTTAATTTAGTTAAATTAAAAACTTCGTCATTAACTTGTGTAAGAATATTCTATTTCTTTTAAAATTGAATTATGTTGATGTAAAAATAAATCTGTCATCTTACCGCATAAATGAGGTGGACTGGAGAAAATAATTATATGCTAAGACTGCATTTTAAAATCTCTAATAGTTTAGCTAGTCCCTTTAAGTCCGTAGAAGAAAAATAAAATCCACTACATGGTTTTATAATCATGAAATTACATAATTGTTATATCATTCCAAGTTTACAATGAAAAATGAGATGAGTAAAACAATTGAAATTTTATTACAATTTTGCCCCCCTACATTAAAATAGCAATAACTTTTTATTATTACAAAAGACCTATTTTATAATACGCATTCACCTACAAGTTTTGATGCTGGCACTCATCTCGTCATACATTTTTTTTATTAGCTTAGAATTTTTGATTAACATTTTACAGAGCATAGAATTTTCGATTGCTATTTTACGAGGTAGGAAGTTACACTTTCGATTTATTTTTCGTCAAAACTGTTAATTTTTAGTTTTTTTTCATACAAACATACAACTTATTATCAGGTATGCAAATCATAACAAAAAGTTATGTTAGTAGCGATATTAAAAAATGGCAAGCAATATAGTGAAAGGTGGTGATTTTTCGAAAATTCATAAAATTTAAAATATTTCGAAAACCGTGACACTTTTGTCTCACCTAAATCGAGTTAGTTCGATAGATCAAGATCTTATCTAACGACAGGTATGGACTACTTACTGGACACCCTGTATATTAAGCCAAATAATTCCTAACGAGGTAGGTATAAGCATAATAATTCAACAAAGAGACTTCCTCCGCATGGCGTGTTTATTTCGCCAGAAAGTTGTGGGAGTTCCGTCAACTTAATTACGATGCTAACAACTGTTGCGCATTAATGCTAAATGAGTGCTGTAGGGTCTGTGGACTTGGATTAACGAGTAAATGTGGCTGCCATTATAAATCTTACCTTTTTAAAGTTACTAACAATAGCTTATCTTTGTTTTCCGTCCCTCTGTTTGAATGAACCATCAGAAAATGGTACGGAAAATGATATTATCCATACCATTTTCTGATGGTTCATACATAAGTGGAAGGGGGGTCGAACAATGCGTTACATAACATTACTTTTTTATTACTTAAAAAAACAAGGCAATTTAATTAAATTAGAGGCAGAGGCAATTTAATTTAATTAAGTTAAAAGAATTTTTTTTACTGGACAAAATGGCAACATTTTTTAAATTAAAATGGTCATTTTTGTGTTACGTAACGTTTAGGCAAGGGGAGGGGGGGAACAGAAAAACGTTACGGTGCGTTACATGGTGTCAAAAAACTTCAACAATTGCGTTATGTAATACTCGAACCATCCCCTAGATGGGTTAGTAAGCTATGGTAGTTGCCATGTCAGGTATTTATTTAGAAAATTAACAATTTTCACTCTAATCAGCAAACAGCGGCCGAAACGTGTGACAACAAACCCAATTTGCATTGTTATTGGGAGCACGAGACCGAAATTAATTAACTGTTGGCACGAAACGAGCTTCATTACTTCTTTCCCCACTTGTGTTACAATAAATAGTGAATGGAGGACTGTATCACAGTTACACTACAATATGGAGAGACTATCAGTAGCAAAGTTCCATAGTGATCGCATAGATAGATAGATAGATAGGTAAGAATAAGAATCATTTGTCCCATCATACTCGTAGGTACAGATTTACATTAAAGAACAATAAATTAAAAAATACAGCTACGATGGAAAGGGGACGTATTCAGACCATGGCGCGGTTGGTCTGCAAACACAGCCTCTGATATTTCAATGATAGATAGATAGATAGTTAGATAGATAAACAATTTAATGTTTGTACACCACATAGAAGATACATAACGAACATAATGCACATAAGAAGTACAGAACAATGAGCGGCCTTATAGCTACGTAGCGACTTCTTCCAGGCAACCAATTACAGAGGCGGAGAAAATTTAGTACGAATGAGGGTAGGGGCGTAAACAAGTTAAAAATATTAAAATCAATACATACACGATCTAACCTTTACTATAACAGCGATAAGCAGACAAAGCAGGTGAAATTGCAGAAGGTAGAATCATAGGTATTTATATATATATATCCTCATTCATGAGGACAAATCCGTACCTACTCAATTGTGATAGTAAACCCAAATACATATGTTGAGAGCATTCAAATCTGTAACTCTTTGGAAATTGTGCCAATGAAATCTAGAATTCCAATAACCTTTTGTACTATACGGATAATAGCAACTACCATTTGCAAATTCCATGAAATCAGAAAGGGTACAGTCAGCAAATAAAGTCTTTCACTAATAAACAAACAGTACGCAACACGTGACGACAAATACAATTTGCATGTAATCGCGAACGCAAGCCCCGAAATAATGAACATTTGACACGCAGCTTGCTTACTTTATTAACTTGTTCATTTGAGTATTACGTAAATATGAAGAGGAGGGGAGGGGGTTGTTGCGTGTTTAAACTAGCCTCAAAACAGGGTATTTTTTTTCGAGTGTATGCATGTGTGCATTGACAACATTACAGAATATTATTACATTAAGATTTACTGATAGTACTAACTTACGTACTCATCACACTAACGCATTAACTACAACAAATATTCTCATTAATATAAATATTACTAACAGGACCTAATAACCAACTAACAGTCCCCCCTTTAGTCCTACTCTATGTTTGTTACGATGTCCATGGGCGGCAGGGGTTAGTGGCACTGTCAACTCGTTTGCTATCTTAAAACCATAAAATACAACTAGGGAAGCAACACAATATAAAAAGATTTGCTTACTCGCGTTGACAATGTAGTTATCTGAGCATACCTTTATTAATATATACCGGTATTAATCGGTTAATTAATGGAGTTATAATTGTATCATACTTATACCTACCGTGTTAATGTACTGCGCTATATCTTATACCGTCTAAACTTCCGGCGATATTAAAACTTCCGGTACTAATCCGCATTAGAACAGCATGGTGGATTACGCACAAAGTAGGGTTACCAGCGCATCGGAATTTGTATGTATTTTCCCGATATCTTACATAGTGTTTATATTGTCGACATAGCTTAACGACTGTCATTTAACGATAACAATAAGCATAAATTGCTCAACGTGTCCTGTAAGGCACAGAAGAGCTAAAGCTTTTTCCACTAGCGGTGAACTAGGAAGGATTTTTGTTGTTTGCTTATGTTATACATTCATATTGAATATTATAAAGATTTGTACTTAAAGATGGTACAGATTATTTTTTGTGTCTCTTAAATGCTTAAATACTGTAAGAGTTTGAAAAAGATGCATAGAGAAGAAACTGTGACTTCAAAATCTTCAAATACAATCATTATATAATATGACGGCATATTAAGTAGCTACTTAAATATTTATATGATAACGACTCAAAACCCCAACAATCTGAAATTTCGACTGCATATTTCGGTCTGACAAACATAAGTCCATTTCTCAATTACGAGTAGAAACATACGCCCGGTGCGAATATAAATTTTAATAACAAGGAAGAAATGTATAACGCCACAGTTTTTGCCACAATGTGTCATCATTAATGCAAACAAGGCAAAATGTCGGTTACGCTTTTACGACATCCACGTCTTTATCTCGCTATAGCTGAGATTAAATTAGCCAGCTATAAATTTATAATCCGGGACATTAAAGAAGTATTTTTTCATAATTTATGAATTACCAATCGATATTAGTAAAACACTACTTCCTTTGAATCATTAGTCTGTAATGTTAGGTTACAGATATAAGCATTACATAAACGAGAAAAGAGATACGAGCATTACCGTGCGTTATTAAATTCATAATATTTTAAAGTTAATAAATTATATATGACATAGAAATACAGAAAAGTAAATTCAAATAAAAGACTAAAGATACTAAATTCCAGGACTTTTCCAGAATTTACTGCCATCTGGTGACCCTAGCTAAACAACTTTGCATTTCAGGTAATAGTATATTACGGATACGTAAATACGTAATCCTGACAAAATGTCAAGATTCCAATGACAAGTGTTTTTTGAATAATGAATAAGTTTTTCAAATATAATGAATAATTGAATGAACTATTTTCTTAAGCTAGCCGTAGAACGGACGGCTTCAATATACGCACGCCCGCTGCTTCAAACTAGTGCCACAAATTGTTAGCAGTGACTCTCGGCAACTTGAAGTAACATATGTGTTATTGTATGAAACAATTGCTTCAAGCTTCCCGTCTATTCAGATTAGACTACACGCAATTTCTTGAACCTACTAGCCTCGACTGACTAAAGTAGTTCGTCTTTAACAGCCTTAGAAGGTTAACTAGGTTGCCTAGAACTGGGCTATGATTTCTTTGACTTCAAAAATCATGTCATACATTCACAGCACACGATTTTTTTTACGATACAACTTCCTATTCCTATTCAATCATAGTCAATTCATAACTTCATTCAAAAAGGTGGAAACTTTTTCGACAATTTTGTTACATATTGGACTATTCGTATTCTCAAGTTCTTTTGAGCATCGATTTTTATGAATCCCAATGCAATTGCTCTACAAATTGTCTCTTAGCTCGAGTTTAAACGAGCTATTTACTTATCTTTCGACGTCAGAAATGAAAAATAAATACAGCAACAGTTTTAGGTGTCGCTTTCAAATTGTATTGTTAGGGAATAAGTAGGTAGGTAAATAGGCTTTTACGTAATTAGTAGTACCTAGTTGTCGTTATTTTAATCTATGTTTAAATAGATATAAAAATGTATTAAAATAATTATGTGTCTACAAAATTAAATGTAGATACCTACATACATTCAAACATACATACATTCAAATGCCCTAAAAACTTTCCACTCCTGATACAATCGGGATAAAAATTCCCGGTAATCATGTTATCATGGAATAGCACCCGAAGGTTTGAGGCGCTTTGTAAATGTTATTAAAATTTAATCCTTAGAGTTTAGGCTTAAGATTGTAAGTACTTTCAATGGATTATATCTTTGTCAACGGTTTGTTTATGTTGCCTTTTACTGTAAAAAATTTGGAACCCTAACTTAGTTAACTTAGTTTAACGATGTTCGCTTGTCTGTCTGTCTGTCTTTCCGTCCATCTGTCCGTCTGTCTGTCTGTCTGTCCGTCTGTCTATTGTCTATGTCATCATAAGATTTTACTGTTTAAGGACCCGTGAAATATTAAGTGAGGCGGAAGAATGATGCATTTAACTCTTAACTTAAGATGTGCTTGACTGAAATATCCCTTGCATCATAAATAAAAAGAAGTATGAATAGTTTGTTTAACCATTTGCAAATCTAATCGAGTATCGTTTAAACACGAATATGGCAACGAATACATCAATTTGCATGATCGCACGTTTAATCGCACAACCGTATAATTTATGTACACAGTAGCATTTCCACGCCTAGATCATGCATAATAGGAAAATTGAAATTTGCACCTGCATAACTGGCTTTTAAGGTTCCGCTACTAAGATTCCACTATCTGTTTATCTGTACGGAGGTTCTAGACCGTTTCTAAAACAATAAATTATAAGTTTACGGGGGAATTTTTTAATTTTATCTCTTGAATTTATCGAAGTCCGACACAGCACACAGTCGTCAGATAGAAGAACCCGTTGATAGACAGTTGACTTTGACATTGACATTGAAGTTTGACGTTGACATTGAGATTTGATGTTGACAATGATGTCTTTCAGCCATCTATTTCGAACGAGTCTAGAATTTGTGTTATGGTCTAATTTCGAGCACAAAACAGGTCTTCTAGTACTTAAGAAACTTATGGAATAAGGTATGTAATGTGCGGTTTACATTTTTTCAATTACATATTCTGTCTTTTCACCTGATTGTCTTTGACGTGACTTACAGTTTGGCGTTGTATTTTCGAATGTATGGTTTATATCCAAAATTAAATTATGTCACTGGATAGCTATAGGATCAATGAATTAATTAAAATTAACGAGAACAATGAAAAATCACGCGTGGGTAAAGGGGAAGCGCCGCCATTTTGAGGTTGTTTTATAACGTGAATACTTAATTAAAATATATTATATATATATATATATATATATATTTTTAAATACTTCTATCATGAACGTATTCATGTAGAATACAGTCGTGCCCATGACACTGCTATACCCGATTTTCTTTCAGTATAATGCTATCTCTTTTTCGCATTTAATTTCTGCAAATAAAAGCGGTGAGAATACTACTCGGCCTGTAACCAAATTAAAACAGGTTTAACGTCAATACAATTTCACAGAATAAAAACAGAGTAAAACCTCAACTTTATAATTGTGTTCACGAAGGCTTTTAGCGTCCATTAGTCATTGATTGCATTACCAAAGGTGCGGTTGTTCTTAACAAGGTAACGAATCTTAACTTTCCGATACTTTTGCTTGGAGAACTGATGGAAATTACGGGTATCAATGATATTAAAAGTTCAGCCGAAACTGCGTGACGTGATTGGATGAATTATATATTATACTCGTATATCACTTTCATGTCTGTCGCATTTAGTATAAGTACCTACTAATGGAATCGGTGTCGGTGGTCGAAGTTTGACCATGATAAGATTAAGTTTATGGAAATACGTTACAGCGCAATATATTTTACTAGGAAAGGAACACTGTTAATGACATTTAGGGAGTATGTAGGAATACATAATTACCAAAAAAATTAAGCTGTGTGTGTTATTTTCACGCATGTTTAGGTTTATTCACTTCTTCTTTGTATAAACTTTAACTACGCCTATATGCTAAGAGTAGGTGGCTATATAAAACTTTATATGTAACGTTAGGATTCAGTTATGATACAATGTTAATTATATGCATGTATATTAATCATTAGGCTTAGTATATCACATTGACCGCTCGTTAGTGACATCATCTAAAGCGAATAGGTACGCTTAATTACCGATAATTCAAATCAAATCTAGACTTAATTGCAACATAATTGAGTTAAAATTAGCATGGCACTGATACGCTTAAGGTAATCATAGCTATAATGTAGTTATTGAGAACCAAAGTGCGGTAATCATAGTAGAAAGGTGGTTAATAATAACGCTATCTCGACAAAACCAAATATTACGTGTAAAGTAGGTTTTAATATAAAGTTGGTGGTATGTAAAATAGGTAAGTTGTAAAACCGGTTAGGCCATTTTGCTTCTGACGTATTTCTCCCAGGAGTATTAGGTATCTATTTGTCCATATATATCTACCAGTATATGTATGTATAATAATCATGTTCTTTAATATCAATATAATTATCAGAGGGGCTATTACAAATCTAAGTGTTAAATAAATGTTAGTCATGATTGTTATTAAAAAAAATGCTTCCTTGCTTTTTATTGTATGGCTTAAACCCTTTAATGGGTCACTAATAAAACGGGTCTCAGTTCATAACTACGGAGGGTTAAAACCTAGTTTATCACGTTGCTACAGTGCGAACCAGTAGAGGGGTTGATAACCGCAAATGTGGGAAAGAAAAAGTTGGACGTTTTTATGTCGCCCGATAGCGTTCGACGTGGCTTAACGACTGTCATCTGACGATAACAATTGGGACTTAATTAATGACTGAACGTGCCCTACAAAGGCTTAAAAGACGAAGGTGTTCAAAAAATATTTGCCACTAGCAGTCTATTATCCACTTTTCAATCGCGCCTGCAGTTACATTCAACTTCATCTAACACTTAGGGTGGTTTCAGACTTGCGATTTTAACGCGCGTATATAACCTCGTCTTTGGAAGCGTATGTAGGCACGTGTCGGCGCGCTTTTTGAAGCATACACTACTTGTACGAGCGTTGACGCGCTTCTAAGCTCGCATCAATGTTAATACTGATAGAACCCCATTACCGGTTCGAGCAAACACGCCGAAATATGACAGTTTACGCGCGTCCCGTTGTTAGAAGCGCGTATCACAGCGCGCGTGCAAGCGCGTACCTATGCTGAAACGACCGTATACGCGTAGAAAAGAACGCTAGTCTGAAACCGCACTTAAGATCGACGTAATCCACTGAGTTAGCAGAGCTTAACCATCTTTTCTTATACCGCTATCTTATTTCCGTATCTTCGTCTACGAACGAATGCGAACAAAGAAACTGTAACCAGGTCGGTAATGCCTTGAAGCTGCGAAAAAATTCAGCTTTGAAGTCAGTGCAATCAAAAGATATAGCTGCTTAGATAATGCCGTATTGTCACTTAAGGGACGAACAAGACGCAGGGAAATCAAAACATATTATGTACGTCTCGTTGAAACGTTCATAGTCCGGTGGCTTGCGTCGATCCTAACTTATCTACTAAGTTAAGCAACTGCGGGCGTG
>LGAG01000200.1:473827-484301 GCA_001278395.1 Lerema accius
AAAAACGATTGCGAATAAGGTTTAATAACTACTTACGTAAAACCTGAATGCTTCCAAAGACAATATGAAAAGTTCTAGCTGAATATGACAGAGAAGTAATCAAATTAAAATTCCGTGTGTACGAATTGTGAAATTACGAGCTTGGAAACTTTCAAAGAGCTTCTGTAAGTCGAAATTAAATAACGCTTGAATTCGTACCGGAACTTCTGTGGGGGATGTTTACAGTCACAGAGCGAAGAAGTCGTTACATGTTGTTAGTTGCTTTTGGTCTTATGTTGACTGTATTTCTACGGGGACTTTACTTTCCATAGGGTTGTCACATAACGACCATCCCACGTTTGTAGAGATGTTTGGATATTTGTATGTTTGTAAATCCTTCACGCCCTAACCATTGAACGGATTAAGCTGAAACTTGGCACACAGATAGTTTGAATCCAGGAATAGGATATAGGATAGATTTAATCCCGAATATAGGTTCCCTTGGGATTCATCGTGATGAATATGATTGAAGCGCTCATAGGCGCGGGCGGCTTGCGTCGATCGTAAGCGACTGACGAAATTAAGCAATTACTAGCGCGGTGGGAGATTAGATGGGTTGGGTAACCACTATTGGCAAAAAACTCCTAAGCGTAGCGGAGGGTATGCTACCGTGGTTCCCGGTTAGTATCAGATGAAGATCGTTTAGTCCTGATGGAGGCCTTTGGGTTTACTAATAACTTCCGAAACTTGAGTCGGTCATTTACTCTTCCATCAACGCACTGGAGTAGCGTGGTGGAGAATGCTATAGGCCTCTTTAGTGATGAGGAAAGACGCGTGTACAGAAGTGTTCCATTAATGGGTTAGGACCATGTTTGGAGAATAAATGTCTTTCTACAAAAGGAAACTTTGCAGTCTAATAAATTCTTCACATGTGCGCTCCTTGGAAAGACAGGATAATCATTGCAATGCTTTATTTTTATCTACGTCACACTCACGTCGCCCAAATTAGATTTCAGATAGAAGTAGCATCACGTATATCCAACAACTTGGCGGAATTACATTTTGAAATTGGAATTGTCTGTTACTGTAATATAAATCTAACTTTCATTGTGATCTTTGGAAACGGGAATTTTATGTAGCTTAAGGCGTGTCTACACGACGCATTTGCGTTTATAAAGAAAGTAGGATTTATTTGAACAGTTGAGAAATTTACGTAAATTGAGATAAATAGTATTCGAACTGTATACTTTTTTGGATATAAATATTGTTTCTGAATGGTATTTTCTACAGCGTGACCAATGATTTTTTAAGTTCTTTAATCGTCTATTAAAATGATATAAGCAAAAGAAATCAGGACACCATATTATGTTATTTCAGGAGAGATTTATATCGAAAGAAAGAGGAAAGAAACGAATTGGGGCAAACTGAAGGCTAAAGGAAGGATTTACTTTTCGATTGAATTATGGACCAGGAGTGGTGAGTAATAAAATTTAAAATGGAGTAAGGAGTTGACTACCAAATAACATCTTTATTATTATTTTATTTCAGTCACTGTTATATTGGTTTGTTAGTAATATAGTTTCTTATAAACTATGTTAGTAAATCTAATGCAAATTAGTAGTTGCATTCAAATTTTTTTTTTTTTAATTTATAGAAACAATTAATGACAACGTCAGATATTAGAGGACTGCAATTAACTTCCACATAGAACGTGAATGACGGTGCTGTTATCTGTAGAACCATCCTTTAGCCTTTATAAATTGAACTGCACGGACCATACAGATATTCGATATCGAGTCGTATCTATGTCGTTACTCTACCGGATCCGCTATCCGTTAAATCAGTTATCTGAGGTTACGCTACCGGTTTGCTTAAAAGTTATTGGTTAATCATTGGTTAAGTTACAGTACGGTTATTTCTAATGTAAAAGCGTGTTTAGTTAACACTAAACTTGTATAGAAGCTATCGCGATACCTTACGATAAATTAATGACAACCAACTTCAAAAAGTAAAATGAAAATTATGAAACAACGGATTACAGACCCATAATTTATTTTGAGGTCGGTGCCAGTTTAGTCGACATTTATAATCGCACCGACCTCAAGGTAGTAACTAGTAACAACTAATAACAACAATATTACGTTCCAAAAATTATAATTCTATTTTTCACAGAATATTATAATATTATAAGAGAAACATTTGCACAGCGTGTTCCTGGGCTACTATAAAAGCAATTTCCCGTTAACACAACATACCCGTGTAACGAGGCATTAAACGTAGGATATGCCTCGCCACGTCTTCTGCAGCTTTAGGGTTAACTCTCATCGTTGGAGATTGGCGAGAAATGTTTTTTGATATTTTAGGGTTACCGTACGTAAGTGTGAACAGGGCTTTATAATAGTATGATAATAATATCTTTTAGGTTGTTTGGTACTCGTAGAAGTTTAATTTGTTAAATCGTAATAGTTATTTGCTTGAATTTTAAATTAATAATTTAAAAATAATGTATGTTGGACATGTTAAAAAACATTACAAAAAAAAACCGGAATTTTTAGGGCTGATTTTTTGGACCGTAATAGTTATGAAAACACTGATATTTTTCATAAAATGGGTCCTACTGCTTTTATAAAAATAAAGGTTATTAAATAAACATATTTTAGGTGTAAATATTACAGGGCATTTTTTTCCATATATCGCCAATCTTTGTCATTCTGACAAATACTTACTTTACAAGCATGCGTATAATAAAATTGCTTGTTGTATTCTAAATTTGTAGTCGTATTTGAATTATGTTATGTTTTGCAATACCGTTTTTTATATAAATAGCCAAAATTATAATTCTGTATAATTCAGATGATTCCCTATGATGTTTCCTTTCACCGCAGTAAGTGATTATTAGTTTGTAATAAGCACGCACGAAAGTTTAAATAATTAAACTATGCTTACTATAATAATCGAGATGAATCTAATAACACCTTATAATAATATGTTGAAATTCCAAACAAATGGATATAGGAACCTAATACACTCGAGAAACACTACTTAAACTAAGTACTCCTCCATTATACAATGTTTTTTGTAATATTAATTATTACCAATACTAAGTAACATTGCAACTAACAGAGAGATTTAACCGAAGTTCGGAACCAAAGTTTAAGTCGAAATTGAAGCTTTATTGAAAGTGTTAAGGCCTTCATGTAGCATCTAAGTGGTTATAAGTTTCTCACCCACAATCTATATTATAGATTCTATAACCTCAGTGTAATTTTGACTGTTACAGGGTAAATACAGCAACAGTGATAGCCTGGTGGATTGAACGTTGGCCTCCCGAACCGGAGTTCCTGAGTTCAAACTCCAGCAAGCATCTCTGATTTTCTAAGTCATGTGTGTATTAGAAACTAATTATTACTTGCTCCGGTAATTAAACATGGTGAGGAAACCTGCATACCTGTGAGTACTTAAACTTACCTTAAACTTCTCAAAGGTGTGTGAAGTCTGCTAATCCGCACTCGGTCAGCGTGGTGGACTATGGCCTGTACCCCTCACACTGTGAGAGGAGACCCGAGCCCAGCAGTGGGACAGTTACGTATTGCGATGATAATTAGTTATTAAAAATTGTATTACAAACATTTTAGTACGAGAGTAAAAGGTTGGTTTTATCGGTACATTAAACCTCCTATAGCTTAATTGACAACCGCAATAAAATTTGATCGATTAATGTATTTAACATTATTGTTACTGTGTAAAAGGGTATGTGGGAAGTTGTAGGTACAATTTTGTGGTTTTGTTGCGTTATTCAATTTGTAAGTTCACATTTTAAATAAAATAATGCGTGACCGTTAATTGTTATTCGACTGTAGAAGAAAGATTTTTTTAGTATACTATTTTCCTTTCCTTTCCTTTATTTTCCTTAGTACACTATTGTTCATAGCGATGTTACTGATACTTAATTTCGTAAAAACTTTACTAACAAAACTGTACTTAACTCCTTTGATAAATAAAACGTAATTTATACTTTACATGGTTAACAATAAGGTGCTAATTCGCTCTGTACATAAAACACATATTTTTGTACTGCTTCGTTAAAGTTGTTCACGTCCTTACATTCATAAAGTTACGTTACATTGCGTTTGGTTGGATGGATAGGAACGCTAGTTAGATGAGTTCACGAGTACTTTCATGCTTCAGAAGTCACGAAAACTAGTTTTTACATATCCTTTGCTACATTTGGCTGCCAAACGATAAGCCTAGACAGGCCTTTGAGAGGCTTAAAAAGTTTTGATCCAGTTAGTTCCATCCAACGTGCTTAAAAAAGTATGCTTGTTATTATACTATGAGTAATTTAATTATGATTGGCAGTTAGGTTTTAAATTAATCAAATTTCGCTTAAAACTAAAATATAGTTAGAGGTACAATTTTTTTTGGAAATATTTATCTATTCCTTGATCATACTTGTAATTAAATTAAACTAAAAACCCGACAGTTGACTTCGAGGCCCTTTTTACAGTCGGGTAAAAATCCAATTGAATTTTCATTAAATTCAACTTCTTTTATCGCAATACAAAAGTTAATCGTTTATGGTAGGTCTAATAATGAAATATAAAATAAACGAAGCACGCGATAACACGGAAATTACGAATTAATACACAGGCAATAAATATAATTTATCACTTTTTAACAAAATATACTTCATCATTTTAATGAGGCAACCTTTATGAGGCTTTGCATAATACGATACGATCGGTAGTGCTGATATGCGAACGCAAAGTATGTAAAATATTGCTGTTAAAACTATCGAATATCGATACATTATCGATTAGCTGCATAATTATGGCACTATTCACGCAGTATAGTTCTACATTAATCCTAAAATTTTGTGTTCAATAAACAGGATTTAACTTAGGCTTTTATTTTCTCCTATCTTGTCAGTAAAAGAAAGTAAGGTTTGTAGCCATTTTTATTTTATTTAACTCGAAAATCAACAAAATTAAGCTCCACTTGTGGGGAGTTCTAAAATGACTATTTAATTTAGTACCTATCTAGTTGTTATTGTTTTTTGATATTACCCTATTAGTATTAGATACTAATTAGAAACTGGGACTTATTGTATTTAATGTTAATCAAAACTAATAATTACAACTATTACAGATATCATACAAATAAGTTCAAAGCCTTGCACAGTAAAAATTTATTTCCCGTAATAATGCGAACTGTCTGGATTTCCGTGCATTGTTCTCAATAAAGCGTAATACCTAACAAATATCCGAATATCGTTTACCAAGTTGGTAATGTATTGTCATAGGCAAAGATAAGGTCGTGTGGTGAACGCACGCATTGCGGTATTCTGTGGACATGTCAGCATAACGGGTTTGGCTCCAATGTTTAATCTTTATTTGTATTATGTTGTGTTATCTGTGAATTCCCGACTGCGACAGAAGCAGGGTAATGTTTTCGAGTGTATGTATGTATGTTTGTCCATTTTTTGTCATGGTCTAACAGCCAAACAGCTTGAAGGATCTCTACAAATCATGTGTCATTGGATTTCTGTCCCCTAAGGGGACGATTATTCGTTAAATTGTAGCTTTTGACAGTTGTGAAACTAAAGTATTTACGTTTTGTCGATTAAACGTAGCGGTGCATTTAGACCAATACTATGCAAATGTAACTAAAACTATTACATTTTTAATTAAATGTTAATTATCTACGCACGTTAAACCCTACATTTTAGCAGTTTATACTTCCATCAATAACTATTAGTGAGTGACCCATCTTAGGTGCAAATACCTCACACCAAACTCACAAGTAGCGTACAAATGAATAAAAACAGAACGTAATATTAACGTTAGTTTTTAAAGTCAGTAAAAAAATCGAATATCACATAAAGGCAAACTTTTTATATTTCCGATTGAATTGAAAATTCCATTCAAGTTAGCGAAAACCACAATCGAAACTTTTAAATTCAAAACCACAAAAGCGTTCTGTTCGTTCCGCATAATGCCGCAGTGCGTGAATTAGTTACAGTAACATTGTAATATGGTTTGTTACAATTACAATAACTTTTTTTACTAGATGCTAAAAAATATTGGTAAAAATATTTGAGCACTTCCGTGCTTCAGTTGTAAGTACTTTAATATTTCCCAAACGGCTTCTCAAGTCAAAAGATGATCTTAGCAGACCCATAATGTTTTTGAAATACCTATTCAGTGATACTATATTTTATTCTGTAGGATTAATGCAAAAAATGCAATTTCTCACCACTCACATATTGATAAAAAGTTACTGCAATACTCCACTATTATGAAATTTGTCAGTTTGAAGACCCCGTAGCCTAGTTGGTAGTGACTCTGCCTACGAAGAGAGGGGTCCCGGGTTCGATTCCCATCCGGGGAAGTTATTCATGTGACAGATAAATGTTTGTTCTCGGGTCATAGGTGTTAGTGATATGTTGTGTAGTCCATTCCACCCGCGACACAGGGAATCCTACTGAGGGGGTATAAGTGCGTTAGCGTTTATTCATTTATTTAATTCAGAACCGAAAATGTTATAAACTGTTTTCAAAAATCAATTACCTACATAATTATGCTCCGTGTTTAATTTAACGGTCGTCTGATAGAGAATACAGCAAGCATTAATCTGCCATTTGTAGTGTACTGAAAAAGTAGTAGTAGAAGTAATAAAAAAAAATAACAATGCTACGTAACGCATCATAATATTTTACAAGACGTAACATAATACTTTAACAGCCCCTAAGTGCAAAAAGTCTTATAAATAAAAGTTACATCCCTTTGTTCTTACACAAATATACATGTATTTTTTCTTGTTTCAGATTGGCTTCAAACACAAAATGGTACGTTATAAGATTTCAGACTTCGCGAGAAGTTGCAGTGCGCTCTCTGAATAAGAAATGAGCTGTATGAATTTTACCATTAATGGTTTCAAGGAATAGTACGTGGTTAATATTCATGATGGTGGAACTTCGAGCAGCATTTGGCCTTGTTTGAACCGCGATAGATTTCTAGAATATTCTTAGTTCGTTGACTTATACAATACCTTCTTCTAATTCTATTAAACTTAGTACTTATTAAAGGAGACCGGGCAGATTTTCAGCAACATATCTTATCCCTTTTAAGTTGATCACTTAGCTAACCTCAAGAACTCCTAACCAATAATTTTCACATACCTTTAGTAAATACTCATCACAGTAGTATTTGAAAACTTTTGCTATGACGGCGTCTAAAAATATGACGGAATATCCAGGTTTACCAAATGGGATAATACATTTCAACGGAAGCTTTTTCTGTCACACTTGGAACACAACTTACAAAGTTCTCGGATGGTACCTAGTAGCAGAAGTTTCTTTACAAACTAAAGTTAAGACCAATATTAACAGTTGGAACGTGGCGAACTTTTTGT
This sequence comes from Lerema accius, assembly GCA_001278395.1. Classification (NCBI taxonomy): domain Eukaryota; kingdom Metazoa; phylum Arthropoda; class Insecta; order Lepidoptera; family Hesperiidae; genus Lerema; species Lerema accius. The sequence continues at coordinate 481,220 of LGAG01000200.1, forward strand.
AAACGTAACCAGTTTCTTTTTATAAGTATAACGTAATACAATATTTAAGTTTTAAAGAGAAGTCTAAGAAGATATTTCTAGAAGAGAGTGAATTGGCTTTTGCTAAGTTAGTTCCCTTAACATTTTAGAATTCATCGCACATTATTTTAAAAATTTAATTTATTTAACAATCAGTTGTACTACTCGGAAACTTTATCTCATTAAGTTTTATTAATGAGAAACATCTATAGGCACAGTATAAACTGGTTCGTTCGTCGAGGCGACGCTTGCTGTGGCGACAGGTCGACAAGTATTGTTAAATAGTGTAGCATAAAGAAGACTTGATTGAGTTCCTGAACGTTTAATGCCAGCAATAATAAATTCTAGCAACAAATATTTTCATTATGACACTCACAGCTGACGAATTGGACGTGACGAATTCCCCGTTTATGCTTTATAATATTATGTGTAGGGTCACTGAACTCTATTTTCAATATTAATGTGGAATCAGATACGTAGTCAAAGGCAAATTGAATACATGCTATTGTGATTAAATATTTAAAGGTACGAGTTCAGCTAAGCGAGATATTAACTCGGGTATCATGGCCCTTTAGGGGTTAAATCCCTAATCATCATAATCATTATTGTTTTCTGCATAAATTGTTAATAGAAACTCTTAGAAACTCAAAAAACTAGATTACAAAGCTTTCAAAGTAACATCTAATCTCCTTAAATGCGATCTTTAGCGAAAATGTCACTATTGTTTTTTTGTGACATTCGCGTCTTAACGGACTTAAGACGCTAGGTTATTCAGTTTGGTGATGCTCTTATATACAAAATCCTATGTATAAACTAAGGTTTCCTAAATATACTAGGTATAACCTAAGGTGTGCGTTATATTTAAATGCAAATTTTGGATGCAATCTTATAAACGAGCTGCTAACCTAACCTAACCTAACGCGTATATCAGCTATCAGGTTAGTTAATTTGAAAAGCCCCCCATTTGGTGCTTGTTGCTTAAATGGCCCCTAAGGGGAAAGGAAAATGGATAATTAAGTAACCCACACGAAATTCCATGGTACAGAGCACACTGTAGCCAAACGGTCGCACGATTGTTAGTACGCGTTGTAGCGTAAGATTTAATATGTCTTATCATCGTAGCAAAATTGTCGCGGTCATCACGGCTGACCTCCTAAAGGGCGCCTTAAGCGGCAATTAAATCGAGTGCGAAACTACGAAGCGTTACCGCATTGCGCATTTAATAACGTTCTACAAAATGAGCATTGTTAGAACTATTGACTTAATTATGTATACCCTTACATTATGCACGCTAGATAAGTAAGTATGCCACTACCTTATTGGTCTTAAAAATGGTCATATTATACATTGAATGGAAGGAAATCGCAGACCGAATTATAGTGAGCTTGTCATAATTGCAACACAAACAAACTTATATTTAAACGATGATAAATATTTCAGAATAGATAACTACGTTACGTCCATTATAAAAAAATTAAAAAAATATTTTGCGCCACATTGTCAGCAGCATTATCGCTTTTACATTAATTTGTTTGTTATCTCGTTCGTACTCTAAAAAACAACCCAATTGGACAGTCTTTTTTTCGTCACATCAGACACATTATGTTTCATGTCATTACACAATTTTATCAAAACTAAAAATGGTTTTGTTAATATGTAGATCTAGTCTAAGTATAAATAAGGTACTCCACTTAAATGAAAATATGCGTAAAGCTGGTAAACAAGCCGTTTCGCTGAAAAACCGCTTCATTAATAAAATGTTACGGGTCATTAAAGGCTAGGCTTTTACTCGGGAAGTTAGACCTTCATTAATTTCTAAGTGTGCCTACAATTTCGTTCCACCGGAAGTTACAAAATCCCTTACCCATCCTTGGGATTCGATGATGAAAATAGCTAATAATCTCACTAACATCGTTAAAAAATTTATTAAAAGCCTATCCGATTTTTTAGACTAATATCGTTAAAAAAATTACTAAAAGTATCAGATATTTTAGAGATTAAGTACGAACTAGGATCAACTCCTGTGGGATAAAAATGACCAACAATAAATTTTCTGAATATGCAACTATAGTTTCAATCCGTAACAAAGCACAAGTCTCTCATCTTGACTGAGGAAGCCAAGAGTAAACTCCACCACGCTGTTCCAGTGAGGTGGTTTGGTAGAGGGAATGGCCAAGGCAATTGTCGAAAGACTGCCAGAAGAAGACTGAAGAAAGAACGCAAGAGCATGGCTTTTAAGGATAACAACCAAAATTGATAGATTATCTCACCCTTTTAAGGAAGGAAATGCAGATTTTTTAGACGGTCTAGCTATAACTAGTAAATAAATTGAAACAAACATCAAGTGCCTGATAAAAATGACTAGCAATGTTTTGGAGTGGGTAAGATTTGTAAATGTAACAAACGTATCTCAAAACGAAGTGAGGGCAGACAACTATTCATAAATATGTATATATACAGGAATATATTTCCTTTTCCGTGAATATTTCAACCCTTGGATTTTTTTTTCGTATGATAGGATCTGTGAAGGTTGTGAGGTGTTTATTGAAGCACCCTAACTTTAAAATATATTATTATCATGCAATATCATAATCTGATAGTAGGTGAGAAAAAAATTAACTAGCCCAATTATTACTACATCCCTTCATCGTGTTAAAGTTTACATCAAGAAGTGCACAAAGCTAAAGTGTAGGTACAATGTGTTACCAATTATTATTTTTTTAATTGAGACGTTACCCACATATGTGCCTGATATATAAACACGCCAGGCAGAAGGCCTCATTGACAGAGATTTTATATTTACATAGACATCTGTCAACCAAGGATATTGAATAGTATTTTGAAGAAGTTTATCTATAGGCTTTTCTTTCATTATGATAAGCTACATTTGAATTTTAACACTTTATCTACTATCTCGGAATTTTTTCTAAAGGGTTATTATAGCTGTACCTTTATTTAAATTATGCCGTGGAGCATTTTCTTGTGTAGCAGCATTATAATGTTTTAGTCTTTTTAACCGACTTCAAAAAAAAGGAGGAGGTTCTCAATTCGACTGTATTTTTTT
>LGAG01000201.1:0-28485 GCA_001278395.1 Lerema accius
CCAGCCAAAACATGCTATAATTTGTAATAAGAATAAACACTGCATTGAAATGGGTCATCCTCGACGCCACTTGTGACGTCCAGTCACCAGTAGGGTAATTAATCTTAGAGGATATTAAATTAAATACCAGTTTTATTCGCACAGACGCGCACGCCTCTTTCGCGGTATTCCAACAACTGACAACTAACGCCACCTAGCGGATTCGGGTGAGGCGCCCGCGTCTGTATCGTTTATTAAACATCACAACCATGTTTTTAATTTTTAATTTTTTGAAGGCGGAGAATGTTACCACATTGTAACAGCAAAGAGGTTTTAGTTTATCTTTTCCTCTTTTCATGAATTGTCATTTTTTCTCACTTCATCAATTTTTCAATATATAAGATGTCAAGAATATAAAATATGTATTTGTTTCCGAGAAAACCATGTTTTATTACATAAAGATTCAACACTTCAACAAATGCTTTGAATTCTACTCGGTTGCATTAAATGGCTTGATAACCTATAAACCGAACATGGAATGCGAACATGAGTATCGGGTTCCTCTGAATGAATAAACCGTTGCTAATTTACAATGGATTGACTCATAGAAGCCGAGTGTAGGGCGTTAGTTCATAGTAGTCATATGTGTTAATACACGGAAACATGCGCTGGCGCGGCGCGGTGCGTAAATGTTAATATATTTTCTCGATTCAAGTGACCGGATGTGTATAAAGTCTGACCTTTAATAAAATATTTTTGCCAGCAATAAGATAACGAATGGCGGTTGTTGATCTAATAAGAATTAATTTCGTTATAAAGGCAACTAAAGGAAGTAAAATAATAATGAATGGCAGTTTGCTTCGAGAAGTACGAGATAGATTTATTACTACTAAGTGTTTAACAGCAATTAAACAATCGTTGCTCAGTCTAGCCTTTTTGTAGTACTGAGTGCAATTCTCTTATTACCTCGACGGTTGGAACTGCCAATCGCTATCAGAGGACACAATGCCTGTGCGGAATGCGCTTTTTTATTTGTAACTGTTCTGCCATTGTATAGATTTGCGAAACGACAACGATCATTGACTCCTTTTAAGGTTCATTCCAGTAAGTTTGTTTGTAAACTCAGTCAAATGTATAAGCTGTGTCGGTTGCATATTGCTGCTGCGTTTGTTATCTTTCCCTGAGAAACAGCTGTGGTATTTAATTTGTAAACATTACATTTTGGATTTAAGTCATACTTATTTTCACACAGATCCACGTCCTGAATCAGCACGAACTTTATAATCACGCTATAACAAACAATTGCTTACACGTTAATCATTTTGCAATTAAGTAGATTATGGTTGAAAAATTACCTTATTTAATGTTGATATCAGGTATATTCCTTATTATGGTCTGAGATAAAACTCTTAGAAAGCGTCTCTATATTCCGTTTTAACACGCTTAGATTATAGATTTTGTTACATTCAGACCTTATAAGACTTGATTCTCCAGATGTTTAGCATTGATGACGAAATTGATTCTATTGTTATGACGTTTAACAAAATTTTCGAAAACTGACTGACAGTCACTGGACTTAGAAGCATGGTACTTGGTACAGAGATCTCTTATAAAGAGTAGAGTAGCACTAAGAACAGATTTTTTAGAAATTCATCCTTTATGGTCTTATTTACCCCCCAATTTAAGGCAGTCGGGTTTTTTTTGTCAATTATTACTAGATATTCATAACACAAAACAATGTATTATTATTCACGAAATGTTTTTAATTAACAAATACAAATCAAGCAGAAAAGTAATTGCCCGCTTCTGTTTACTAAAATTTTTGAAACATAAATCGTTAATTGTTTTTCAGACGTCGTTAAATTAATTTGCAGTCATTTAACAGCGTTTTTTGAATAACAACTCTACAATTTACAAAGACGACATATAAGTACCATGTGTTTTCCAGATTATGTTTTTTATGTGTTAAATCATTTATTTCTGGTATGTACTACAAATATAGTATATGAACAACTTGGCATAAAATACTCAATTCGGATACAATTACAATTAACGTTCATCCCACGTTACCACGTCACTTCTAGGCCGTAAAAGTAAATGATTTGATGACATCCATTGTTTAATTAAAGAAAAACCTGAATTTATTTTGGTACTAATTCGTTTGGTATTGTCCGTGTTTTACCAGACTGCGCTAGAAAGAGGTTAAAGATTTTCGAGCTTATGTAGGTACTCGTATGTATGCCCATTTCTTTGGCTCGTTCTACAAAGTAAATGGCTCGACGGATTTCAACATTTGGATTCGTCTCTATTGAGATAGTGACATACCTACTCGTAGGCTATATTCTTTTCATTACGGCGTAGCTAACCCTCAAAAAAAATTTAGCAGATGGTTTTTTTTTTTTTATAATAAAAGACTTTGCCATTTTTAATCTGTGGCTTGTTGATAGGAAGGCGTGAGTGGCGAATGGCATGGTGCTTGGATAATGCTGGTCCGACGTGTGCTCGTCTATAGCATCGAGCCGGGTGCAGTGTGTACAGTCGATCTCAGGAAAACTAGATGTGTCGGTAAGTAAATTTTAGTATTAACACAAAAGAGCTTCTAGCCCAGTAGTGGTCAAACTTTTTTAATTACGTGCCAAAAATTTAATAAATTAATCCCGCGGGTCGAATTATTCTTAATTTTTTTTTATTGCAAATTAAGTTGGTTTTTTAATGGAAATAGCGTTATAGAATGTCATGTGGCGTTCCCATTATTATTCAGACATAATTAAATTAAAACATAACATTTTAATCCATAAATAAATAACAGCTATAAACCAAGGGCATAACTTTTATATATTTTTCTTCGGCGGGCCGTACTTTGCCCATCAATGCTCTAGGCAAAGCCCAATTCTTTCGATCGCTAACGCCAAATGCTATCTAAAAATGTGTGGGAATGACAGAAACGACGCCATTTTTTGTCATTGCCATACATTTTGGCGTGAGCTTTCGAAGGAAAGGGCATATGGTTAGAGGTTCAGGCCTACCGAATGATCAGACGAACGAATCGATGGTAGGTGATCTCTGCCACTATTCATGGTATGTACGACAGTAATACCGATGACCATAGCGCTTCCTTGTACATATTTTTAACTTTAGTATTTCGGTAAGTACTATCTGTTAGAGAGGACGTACTAAAAATATAAAATGTTTATGTAATTTTTTTTTACATTAGTAATGTGAAGCAGTTATCTTCTCAATGCATTTCTGTTTCTGATTGTATAGTTCTGAACAACACGAATACTGTTCCCCAAATCAAAGCGAGGTAGAGTTGCCTCCTTAAAATAAATCCCTCTCAAGACCCTCTCCGTGATACAGCCAAATCAATGTTTGAGTACTTAGTATGTGAAGTACTATCAATTCATTTTATTAATGTAGATGTTAGGTGTTATGTCACTGACCGAAAAATATATAGGCTCAGTCTTCGGAACTAAAAAACGTAGTTGAAAAAAACCATAGCGTTAATAACAAATGATAACGTTTCCCGGTACATTGCTCGGCAGGCCTGGCTCGATGATGTACGTAAGATTGTATAAAAGAATGAAAAAAATTACCTTACTTTTTGTTCTGAAGACTCCGTCTATATTTTTTTGGTCTTAGGTGTATGTATTGAATTCCATCAGTATTTTGCATCAAATATAATTTACTACCTAATTACTATAATTACGCATTGTTTTGTCCATGCAAAAGTTTTGGGGAAACAAGGTATTCAGAACTTATGGCAGCAGCAAATTCTGAAAATGTCTAAGTTATTCTATGTCATAACATAATACATAGTAATAATAGAAGAACTAGTGAGATACTAAAATCTACGTCATAGTTGAATGTCACAGGAGATACGGTTAAATTATATTAATTTCGTAGGCGCCCACGGTAAACAACGTAATAAGCGGAAGTTTGGCCTTATTTTAACTAGAACTATACCGCCTATTGTTGGTATTTGGTTATGTTTAGATATAATAATGTTCGTTCGTTAGATATTATTCTGTTGTACGTTGTTACGAGTGAAATTTTATAGTAAATGCGCTTAGCAACTATGAAGTAGGTACTAGATGCTACAAATATAATCATGTTTTGAATTTGTGCCAGTTTCGTCTTCACAACAATTAAAAAGATTAACTGTAAATGTAGTACCTAGGTATATTTTATTATCAGGTATCATTAAAAAAACTTGAGTGCTCTTTTTCCTGCGTACAAAAAAATCGAGACATTTATAGAAAAACGCCTTAATTTTCTTTCGATAACAAAATATTTATAAGTAATTATTTCATAATAACACTAATAAAAGTTCTTTTAAATCTTATATAGGCCTTAACTTAGGGCTTAATATCATTTAATACAGAGAGACAAACAGTAACACTATGTTGTCAGTTCAAACGAAAATTAACACCGGTCATGGTCAATTTCACTTTCGTCTCACGGAAATATGTAGTGTAGTGTGTGCGATAGTTCCCGTCGCGTATCTGCAGTGGGCTTGTCACATCCGCTCCGGTATAGTCCGCTGTGCAGTAGGGAACAGATAAAATTAGCTCATTGAGTTTCATTCCACATAATGTTGTTACGTAATACCTATTACATTATTAGCAATCACGTTATTAAAAGATCTTACACCTAATTTATTGTAGCTTAGTTGTAAACATATCTGTTGATACACTATCTTTTCACAATCTCGCATTTGATGATCCGTTTGATAAATGGTATCATGGTTAACATCTTGAACTGCCATTGTGAAGGCCCAGGATTCGATTTATGTGGTTTTTAATTTCCGTTATTTATTTGGCAGTATGTTTGTGTGTGTCCTGTTGTCAAGTGTTTTGTACACGGCATCCACGACACAAGAGATTTCAGTAGGGGTTTACGTTATTTTTTAAGAAGAAAGGTCTCGTAATACCTAACATACACCTCTATATTTCCACAAACTCACTCACGTCTCTGACATAGTTCTGTTTCAATTTCGGTAATTGATTTGTGTAAATTGTGTTGCGACCTGATTCGGTTGGTATCACCTTATAACCTATTTACAGATTGATTTTAGTGACAATTTATCAAATTGAAACGAATGCGGTCGAGTCATTCCTTTACTTACTCAATGTGAATCGAGTGTTGAGTCGAATTCCCACCGTGCCGTGATGTTTTGTCACAGTTAATGATTTGTAGTTCACACTTAAAAAATTGTTATGATTTTGTCAAATCTGTCCCACTGCTGGGCTTGAGTCTCGTCTAACAATGTTGGCGGTATAGGTGAAATGAAATAAAGGCTAAGTAACGCCCTGAGTTAAGGATTATGAATGTATTTCATAAATTCTGTCAAATCAACCGTTTTGGCTTGATGTTATTTCAAACACAAACAAACAGAGCCCTCCATCTTTCAATCTATACTAATAATATAAAGCTGAAGAGTTTGTTTGTGTTTGTTGAACGCGCTAATCTCAGGAACTACTGAACCGATTTGAAAAACTCTTAGTGTAAGATAGTACATTTACGAGGAAGGCTATATTAAAACTTCACTCACACTGAAATGAATAAGAGAGGAACAGCAATGAAAAATATTGAGAACACGTAAAATTATGCGGGCAGTGCAGCGGGCGATTGCTAGTTTTATTATATGAATAGACAGATGAAATGGATTAGGTATCATCAAGTTATGTCGTATCTCACTACGTACTCCTATATTCAATTGTTCTGCATTAATACTATCAGTAATTTATGTAAACAGGTAATTAGTTGCAATAAACTGAATTACACATAATAATATGTCGTAGGAACTTTTTGGTCATACAATTAATGACGACATGATGTTAAGATCGACGATGTTATAATCCGATGTAAATTATTCCTTATGATTTATCATGACATTTTTATTAATGAGACAGGCCCAAAACTACTGGTTTAATATTAGATAAGATTAACTAGAGATTGATGATAGATACGAGTAAGTTATTATTGAGAACACATGTTAAATTTTTGAAAAACTTATTCAAACCTTAAAGATAGGTAACTCTTAAATACCCTTAAGAATAAAGGCGGTATTGGTGTGAAATACCTATCTAAAAATCAATAGCTTATATAAACAATAACGATTGATTGACATGAATTTTCATTATAAATATCAATATTCAATAATGTCTCGATTGGACTTGAACTAAACCTTTTCAAATGAAACTACACACACGGGTTCAAATATTTTAATAATAAACGCAGATGAAATAAACTTATACAAAATGCCCGACAACGGTGTGAAATCAATAAAATCCTATACAAATTACTTATCTACCTCAGTATCTGCAATGGTCTAAACCAGGGGTTCCCAACCTTTCCCTAATCAGGGACCACTGTAATATCAATCTTGTTAGTAGGGACCACCACTATGTAGATATAAAAAAAATAATGACTACTTTAATTTGATTTCTGAGCTTCCGGCTCAACGCCCGTTACATTAAAAATCATGCGCGGACGTTTTTTTGCCTTCTGCGGACCACTGGTTGGGAACCACTGGTCTAAACGAAACGAATAAAAAAAGTCACTTAAAGTGGTGTGTGGTTGGGCGTGATCTGCCATCAACCATTGACATTGTCATCACGCTTGAATAGTATGTTTATTTTGACGTGAATCCTTTTTTAAATATGCTACCGTACGGGGATATTACTTTAAACCTAATGATAATAAAATCGGGAGTACAGTTTGGCGTTGTAGCTTCGAATCTATCGTTTACATCCATCACATTACAGTGGTAACTGGATAGCTAAAGGATCAAATAATAAATTACAATAACCGAGAGAGCGAAATCGCGCGTGGTGGAATGGAGGGGGAAGCGCCGCCTATTTTAAAGATATTTTACGACGTAAATACATAAATAAAAATATTTTATTTAAACATATTAACCTGTAATATAAACGTATTCACGTACAATACACAGCCGTGTCCATGACCCATTTTTATTGGAATTTTATGACAAATCTCTTAATTTTTAATCTAGTAACATTATGATTGATTTGTAGGCCTTTTGATTTTAAATTGTCTCTTATTTCTACAAGATTATTTTTTTAACTCCATCCCGCAATATATAAAGTTAGCTTATGAATTATTTATTTTGCAAGTCTCTTTTTTAATACAATACCACTTGAATTTGATTTGTAGGTACCTAAGGAAAGGTTAAACCTGTGTACCATTTAGGTACTTGTCATTCCGATGATCATATCAATAATTGTAGCAATTTACATAGAAATTCAATCTGTATTGTTTTGTGAAGTCTATAATGAAAATAAAAATCTCTAAACCTTTTATCTTTTAAATGAAGATGGAATTATGACCCTCAAAGATTAAACTTTTATTTCTCTTTTGTTTGTCCCCTTGTAAATTGAATCGATAGATACAAATTCTTTTTGGCTTATCGTCCAATTAGCGGTACCGTAAACAACCCTTGCTTAATCCGAAAAGGAGCAATTAGTCGCTCTTATTTTTATGCCTCTTTAATGATTTTAATACCCTTCAGGGCGAGCTACTATAAAGTAAAATATAAATCGGATTAAGAGGTTTAATTCTCTAAGAGGATCTCGATAAACAATAATATTGAAATACACTATGCATTCCTGTAAAAATAGGAACACGAAGACTTCCTTTTTCTATCCCCTTTTACCATCGAACGCTCCCGCGTGTGCGGCAGGAAATGGGAATCCATATTTTCGTTGTAGTTATTTTTCCGGCACGGTGCGCGCTTTGCTTTGTCATTTCTCATTCGTACCGCGTAAGGCCTCTTGTTGATGGTACGTTTTCTTGACCGTACGGCGTGTTTGCCGTGCGGTAGAAAAAACGTACGAGCATGTACATAGCCCGGCAAAGTTACCGGTCGAGACAATGTTTATTTATATTCATCTCGGTTAAAACCTAAGCAGACTGTCACTAAACCGTGAAAACGTCCGGCGTCGTGGAAACGCTCACGAACATTGCCATACAACACTGGTACAAATCTCGCCGTGCGTAGACACGGTGCGCCGAGGGGGACGCACGGTGCACACGGTGGCGCCGCCGTGCCGTAACTCAGCCGCGTCTGTGTACAAGCTCTCATAGCAAACCATACAATACTGACGACCGCGCCTACGCACAGCGAATTCACCGTGGATTTTTACGCCGAAAAAACGTGTGTGTACAAGAGGCCTAAGATTGATATAGTAAATGACTTACGTCAATGTTCCCGTTAATAATAGGCTTCCGTTAAAGGAGCGTTCAAATTCAATTCAAATTCAAATTCAAAATCATTTATTCATATAGGTATCAAAGATACACTTATGCACGTCATTTCTTGAATCTACTCCCACATCGTAAGGTGCTTTGACATGGAAGAGAAGAAGCGGGGAAAGAAACTCCCCCGCACATCTTTTTAAAAATAATAATAATACAATAGACGTTTTACAAAAAAAAATCTAACCTTAACGGATTTGGATGCCGAACTACTCATATCCAAGCATCTTTGTCATTAATAATAGTCCTCTACATTATAATATCCCTTACTAACCAGCTGTGCCTTAACCCGCCTTTTAAACAATTCTACAGGCAAGTCACGTATTGACTTTGGGACTTTATTAATAGAGTTGTACACCAAGTGACATAAAAGATCGCTGCACTTTACTAAGGCGATACGAACACTTCACGAATTGATACATCCGTCTAGTTTGACGATCACAAATATCGCAATTTTGTTTATACACACCTATATTATTTCTTATGAATATTAAATTACTGAATATGTATTGTGAGGTGTAAGTATACCTATTTCTTTGAATATTTCACGCAACGTTCAAGTATTACGTAACACAATGTGGACCCAATGTAACACGCCTTAACGTTTTTCTGTATCCCTCTCCATCTCCTTAAACCTAACGTAACACATAATTTACCATTTATATCTAAAATACGCGTATGCGCTTTAATTTGAAATCGTATGGTGATGACAGAAACGTATCCGCTATTAAAATATGAAGTTTTTTTTGTATTATAATACGTCCAATGATATAAAGCAAAACTGTTTTGAATCAATTGACTTAGATGACCTTTAGGTTAGGTTGATATTAGACATAACATAGTTTGCGGTTATCCAATTTGAGTAAGATTGATCTCGATTATTGAGTTAACAACAATATTGGCCTGAATGGGAACATAATTGAAGGTCATTGAGAAGGTTTTGTATCTATGATTTTATATTTGTTTATAAAGCCTGCACTTTTATAGAACGTCATCTTTGTTTTTCATAACAATTTTGTATACAAAACTTCCTTGACGTTTTCACCAAAATTTTTCGTTTTTGTGTTCTTATTTAAGAGTCCTGGGATCAACCCCTAATATGGAGAAATAACATTTAAAAGTTTGCATGAAATTGAACTAAATTTTAAAGCAAGCATTTTGAATTCAAATTCAAATCATTTGTTTCGTCTTATTAACTTAATAGCTCACTTAACTTTGAAAATTAGTGTTTGCATTAATCTATAATATTATATTTTCGGTCAAAATAAAGAAATGTGGATTAATTAATAACAAAAATATCTGAGTGTCTCAGAGTTTTTGGCAAATTCTACTTTTTAGTAAATAAGTGACGACCTTTGGTTCATTATAAGTTTCAGTTACTTTTGGCCGTTTCATACAGTAAAAACTAAAATTTCAGCAAACAAAGGTACGGACAACAGCTAGTTTTTGCTAAAATTAAAAAAGTAAATTGTAAATTAAAAAAATACTGTATTTTTTTTGGATGCTGTACTGCGCCCTAGGCCGTCGCCTAGTTTGATTATACGGACGGGCAGGCTTTGATACATTGCACCTGCGTAGTAAGTAATATTTCATGTAGTTGCAGAAAATCCCGAGTGATCCCTAGTCCCGCAGAAGTAGCCGAGTCGCGCGCCCGGTCGCCCGCATCAGCGGTGCGGCCGGGCGCGCTTCGAATACTATCGCGCGCGGACTCGAAGCGACCCAAAGCTCTAACTATTAACTTTTTAATTTAAAATCATGTGTGCTGGGCGTTAAAATAATTTTATAGACTTTTAAATTTTTGTTTTATTTTCGCACCGCTCTCATTTGTGTATACTGACGAAGCGGATGACTAAGGTAAGCGTCTTGATGATAATTCTTATGAAGTTTTAAATTTACATATATTATGGCACTGTTCTGCGAAGTACTTTTTTTTTATTACTACCCCAGTCTTCATGTTTTCGATAAGTCGAGTTAGCCTCGTGCGCCGAGAAGGCAAATTATTCAGAGTGCCGTAGAAGCAACACGTAACTGTTGCTACGGATTTGCTACGCATTGCCTACGGATAACATTTAAGTTTAATTTCACCTCATACTCGTACATTATCTTATTTTATGCCGTTTTCAGCATTAGTATTTTCAAAATGACTTGTTCAGCTTTTCAATAAGAAAAAAAAATCTATTTTAGTATCTTAGCGCTCGCTTACACTGTTTGATTGCTTATATCGCGCTGTTGAATAATAATAAAATTATACTTATACATGATATAATTTTTCATCAATAGAAATTCTATTTCCATACTGTATTTAATTAATTTCAAGCGAATTACGTGAATATTCTGTATATTTATAGAAATGCGAAGGCGCAGCTTTACTGTAATTAAATTTATTGACATGTCTGCTTGCGAAAACTCCTTAATGCATATTATAATTATATTCTGTGACTTGAACTAACAGACATGACTGAACTAAAAGAAAATAAATTTTCAGCAAAAACGTCAATAATATAGTTTGTCTTGTAACTTCGAGCATTCTATAGTACTAGAAGTCGCCCACGGCTCCGCCCGCGTAATTTTCCCGTTTTCGCAATATTTTTATTGCTGCTCCTCTCCTATTCATCTTAGCGTGACGTTATATAGCCTATAATCTTCCTCGATAAATGGACTATCTTTCACTAAAATAATTTTTCAAATCGGTCCAGTAGTTCCTGAAATTAGCGCGTTCAAACAAACTCTTCAGATTTATATATTTGTATAGATAATACAATAATTTAATTATATTTCATGAATTCGTCTATTGTCTAATTTCAAATAAATCCAAATTCTAAACAAAAAAAGTGGAAAAGCTGAAGGAAACCAAATAAAATGTGTCAAAAATTATAATTCTAAAAATTAAACCAATTTTAAAAAAGGTAACTGAAAAGTACGAAATAACCGATTAGGGACATAGAATTTCTTTTGAGGTTGACTGTACATAATTCACTATTGAACATACAGAATATACAGTTCACTATTGAAATATGTACTTCAAATATATATTCTTTAATTCTCGAGATAACTAATGCACTATAATCTTACATTATAATAAAATTGAAACTTGGGTGCAGGGGGCGGTCTCTTTTTGTCTGTGTGGTTGAAAGAATATCACGTAAAAACGGCTGATTTGACAGAACAATGAATGAAATACATAAATAATCCTGAACTCGGGGCGTTATTTAGGCTTTATTTTATTTAAATCAGTCCACTCTAGCAAAACTCAAAAAAATGTATGGGACTTCTATAACAGACGTGACTGACAGTTGACGTGGTCAGCCATATTGAAAAAACATACACAGAAACGAAGCGAGGGCAGGTCCACTAGTATTTTAATAAACTTAACTTAACAGTACTTTGAGTCTTGTAATAATTTAAAATGTAGATATACGTATACGTTTCTCAATTATTCGTTTATGAGGATGATCTCATCAGGAATTACTTTTGTCAATATGATATCAAATTATCGTTGCATTGTAAGTCCACGAAGCTTTACACACGACTTTTTAACGGGTCAAAATACGTGTCGACGGCGTGTTTTAGCGACGTGTTGTGTAAGGGCACTAAGTGATAAAATACTTTGTCGACAGTAACTCAAAATGCTGACGAAGAAACGAAACAAATCTGCCCTTCGGACGGCAGCGGTATCCTACTCCTCGACTGTCCACACGCAACGTTATACCTGCATTTTCCTCACGAGAGAGAACTGAAGGTGAGTAGCGATTATACTTGTAACATTTATTTTAGTCCAGTCAAATTAACAGTTCTCTACTACGATTGTATGGTCTACAACTTTTGTCTGACCTATTTTTACGATAATAATTCCGGTTTCGGAGAAAAATGCTAAAACCCCATTTTTTTTGACATGAATGAAAAAAACCACACATGGGATCAATGGGGACTTTTGACATTTTATTTGTAACTAGACGATACCCGCGGCTTTGCCCGCGGAAGAGTAGAATTCATCCTAAGGGAACCTCTATACGGGATAAAATCTATCCTATGTCCTATTCCTGGATTCAAACTATCTGTGTGCCAAGTTTCAGCTTAATCCGTTCAACGGTTAGAGCGTGAAGGAGGGACAAACATCCAAATATCCAAACGTCCTTACAAACTTTCACATTTATAATATTAGTAGGATTAGTAGGATGACGTATTTAATATCTGTACAAATTTTCAGCTCTATGCGAATTATTCCTTAGATTTAGGTTTTTTTGATCTATTTTGACTGGACTATTTTGTTTTATTTACTCTTTACAAAAGGTTCATATAGTTTTTAAATACATTATTACCCATAACGTGACCGAGATGGAGTTGTCTCGAGGTGTCTACAGATGTCTATGGACACAATGTGGTATTCAAAACCACAACAAAAGAAATAAAACATGAAGTGAATATTTATTTCGACTCAAATTAAATTTTTAATTTGCTGCGTTGAATAAAGAAATGGACCTTCATTTACAGTTTCCCAAAGAGTACAAGTATAGTCATGATAACCTAGTGGTTTGAAGGTTGTCTCCCGAACAGGAGTCCGGGGTTCAAACCAAACGGCACGCACTTCTATTTCAAAAAGTTATGTGCGTATTAGATACTAATTATCTCTTGCTACGGCGAAGGAAAACATTGTAAGGAACCTAAACACACGAGAGTTCTACATAAAGTTGTAAAAGGTGTGTGAAGCCTGTCAATCCCCACCAGGTCAGCGTGTTGGACTATTGCCTGTACCCCTCACAAACTGTGAGAGGAGACCCGAGCCCAGTAGTGGGACAGTTATAGGTTGTGATGATGATGACACGTATAGCCTAGATAGATGTAAAATGAGTTTTTTTTGTGTACAAGGTCGTAAATGTAAGTATGTTGTGACAGGGCTGGCGATATATGGTGAAGTTAGCCGCACACAACAACGGGGCGAAGATCCACCATCAACAGTTAACCAAAGAAGACGTGCCAACAATAGTTGATAAGTGTATCAGCTTTATCTACGCTCACGGTATATATTTATTGTTACATCTTAGACACACAGATATACTTACACACACACATGCACACACACGCAAACACATACACAGACACACACACGCTATGGCGACACGACAAAATAATTGAAACAGTAGGTACTATTATTACCAAATAGTGTCGCAGGTTTCATTTAAATTTTATTTTAATAGAGCTGTTTTTATACATTTAAGTTTTTGTAAGTTGTTCTGCGCCATTTTTTAGCGCCGTCGTCGCACTTGTTAGTGGATAATATTTTTGGCGTTAAGTGACAGGAAAAAAGCTGGCCGCAAACGTCCGGAATTCGCTTCAGGAGGATTCCTTAATGACACGAAATTGATAATTGGTGATTGGTAGTGGTTTTTTAAATGTTTGTCTATCTACTTGATCCGGCTAATCTCTTAAACGGCTGAACCGATTTTGACGGGACTTCCACTGGCGGGTAGCTGATATAATAAGGGATAAGTTAGGCTACATTTTTACCTTAGTTTCCGGCATAGGTTTACCGAAGTGAAGCAAGGGCTGGTCCACTAGTTAACACATAAAACACTTGAAAGTGTATTAAATAACTATAGATAAAATTATGTATTGGCAACAGGCAGCCTCTCTGAAGGGATATACCGGCGGGCGGGGAGTAGTTCGGTGCTGTCAGAACTATTGGCGCGTTTCCGACGAGACGCGTGGTCTGTACAACTTAGTCCTGGGGAACATTCAGAACACGACGTGGCCGGGGTACTGAAGAGGTTCTTCCGAGACCTACCTGAGCCTCTTGTACCCCAAGAAGTACATCACGCGTTGATAACTGCTCAAGGTAGGTACACTTAACCGACTGCGTGAGTTTTTTGAGCGTATGTATTGTATTTATGTATGTTCATTTAGTTTGTCACTGGCTAGGCCTCAATGTCTTGAAGGATGTCAACGCGCTCTAGGGCCTCAATGGCTTAACGGATTTCAATAATATGAGGTGTTATTGGATTTGTCTCGAATGCGAGTGACATAGGATATAGAATTTTTTGTCCCCCCCTAAATTTGAGAAG
This sequence comes from Lerema accius, assembly GCA_001278395.1. Lineage (NCBI taxonomy): Eukaryota > Metazoa > Arthropoda > Insecta > Lepidoptera > Hesperiidae > Lerema > Lerema accius. The sequence goes on from LGAG01000201.1 coordinate 14,316, forward strand.
TCGATTAATGATAAAGCGAGTTCTGTAGGCCGATGTTGTAATGACGGTTGCAACTCATTCAGATAAAGAAATTTACGAATGCTATTGGGACTATTATAATTCATTATCGAGTTTGAACATTGAATCTCTCATAGAAAAGGAATCTTAAATCCTGCTATTTCCTTGTCCTTTTTTCATTAGCTTGAACCAGCTGAGACGATGGGTTTGAACTCGGTTTGTAGTAGCCGTCGTTATTATTATTCGTTATGATTGAATTTTATAGTTCTTCGTTTATAAAATCAACGAAATACTGGATAATATGTTTGTCGTAGATATAAAGGAAATGGATGTACGTCACGCAGAGTATAAACGCGTGATGTTGTCGCTTCCCTCTGTAGCAAGGAACACGGCTCGCAAACTATTTGCTCATCTGTACTTCTTGCATACTATGTCACATGCTAATAAAATGGGCGCAGAGAACTTAGCATCGGTCTGGGGTCCTACAATCATGCCCACAGCTTTGGTGAGACTTGTTTGCTTTTTATAACTTTTCTGTTCTATGTTACCTTTCACTTTTACCAAGATTCTATCTTTTTTTATCTGTATTGACGATAATACGTCTGAATTGCAACTAAATATATTTTTTGTAATTTAATGAAATTATGAATTCATAAATACAATTAATTAATTTGTGTACAATATTTGAAAATTCGAGCTTTTCAGTATGTTTGTGTAGCTTCCAGTTTCGAATTCAATTCAATCTTGACTCGAAGCAAGTTCCTAAATCGAAGCAATACTTGTAGACTAGCAACACACTGCAAACAGCGTGGTCATCAAAGGAGGTGTATGTAGTTCGCGATTTGATTGCGAACTTTGAAGTGATATGGGAACCAACTGAAGGGGAGAAACGAAGGGAGGCGGCAGTTAGACGCGTGTTAATGCGTGTATTGAGCAACTCTATTCCGGCACAACGTAAGGCCGCGGGCGATTTGAGGACGTGGGTCTACATACATGATAGGTCCACCTGCTACCAAATCGCTGTTAGTACGTTTGTTTGTTTACTGCTTTGCTAACTAAACCTGTCCTCCTTACTCGTAGTTTGGAAATGCATAAATAAACAACGCAACATACCCATAGCCCTACATTACGAATGTGTCGTGGGTCGATATAGGTAGGATGAATAGACAAATTACACACATTCAATATAACAACAGAAATTTAAATTCGCTACTAAAAATTCATCAGGCAATTTCTATACATTGTTGGTACAAAAAAAACTGCACAGCAGACCTAGGATTTTTTCCAATAGCTAGGCCACACTAAGACCTTAAAAATATATGGACTTAACTCTGTAACCACTCTCAATTTTGGACTAATTAAAAAAACATTTCTTAATGTTTCCATACTTACGAGTAATAATAACAATGCTTACTAGGTTATTTTGATATGAATTATGAGATGTAATTTCTTAACTTTACGTTATTTAATAAAAAATATTTTTTTAGCTAACTCCAAATAAAACTAGCGGTGATATTTGTATAGAGCTTTGCGAGAAAGCGAAAACAGAGTCACATTTACTTATGCTCGAAGAAGTGATATGCAACGATTCAATGCATCGTGTTGTACATGTCGATGACATAGTACTAGACGTAGTCTTACGATGGGGCTATTGGGACGAAGAAGACAGGAAAGACAATTATTTATTAGTGAGAGAGAATAAAGTACTACATGAAATGGAAGCGTTGAAACAAACTACATTAGTTTGTGGCGAATTACGACTAGCCAACGAGACGACTAAAGCGTTCAAACTGCACATGTTTGAATTAAATAACTCCAAGTTATGCTATTTTAAAGACAAACAGGTCGGTGTAATTTTTTAAACCCTTGTTTTTTGAGTTATTTTTAATTTATTTAATAAGAAACAACTTAACACTATTTATTATTATACACTGTATAACACGTCTTCATGCTAGAATAATTTTATTTATCCTAAAAGAACTATATTGTCATTAGGTACTTGTATTTTGTATTGATAATGGATTTATTTGTACAGGGATCACATAAGATCGAAGAATGGAACGTAAAGGATTTCCTCTGGTATTCGGGACACGAACCGAAACGGAATCCACAGTCGCGATGGGCCATCACTTTCATTCCGAAGAATAACAAGCCTAAGAGGTATGTATGACGTTATCTATAGATTATTACTCCTATTATTTTATGTCTGTGTTGATTACCATACAGCCGACTTCGAAAGGCGACAACGTCAATGATTACTTCTTTATTTTACATGGTCTGTTATTTAAACATATTTTTAATTATTTCCCATCGATATAATTTTTTTTCTTTTATGACAGACTGACATGACTTAGAATATTCTAGATTTCAGTTTTCATTCACATATATTATTACGTAATCTTAAAAGTATATAGTCGAGTCCCATTGTAAAGAATCTCGAATCTTACATTACACAATCTCGAATCCAAGAGTAAGTATTGTAATTACTGCAGGAGCAAGGATCGCCCCTGGTTCGGCTGTACGGTCGCGGGGGCGGTGACTGAAGACCAGCTCAAGTGGATGAGTGCCATTATGTTCTCGGAACATAGCACCATCTTACCAGTGCCTCGACTCGTCATCACCTGAATGTGTATGCACCCTAAATATTATTTATCTTTACCGCGAGAAATGTCCTAAATGATAAAGAACACTTGGAAAATATATTTTTTTCTGTTTTAAAAAATCCCTATCTTGCCATCTTTACTTCATATGTACAAGTATGCTGGAATATTAATATTTCTCCAAATAGCTAAATATATAGAAGATCGGAACTTTCTCTACATATAAACAAAACAATACCTCTAGGGAAATCATAACCCTACTTATTTGTTACTTTATGTACTCCCCTTTTTGATACTTACATTTTATATAATTGCCAAAATCTCTTCGGATCACTTTCGGTGTTTCAGAATGTAGTCTATTAAGAAATTGTATTCCTATATAAAATATTATGTTTATGAACATAATATAATGACCTATACCATCTACATATTACTATGTTATTAGTATAACTTTAAATTATATGTAAATTGTTTAATTTTAAATGGTGCTGACTTCTCTGAATGAGAAAAATTTAAATATCAATAAGGTCAATCGGTTTCACGAAATAATGATTGTCATTATCGTAAAGTATCGAATTTAAGATATGAAGACTGCTAAGGTAGAGAGACTCGAAATTTTGCATTGTCATGCGGGTAACTTTTTGTTTGAATGAAATACCTAAAAACTTGCATTTCATGAGGCATTCGAATTAAATTTCGTTGGTCGTTATCAGGGACTGAACAAGAAAATTGATGTATGCTTATTTTTACTTTATATATCATATTAAAGTAAGTCCTGTACATATGTAGTGTAGAAATAGTATGAATTGATCTGTTGAGAATGATCCGGACAATTCTGTAAATATACGTATTAGTAGTATTAAACAGTAGTGGTGACTGCGTGTAAATATTAAATATAAGAACAAAGAGAGTTTATTATCGTAGCATTAAGCTGTAATATACGCTTGAAGAGAATATAAATTTTTAACTATTAAAACTTCAGTAAATATTTTCGTACTGTCGCGCTTGTTATAAATATCGCCCTGAAGTCCAGATCTCACTGTATCTTCCTACAAAATATTTTTACCTGTCATTTTTAAGTCATTTACTAATATACCTATAGCTCTTTAGAATTCTTTTAAATACCTACGACTGATACGGTGCTAGATAGGTTTTAGAAAACTAGTTCGGCTCAATTTTAATAAAAATGTTCCTTTCAAAAATGAGTAATTTCCCTAATCTATTTTTACCAAATAATATATTTTGCCTATACACCTACTATTTTTCGATATTACTATAGCATTTTCGTAAAAAAAAAGTTTTGAAATTAAAAAAAATATATACTAGATCTTCTTACTAATAATTCTACTTTGAAGCGACTATATTGTTTGTATAGCATACTTTATTAGGATATTAATGAGAGCTATATATCTTACGAGTATGTGAGTGTGACCCAACAACAACTAAACTTAACTTGATTCAAATGTTTCTTAGCAGAAATAGTGACATTAGTCTTCTAGTGGATTTGATTTCGTTGGTGTAACATTATGCACCTTCGCCAATTTCTTAAAGTTGTGTGTATGAATTATTGAGCGTATGTGCGCGCGCATTTGTGTGTGTGTGTGTGTATATATGTATGTGTGAGTACGCGCGCGTGTGTGTGTGTGTGCGAGTGTGTGTGTGTAAGTGTGTGCGCGCGCGCGCGTTTATGTATGTATGTGTGTGTGTAAGTGTGTGCGCGTGCGTGTGTGAGTGTGTGCGCGCGCGCGTGTGTGTGTGTATGTGTGGATCTATTTAATATTATATGTAGAATACGTGGTGCGGGTCACATTCCTTGTTCTACAGTTACTTTAACCTTGTCGTAATGATTATTAATCAAATCAATTAATTGGAAGTTATTTTTAAAAGAAAACTTAGTCGATTTCTAATCGTTTTAATTCATTAACCTTTAAAATTAACTGATTTGCGGACGATTGAGATATGATATAAACTGATAGCTCAAGCCTTATTTAATTAATTCATGAAAATACAAAAGCAGCTACCTCTACTGGAAAATATACTACTACTACACTATTGAAATAAAAATTCTAGAAATAAGCTTTATTAGTATTTTCTTTTTGACAAAAAACCGTATATATTTTTTCTATCCTTTACTGTCCCGCACCGTGATATTATGATTATTATGTTAATTCCATGTATCGTAAAATATAAGGTTGGTGGTATAAAAGATTTACTACTTCTTTGAAAATATAAATAGAGTAGCTGTGTCATGGACACGGTTTTGTGTTGTACGTGAATACATTTATATTGTAATATAAATTTTATTTTTTTAAATAAAATATTTTTTATTATGTATTTACGAAATAAAATAACCTCAAACCGGCGGCGCTTTTCCCATCATCGCGCGCGATTTTCATGCCTGCTATACATTATCGGCCATGATGGACAATCGTTGATGGTCTGTGATCGGCGACGATCATTGTACAAGCATCCACAGTATCGTCCGTGATCATTTATTGAGCGGCAGCCTTCCCTAATGGACGTGGAATTTGTTGCAGCTACTGTTCATTTAATTTCAATTTTATCAATGTTGTTGAATTAAAGGTCATAAAAAATTATTCGAAGACAAGATGGTGTAGTTTGAGCATTCATCGTAATAAAACAATGCAAAAATAACTACCTATACACATTAATTGGTGATACTAATCGGCGATAATGTGTGCGCGCAACACAACTACAACCGATTCCCTTTGATTCGTGCCCAAAAAACCGCTAAGTCACCGATCGCGGCGATCACGATGACGATTACGGACGATGATGGGCGACTACAGGCGATTAGCCCTTCCACATTATCGTGCTCGCGTATAATCGCCCATCATGGCCGATAATGTGTAGCAGGCATCACTCTTCTCGCATTTTTACGCTTCGCGATTTTCACACTTTACTAAATAATTTTTTGATCACTTCATTATCCAGTAGTATAATTTAAGTTTGAATGTTGACGATAGAATCAAAACTACGAGGCCGAACTGTAACCCCGATTTTATGTTTAGGTTTTAGGATTGCCCCCCTATTCACGTCAAAAATTAATAGGCTGCAAAGTTTTGTTCTAAATTTAAATCCAATATTGGATAGTGGCTGTAGACTGATATAAATCTCAATAAATTAAACATTCACAAAGCCGTATTTGAATCGATCCTGGATATAAATAACCAACTAGCGAATGATTTAAAATAAACGAGTCAACAAGATAACTTCATATGAATTTCTATTTATTCTTTGTACCAAAAGAGCTTGATTTATTTTAATCTAAAAGGTTTGAAATTTCTCCTGGAATAAAATTATATATCTGAATAGTACATCTTTTATACCATTCGGAATAGATTAATAACATATTATTATATTGTCTCTTCTACGTATAATATCGTAACTGAAAAATGGCAATTTTACTGTAGACCTGTTTTGTAAAGACTATTAAAACGATGATGCTTATAATATGCTTTTATCAACATGCGATTTTCATGTTTACTTCAGAAGATAAAAACACATGAGAATAAGGAGATTAATGGAAAGTAGTACACGCACTTGGTGAGTTACGATCAGGGATGCCTATACAAAATATTTAGATTCCCCGTCAGAATAGTGCCAATTTCCCAATTTTCCCCCGTTACATAGACTACCTCAGCAATATTGACCTTTTTATGTCTTACGTCTTTCTTTTCTCTGCCTAATTTATCCAAAAAATTGTAATATTTTTCGTCTTCTCTTTCTTATTACATTTGATTGATTCCCCAAATTGGCCTTTTTTAAGCTTTAAATGAGTATTCAATAGAAAAAATTACCTAAATATAGATATGAAATTGCTAATGCCCCAAAATTCCCCGTTTTCATTTATCACAACCCCCGCGTGAACATCCCACTCCCCGAAAATCGGGTAACTACCCACATATTGGCAGTCCTAGTTATGATGGAATACGTAGGAGGAAATCATCGCATATCGAACAACATCAATCAAATCGAAAATTAACGGTTTTTTTTTCAAATTCATTGGATAATAGCTAATTTCTCGCGCGATATTACATTGTCATCTTACGACTATTCAACCAATAACTGGCCAGTATTTAAAAATCTTTTATAAAAACTGAAAATAAATTAAAATTATTTTTTCACTGTCCGGTAAAGCTCGTCAAACTAACTTGGGCGGTATTGTTCGATAAGTGACGATATTATATAGGATGAATGTTTAATACAACATCTTGATAAGTCTCAATTGAGAGTAGGTTAAGTTGTTGTATTTTATATTTATCCTTAGATTTAAGTAGGTTAAGAAAAATGTACATTCGTTCACCGCTGGTGCCTATGCAGTCACCATAGGTTAAAATATATTACTCTACTACATATAACATGTATATTATGTAGGTAAGTTTAGTAATAAATTCAATCAGCTAGCCTGGAACTAAAGTGGCGTATGATACAAAATAAAGTTATCAAACGAAACGCGTTTAAATTCACTATGCTTAAATAACCAATCAAATTCTAAAGTTGTATTTTAATAATAACCTTACTTTGGTGACCGATGACATTTGAGATCACTTTTGCTTGGCTTAATTTATTGTTTTTAAGTTTAAAAATGCTCATAGCTAATAATATTATATGGACCACTTTAGTTCCAGGCTAGCTAATTATAGTGACATTGGTCGAACGGTCGATATCAAAGTTCATTCACCAATATTAATGAGAAGGTTATTTTGATCCAGGTTTATAATTTGTTATTTATGATTATACTACAGTTATATGAAACTCAATTTGGAATAAAAATTGTTTTATTTTTAATAATATTAAAAATTATGTTGTATTGTTTGTGATCAACCATTTACTTTACCGATTGGTAAAAGACTTTTGGAACGAATAAAGCTTTTAAAAATATTTTTTGTGAGTATTATATCGATTGTAATTCTTAAGGCGTGAATATACGTGAATTGGGCTTTTTAGCGCAGGGGTAATTATCAGTAGGATTCCAAAAAATATATTTATGTTAGTCTACTTAATACACAGCAAAGGAACATTATTTTCTAAAAAAATTATGTACAATTTAAAATATCATAAATAACTATGCAAATTGACTTCTGTTTCGGCAATTTGCGCAAGGTTTTCTACTAATCAGTAGGATCAGATAGTTTTTGATTGTCATCAACTTATTATCTTACGCTAAAATATCAAAGGAACCAATTTTTATTTTTATGAATACTTCCTTCTTTCATTTGTAATGTTTTTTTTTCGTAATTCATACTCGCTAATCGCAGTGAGTTCCGTCTGTAAAGAAAATAAGCGTCCAGTAACATTTGGCAGAATCGCGAAAGGTCATTCACGTATATCATCTCCTTAATAGAGCTTGTCACGGTACAAGAAGGCGACGAATCGACCAATGTTTTACTCCCCAATACAACTATGTCAATTACGTAGGAGGGATTAATTATAGGTTAATATTTAAGTAATCACTGGGCTTCACTCGGTATTTAGTCTCATGAAACAGTAAGTCTACCACCCACACCACCACCAAATAATAAATACATTTTTAAGTAAGACCTCAACCCATTAAGGATCCACTACTGAGCAGGGTCACTCCTCATAACTAAGAAGGCCTACAGCATACTCCACCACGCTGCTCCAGTGCGGATGGGCAGAGGGGTTAGTGCCCAACCCATGTTTCGGATTTTTTTTGCCACCCAAAGGCCTCCGACATGGTAACAACCGGGACCGATGGCTTAACGTGCACTCCGAAGCACGGAAACGCTCAAGCTATGTTTTGCCACTAGTGGTCACCCATCCACTTACCGACTGCGCCCGCAGTAGCTTAACCTTGTCGATCACTTAGGATCGACGCAAGCCGCCGGGCTACGAGCGCTTTATAGCTCTTTAAACATAAAATACTTATATTACAATTTTTGTCATTACTGTTGACATCAACATTTTCTCAAACCATACCAAGCAGGTTTCATATATTATAAGTTAAAAAGTGAAACATCGCGCTACCTAAAATTTATTTACCCGAGTAATAATATATCTCACTTTACTTAATTTATTACTTTCGGCTATGTAATAAAACTTTAAAATTTAAATCATTTATTATGCACTAAAGCTTTTCCATGTGAAAAATATTTTTTAGATTTTTTTATGATTTTATTCTCAAATTTACAATAAAATTTTCTTACAATAGAAATAGTTCATTAATAAAACCTAAACATTTAGAAATAGGTACCTTTACCACTAAATCCGACGTGAAGTGAGCCCGTATATAAATAATTGTATAATGTATATACTTATATTTACAGTCCATATTTTTGACTTGTCTTAATTACCACGCAGTTTTATTTAGTTTACTTTTAAACTTTGTAACGGATTTCACACATTTTCATGTTTATCAAACTTCTCAAGTACTTTTTTTACTGATCTCATCACTTTAATATCACATATGCTTAAATATTCACAAAAACTGATTTGAAAATTTATGTTTTTATCTAAAACATAAGACAAGTTAAAAAAACGGACTATAGTTTAGACAGCAATAATTATAGATGAGTGCTTTTCATATTGTATTTATTGATGGCGGAATTGGTTAGTTTTCTCAGAGCTTTTTCCCGACTTTTTAGGTTTATCATGTACAAAATATACCTATTATTTTAGTTTAACGTCATAATTAAAATTGTAAATATCATGGTTTTAGTTTGCTATATGAAGCTAAAATAAATACGTAGATAGATTTATAATTATGTAACTTATGTAAATACTGTCATATAAATTCTCGCTCTCCTGAAAAATTATGAAAGCCAGATTTTTTTTGTTTGCCTAATTTAATAATACATATAAATACATTACGCTTTATCTAGTTTTTTCCGTTTATTTCCACGCGTACGTAATAGTTAAGAAGGTATTTTATTTGCGTATAAAAATACTAGATTTTAGAGTATTTTTTTTTTACTATTAGGTATATGCAGTAGCTATGTTCTTACAGATAAGTAAAAATAAGCATGCATTAAAATATGACTGTTCAAGAATACGCCAAACGGATGCCTCTGATAAAATTTTCGTTTTAATAAATTGAGAAAAAAATTAAATAGAAGGTTTCTGCATATCTTTAAATTTTTTATACCACTAATTTTTATTGAATACCGACCTTTATTTTTCATTTAAATTATAATGTATATGTTCCAATAATAAATCTATACGTTTTACTTAATTTTTATATTAATGTAAATAATGCGTATCTCAAACTACAAATGTAATTTGTGACTCATGTATTTTATCAAATGTATTCGAGTGATATAATGTCGTTCGCAATTATTACGAACGTTTAATTATTATAATTAATTAATCATAAACGTGAGTATAAGACCGTTGGTCTTAATATTTAATTATTGTGATAATACGTATACATTAGATACGTTAAAAATATTCAATTCAATAATTATTATTTTATATAATTTTAGTATAGTGAAAAATCTGTCTCCAGCGCAAATTAAAAAAGAAACTGGGTGAATAATCCTTATTTGCAGTTCCTTAATTTTCTTTTACTCGTAAATGCTTAAAAAGTGAATTATGTATTTGCATAAAAATGCATACAATGCATAAAATTTGCATAAAAATGCACTGCAAAAAAATTTATGTTCATGTAAATGTACCTATTCTAAACGGTTGGTCTCGTGTTTTGTAAATTCGTATCCCAGACTTATTTTATGTCCATTCACAGTTATGTCAGTAGAAGGCACAAGTGAGAGAAAAGAGGAAAAACGGAATATACATTGTTATTATTTAGTTCAAATCAAAACTGCTTCAATTATATTTCTTTTTATAAAAAAATTAAAAGAGCTTATGAAGTAAAAGGTACTGTTACCTACATTGGAAGGTCTCGTCGAAATCGTAAATCATACAATTCGATTCAAATAAGTCTCAACGATTTTAAAATACCGATTGACTATATCGATCAAATACTCGTACTGGTACGGAAACTATTCGTTTAGTAATATTCCTACGTTTCCCGTGTATAATTACTTTGTTAACATTTAACAAGTTTAATTTTTTATGACATTTTGTAAGTTAAGTTGTATAAAATATTTTACGAAAATAAAGTTATTCGTGAAATTATAAGTTTATTATAATATTTTTACTTTATATTTACTTAAAAATAAGAAAAAGACCATTAGTTACCGATAAATTATGCATAAGTGTATAAAATATATGAGGGATGTGATTTAATGTCACACTATACAACGACTTATACATACTTAGCATATTATTTGCATTACGTTAATATATTTATGAAATTAAATGCACGATAGTGAGACTATGCATCTGCCTGTGCCAAATAAAACATTTGAAAATCAATCGTAAAAAGTAAATTTACATCAATACTGTAAACAATAAATCGCTTACGACTATCTGTAATTAATCATTTCTTACATTTTGAATTATTACTTGATAATTTTATAGATTCTAATATGAAAAGCACAAGTGGAAATTAAGTAAGTCGTTGTATCGTGCGACTGTACTTTATTGTACGGTTAAATCAATGTATGTATTGCCAGGAAATCAGTGTAACTGTACGAATATCCTCTATCTTTGATACCTTCTATCTACGGAATTATAAGTCCGAGTATTGTATTACTTTATTTTTAGTATGATTTCATGAATAAACTCTTGACTAATATAAAGTATTTTATTTTTATACTCCCTCTTAAATAGCCGCCATAGTGTTTGAATGCTTTTATGATGATAACTTTGATCTGACACTACATTCAGACTGGTTCTAATAGCTCGGTTGATCCCAAATTTTCGGCTGTTAAGGTTCAATACATTACAAACACACACACACACACACTTCTGAATTTCAAATAGGCACCTTAGGGACAACTTATAACTTTATTTACTACTCTATATATTCTATAACTCTTGGTTTGACAATATTTCAATCTATACCTAATGCTAAATTACGAATATTTCTAAACAAAAGATTGAAGAAATGAATTAGCTGTTTTCACGTTTTTTGCTCGTGGACTCATTTTTATTTCGTTAATTTATAATAAGATTTAATCAGAGATGCGTATGTCTAGATTTGGAACTATAATATACCTAAATTTCAATAATTGGTTTATAGATTTCCATTTACTATTAAGGGACCAGCGATCATTTATAGACGATCGCTGTAAGGGACACTCTTTTAAATGTAAGTATCTTCAAAAACAAAGATCTAAACAATGAAAATATAACAGAACTGAAACCAATTGATATTAACAAAAAAACTATTTTTTGTTCGCCTACCACCCACCGCATAAATCAATCGTAATCGTGAAATATTTTTATTTGTTTCTGTTTCGGCGTTGGGTAGTCAGATATACTTTATTTATGCGGGTCAACTGTTTTGGACTAACAACGCTAATGTCTAGAAGTTACTGGGACCTTATATGGGACACTTTCCGTGAGGTGACACTTCTATATAGTCTAATATTTTATCAATATCGCTTAGTTGGATATCTAATGTTGAATGGAGTAGGTACGAAAAGGTACGTTTTTTACGTCGATTCCGATTTTGATATTGACCCAAATGGGGTATAAGAGGTCCGAAATGAGAATTAGTTAAAATTAGAAATAGCTGGAGCTCTACGTGTAGGTTCCAATTCTAAGTCCAGATTTAGGTTAACATTAAAATTAGAGAATAGTTTTCAAATTCCCATTTTCCAACGTACATATTAAATTAAATAGTTACTGCATTGAACGTGGACGTTTGTTTGAGTCTGGAAATAAGCTTTGTATTTATAGATGCGCTCGTTTGTTAGGTAATATTAAAGGAAGATACTTTCTTATTCTGAAAACTCAGACCGGAAAGATTTTTCTCTTTCAGTATTGCTTTGTTGTGAAGTTCTCGATAAAATCAACTTATTTAAGATACCTACCTACACAGTATTAAAGCAACTCAACCATTTCTTTATTTTATGTACTTTCCTATAGGGACATACAACATAAAAAAGTAAAAGCAGGCAAGTTACCTGGAGATAAATTATTACAATTACCCACTGAAATTCGTAACATAAGGCAGCATTTACATACTTAATATCAACCAAACGTAAACGCGGAGAAAAGCCTCTTATCTACTAGGTAGGTACCTATGTTTAGGTAGGGAGGTACTCACTTGTTCTCACCTCATGGAATTACGAGATAGTAAGCGCACTGCCCTAGTAGCATTTACTGGTCTCGGCCGGGAATCAAACCCAGGTTATCACCACTTTATTTCCTTTATACTTTAGATTTAGAATAGCCAGTTTAACTTCGAAGTTTACGTATCAGTGTGACAAATCAAAAGATGTTTAAAATACCAGAGCAGCATAATGTCGCGAGTGCCAGGCAGCGACGGCGCGGCAGCGCGTGACCGCACGCTACCTCCCCGCAGGACGCCGCATCCAAACAAAATTACTTTTAACATTAATAAACCATATCTCTCTAATTTGCCTTTACTTTCTCCTTCTTTTAATAAACCTCTGAAAACCTTCTCGTAATGTGTACCAGTTGTTTTTTACCCCCGCATGACATCAGGCGACTTTTTCTGCTGTGTTTCACTTTGTCATGTAATTGAGTTATCACGTTATAACATTTAATTAGCGAAACTTTTGACGAGTCGGCTCGTGTTTTGTGGATTGTGAATATTAAACAGGTTAACTAGCAACGAGTATGGATAGCAAGAACGTGGTTACGAGTAAACAATTAACTGAGGAAGAGATTAACCGGGTATGTTTCTACTTCTTGACTTTAGCGATCTCGCCTGGGTGCCTATTTGATCAGCACGCTAGACTTACCTATTAATACCATACCAATATTATTAATACCAAGCGGAGGTAGAACTGCCACTTTATTCATAGAATTATGTAACCGGTATGAAAAGCGTTCTTTCAATAAGATACCTCCCGTATTATTGCGCATATTATTCGAGGATTTAGGATCGTGCAAACATTTAAAGGTTTGACATTATGGTTGGTTGGTATTTTCGATAATCATTTTCGTTTAATTATAGTAATGTAGCTATTAGATTGTTTCTTCTACTTGATTAGTAAGTATAGGTATTTCGACAAACATGATAATTACTACCTGAAGAGTTAAACGATAATTATGTATCTTTATTCTTTACGATGTCGATAAAAAATAACAGAATTCTGTGTAGGATTTCTCAAAGTCCAAAATTATTTTTATTCATAGGAAGCTGCTATCGAAACTTCGCCGTTTAATCAGCTCGGCTGTAAAATTGCTTTTTTCAGTTGCTGATTTGTGCCTAGTAGGTATGTGTCGACTTGCACATTTGGGTTTCGACTTTGGAAGAACTCCAGTAGATTTTCACTTTGGGAGGATTTGCGTTACATAAAAAATAAAAAATTGCCAAAATATATAAGATTCCCAATAGAAAGCTGTCTAGACAAGTCTTTTAGTTATTACAATTTAGTTATTAGTTTAAAAGTAGGTAACCTATTGGCTAGAGATAAACATACATCGCGATCGGGTAAAAATAAAATGAATAGATGGACAGGAAAAAACACAGTATAGGTACAATTAGT